>JAVIAB010000125.1:29800669-30283169 GCA_032433765.1 Megaustenia siamemsis
ACAGAGGAAGGACTGAGCGAATGTTTCCCAATAGAAACTGGGGTTAAACAAGGATGTATTTTATCGCCCTTGTTATTTGGAATTGTTATGGACTTCATAATGAAGAAATGCTGCACTGGTAATAAAGGCATCGAATGGATACAAGGAGACCATTTGGAGGACCTGGACTTTGCTGATGACATAGTTCTCATCAGCAATCAGATAAAAACGATGCAGGAAAACACAAATGAACTATCATCAATAGCCAGCAAAATTGGGCTTGAGGTCAATCATGAAAAGACTAAAGTCATGAAAAGTTTAATTCCAACAAGTGACAAAATATACATGGAAAACAAACCAGTAGAAGAGATCGATCACTTCATCTATCTTGGAAGTCACATTGATCGAGAAGGGGATACGAGCAAAGAAATTAGAATCAGACTGGCTAAAGCAGCAATGTCTTTCAGAAGCCTTGAAAAGTTGTGGAAATCAAAACTCATTAGCACAAACACAAAACTTAGGCTATTCAAATCAAATGTACTATCAACCCTTACGTATGCGTGTGAAAGCTGGAAAACAACAAGAGATATAGAAACAAAGTTGAACGCATTCGAAAATAAATGTCTAAGGAAAATACTTGGTATAGAATGGAACGAATTCAAAATCGCCAATCAACCACTAATATCTTCAGTAATAAAGAAAAGACGATGGTCATACGTTGGACATGTGATGAGAAGAGATAATAATCGAATAGCAAAGCAAGCCCTCATATGGGAAACAACAGGTAAAAGAAAAAGAGGAAGACCCAGGGAGACACTGAGAAGAACATTGATGAGAGAGGCAAGAGCAGCAGGAATCGGCTCCCTCAATGAGATAGAACTGCTTGCACAGAACAGAGACAGATGGCGAGATTTGATAAAATATCTTTAAAAGAAAACTGCTAGAACAAAAATTCATATAGGAGAAGGTGTATCTTGGTCTACGCCCTATGGGCTGGTTACGGCTCGAAAGGTCAATAGATAGATAGATACTGTAATAAGAAAACAAAAAACAAAAAAATTAAAATGCTACTGCCGATGTAGTCCTACTATACACAGAAGGCACAACAATAATCCAATTAAATTTTTCAACATTAATCATTTTATATGTGACTGTTACATGAAAGTTAAACCGTGAAATATGTAAGAGATCCCAATATCTGACTACATAGGCTTACCTAATATAATATTGGCACTAATCACCATGGTCAGCATAGTACACAGACCTAATAATGTTCAAAATTAACAACCAATATGCTAGAACAAAGTTTCAAACTTCAACTTTTACTCACTGATATAGTAAGATTTTATTGCTGCATTAACAAATTTATTTGTTGCGATAAAATGCAGGATATAATTTAAGTTTTATAAATAGTGTTTAATTCTCTATAAACTATATAATGTGCTGAGAGACAATTATGAGTGGCGAGCGAGACCACTGTGTCACAGGTAGGAACTCCTTATATGACTTTACGACTATCTAAAAATAGCTACATTCTAAAATGGCTAATTGTGTAGACTGCAAATGTCAGTGTAGGAATATGGCAGAAAACCAAATTGGGTGGGAACAAGCCAATTTTGAGTCAAACTATAAAAGAACTGGCAGTTAGCACTCTAGAGGACAGTTGGGACAGAGGACAGTCAGCTCAGCAAGATGCGATAGGACAGGCTGGAGTACATCAGAGAGAAGAGATTCTAAGAACATTACAGTTGAGGACTTGACCGAGAGAAACATTCAGTGATGCTTTAGTTAAGGATTATTCGGAAGATTTATCTCAAAGGGAGATGTTTAGCTAGATGTGGATATTTCAGGTCTCAAAAGATATCGGTGCATATTAAGGAAATCAAGGTTAGGGATATACGAATTGCTACAGAACTCATATTATCATGTATGTAATTTATGCGAAGTACAAGAAGTTATGGGGATATAATTACAGAAACCTGGGAGAGTGTCAGTTAACATCAGGGATAGTCTAGACACAAATACAGAACTACTAATGATATAGAGGTTTAGATGGCCATAGCAAACATTATTAATGATTGACTTTCATATGCAACTAAGATATTTATCCAGATAACTTGTGAAGTGTAACCAAAGAACTGATGAATAAACTTTTGTACGAGATCTAGACATTGTCTTGTGTCATTATATGAAGTGTCAACACAAGCACTGTTCAGAATATCTGGAGTTGTAGTTTGTGTTGCAAATTATTCACATTGTGTAGAGCACATGGTCAACGGTGAATAGCTGCACCTGTCTAGAATTGTGTGGACTTCATATTATTGATCCTTTTGTGTCTAATTAAATCAACTCTGTACAGTCACTGTTAAATGTGAAACGAGGAGTAATGCATTTTATGTTTCTGGCTGCATTATGAACATGAGTTGTTTTTTTTGTAGATTTGTTCTTATCACTACCATTTGTTAGTTTGTTGAATCAAAATATAAAAATCATCTATATTAAAATAATTTATGTATTTCTTGAAATTGCAGAATGTTAATCGAGCACGCTCTACATGTGAGGCCCTGGAGACAGTTCCAAATCACGAGTGATTGGCAATGTTTTTTGTAAATATTGTTATTGCTTGTACATCAGCCTATCATAAAGGCCAGCGTTTAAAGTGCTTGGCACTCAAGACAAGCATTACCCAATATGACAGAAAAACTGTACAAAGTTGTTTGTAACTCAGTCATCGATTATAATTACAAAATAACTAATTTCTGAGAATTTTTAACTTTCACTCATTAACTCTGGAAATTTTTTTTTTAAAGCAGTTTTATCCTAATCCAGATAGTATTGTCCTTACAAATGACAGCTTATCAGGTTTATTCTAAACTTTATTTTAAAATTAATACTTTACATGTTATATATCGAAATAAAATATAATTCTTTTAAAATGAAAATAATTGTAGATATTTAAAAACAAAACAAAAATAAATGTTTTTTTAAAATACAGTTTGGTACTTGTGTGTTGATTTCATACAATTAATTTTAAACTCCGCCATTTCCCCAGACAGACATTACTAGTTGAAATAAAGAAAAACTTAACAATCTAGAGATAAAAATTAACAGAATCTGCTCTATTTATAGAATTCCTTCCATTGTACAGTATGTTTTTATAAAATCATTATTGTATTCATTAGCTAAAGTAGTATTCCAGAAAATGAAAACCATCTTGTGCAACAAGTCTATGTCAATAGAAGTGAGAACGAGTTCATTGGTGCTATGTAGAGCCAATTCTGATCTAAGGAAGCGAATTATGGATTGTAGACAAGCAAATGAAAAGATGATTGGAAGCCACAAGTATGGAATTTGTTAGAAGAATGTTGAAAGTTCTCTGGACAGCTAAAAAGACCAATGAGGAAATTCTCAAAGAGGTCCACACAAAATGGAACCTCCTAAAAAACACCAGAAAGAAACAATCAACATTTTTCAGGCACATCATGAGAAGATGAAAGTTTGAATACTTGGCAAAATACAAGAAAAGAAAAGTCACAGACAACAAACAGACAAGATACTAGATATGTTGATGTCATGGAACAGTAAACAGTTAGGAACAGAATTGATATGATGCACTGAGGACAGAGAATTTTGGAAGGACATGATTGTCTTTACCAGCCAGTATGGCATGTGGTGATGATGAATGTACTGATATAAACATATATGTAGAGAGAGATGAACACAAAATTCAAAAGAGTTCAAACTAATTCCAGCTTTATTTTTTAATCATGTCCAAATTTGTAATGTTTTGATATTTGTGATTTTGGATAGAAACTTCAAGGATCTTTGTTAAGCTTTATACTTTTGCATAAGTCCATTCCAAAAACATTGCTGCAAAATTATCTTAATAGTTGACTTACAATTCTCAAACATTTGGGTCTAAAGTACATACTGAAACACTGTCATGTCTAATTATTAATAATGTTCTGTGTTGCAATGTACAACTGTGATTATGAATATCATTTTATGTTGTAATATGCAACTGTTGGTTATGAATATATGTATCTTTTGAAACATGTTTATGAATACTGTTTTTTGTTGCAATGTACAGTTGTTAATGTACAAGCATATGCTGCAACTGTCAAGTGCAAGTTATGAGTAACATACGGTCTCAGTTACAGATGTTAACTATTTGCTCTCTCCCTATCAGGGCCCAGTAAACTTATATCATTTTAAAATGCAGTCCAATGATATCTGTAAAAATCATGATACTTTAAAGTGGATAACATTTTAATGAAATACATAATTTTACAAGCAATGCACAAACACAAATCTTACCATTACCTTTGTTTCCCAAACCTTGTGAAAGGTACATAACTCAAGGGAATGTTTTCTTTTTTTCCACTAAAGTTATCTGTTTTATTTCATTGATTTTAAAGCATTACAAATCTTCACCTACCATGTTACTCATGTAAGTGTTGAGAAGTGATGATAAGTAACATTAGTCTATAAGTATGCAGAATGTGAATAGCTTACTAGACAGCAGATATGAAGATATACTTGAAAGATATTCCAGAAATTTGATGGCAGTTTGTTCATATTACAGTCGAACCTGTCTAAGGCGACCATTCACGGGACTTTCAAAAACTGGTCCCATAGGACAGGTGGTCCTGCCTCACAGGTTTCACATAATAAATAGAGCGATAAAAAAAATTTTATCCTAAGCACTATGAAAACTAACCTGCAAATCAGCGTAATCCATGAGTAGAACATAGTGCACATGTCGGTCTACAATAGCCACTGGTTGGACACTTTTCATAAAACACGATAGTTAAACACACAAAAATATTTTGTCGAATCACTGATATTCGTTCTTCCAGCGTTAATGCTTTTGGTTTTACACTTTTGACACTGGCCATTTCCTACATTGTGTGTAACACTTTTAAAATCCACAAAAATAATTCACTGAGATACTGTACATGTACGTGAATACACTCTAAGCGGGCAATGACTAATTCTTTAGTTAATTCCTGTAATTTATACGGGCCACGCAATGGTCTACTCTGGTCTAGACGGAACCGCGAAGTGATGTCACTTCACGAATCATAGATCTGCGTCTGCCGTGTTTCTCACACCAGTATTGACTGATAAACGTAACACGTCCCACTGTAATCTGGGACTCACTAAATACGGGAAAACTTCGACACCTGTAGACACCTGTGTCGATCGTTTATGGCTCCCAGCGAGACGGAGGAGGACTGGCTGGTCAGTGTATCGTTATCTCGGTCTATTACCCGCGTGTCGTAAACGGGATAAATAACATTGGCGGCGGTTAATTAGCCTGGTCTCTGGTCGCGTCATACGGTGAGCGCCGTAATCAGTGTTAGCATATAGTAAAAAACTCGGGAAATTGTAGACCCGGTCCTATAACCAGTGAAACGCTTTAAACAGGTGGTCCTAAGACCAGGTTCGACTGTACAATATTATCTCTTTTCTAAGACTTGAAATATGCTTACAAATTTAGTTTCCCATACATGAGGTAACAGGGTTCAAATCTGAATGCAATTATTTTCTTTTCATTTAGTCTGGTATTACTATGTGTGTTTAATATTTCAATACATTTACTATTCTCTAATGTTTCTGTAGTTTATTCCATATTTGTCCTCAATCGCTTTTTATTATTTTTTTTTTATAGAAAAAATAATGATAAAATACTTTTCTTGATATATTTAAAGCAATAAATAGTAACATTTAGATTGGTATATGTACTTGTAGCAAATACAGCATCTGTTCTTCACGCAAATCTTCATTGTAAGAATTGATGCAAGCATTTTGTATTAGTTGTTCTTGCTTATTTTATAAATTGATGTGGACTAGTGAGTTTTACATCATCAATTCATGTGGATATTTTCTTATATAGCCATAATCAGTGTAATAATGAATGCAGAAATTTGTCAACTGTTGATACTGAGTTGTAAAAGTTACATAGACATAATATATTTTATTTATAATAAACATGTGCTTTAATATGAATTTTACTCAGAAATATATGGAGTGTATTTTTAGCTATAAATTTGCCAATAAAATCCGTTCGTCTGCCAATCATTCCATGCTCAAATTTAATTTATTGTTTTGTATAACCCAGATTGTAAATAATGTGAGTAATTTTTATGAAGTTTACTGGTAAATGTTTAGTTTTAAATATGAAATAAGTGTTTATGTTAATCAGAGTTTATTATGACAGTTCTGTTTTGAGTTTAATAAAGCCAAAGAATGTACCTGCCTTTTATTTTCTCATCCTTGTTTCTTTATTTATTTATTTTTTAATTGTGCCAAGTTCTAGATTATAGATCACATTTTTCATGTAGCCAATATTTTTATTATAAAGTGTGAATGTTTTGCCTGGTTGGAGTGTCTGCCTAAATTTATCTAAGGAGAAGCACCAGTGAAAGTGTATTCTCGAGGTTTTTTACTCATCCAAACGACTGTTTCAGATTCTGTACACCTAAGACCAGTCATGGCATTTTTATATGGTCATTTAGTATATTTAGAAGCATTTTCAGGCTACCTTTTTCCAGTGGATTGTTGAGTTCATTGAGTCTTTATAATTGTCATGTTCTCCACTTTCACCACTTGATTTTTGTAGTACGCCTTGACTGTCTAAAGGTTACAGATTTAGACATTTTGTGAACTGGATTTTGTGAACCTTCTCATGTTTCATGTTCCTCAAAAATTAACATATGGGGCATTATCATTTCAGTGACCTGCATTAGATCTAATTAGTACAAAATATAATGACCTGTGTTAAACCCAGTTAGTCCAAAACAATGACCTGCATTAGACTGAGTTAGTCCAAAACATGACCTGTGTTAAACCCAGTTTATCCAAAACAATGACCTGCATTAGACCCAGTTAGTCCAAAACATATTGAGCTGTGTTAATTAAACCCAGTTCAAAACATAATGATCTGTATTAGACCCAGTTAATTCAAAACATAATGACCTGTATTAAACCCAGTTAATCCAAACCATGACCTGTATTAGACCAAGTTAGTCCAAAATATAATGACCTGTATTAAACCCAGTTAGTTCAAAACATAATGACCTGTGTTAATTAAACCCAGTTAGTCCAAAATATAATGACCTGTATACTGTTGACTGTCTCAACATAGTATCATCAACTGTACAACTGGCTTCATTATTTATTCTTTCTTCTACATTGTCTTGGGTCATTCTTCTTTCTTCTACACTGGCTTGGGTTATTCTTTTAACTTGTGTTTTGGCTACTATTCAGAGAATGTCATATCATCATTTGAGTACATAATAAAGGAACAGAGTTGTAATGCATATATTAATATCTTTATTTGAACAGCTGTATCACACCTATGAGAGTTGTGAATGAGTGGAAGAACTGTGAAACCCAATATTATATGTATGTTGCTGTATATTTGTGTGCAAGTCTGTAGCCTGGCAGCCATGCAATTTCATGTTACATGTCAAGTTAGTGACAAGTTCCAGCTTTCATTTTATGTAAACATAAGGAATGACATATAAAGAGACAGCTAGTCTCAGTGTCAATCTCAAAGAGTAATTTATTGACAATAATTTGTAACAACTGCCTGAGAAGAAGAAGATTTTAAGTACAACTCTTAAAGTACTCAACTGTTTTCTTCATAATAAATATCATTTATTGGATGTGAGTGTAGCCTTAACTTTTTTTTAGTTCTTCTTTCAGCTGCTTTTATATTTGCCATTTTTAAAAATATCTCTTGAGTTCTGTTTTTATTTATCTAACTATTGAAAAGGGACTTTGTAATCTCATTGCTAATTTTATCCATTGCTTTGATTATATGCAACTATTGAACATTTTTATATATATTTTTTATAGTTATCAGTTTTGCTGAAATTCATTTTAATTTTACAAATATAAAGTAATAATAATATTTCATGTGTGACATAGGATAATCCTGATTTATGCAGCCTATCTTTGTCAATGGATGTAAGAAGCTGAGCTCTTTAATGTTACATACAGCTGATTCTGCCTTTGAAAGTGATTCCTGGTTCTACCTTTTAAACTAATTCCTGTACAAATAGCATGGAAAATTTGGAGGCACTGAAACTAGTGACTTTTCAGAAAAATGTGGAGAATATTTTGGGAAGGTGAAAAGGAGCAATTAAGATGTTCTAAAAGAGCTCAAAGAAAAAGAAGAAAAAAACACAGCTTGTTACCAACATCAGAAGGAAACAATCAATTTTTTTACCAGCAGTGAGAAGAAAACAGCTATAATGTACAGTTTTGTAAAAGTTTGAAAATTAGAAAAGATAAGACACATACTGCAGAAACCAACTGACATGCCATATTTTGGAAACTCCAGGGGAGGAGACAAAGATGAAGGCCAAAATATACTTGAAGAAAATAGAGCAGAGATGAAGAAGACATAGGACAATCTTAAGAGAATGGTAAGAGATAAAATGAGTTGGATAGTATATGTTCCACAGTGAGTTGAAATGAGCAAGAAGAAGAGATAGAAAATGTCCCAGATAGCTTAAGAGAATGGCACAGTAGCAACTGGATTGATAAGCAACTGTAGATATAGAAGGTTGAGGAGGGACATGATCACCTATGTCAGCAGGAGCTATATTTCATGATGATGGCAATAATTTTTTTGTCTTTTTTTTTTTTTCCATGTACAAATGAAGCACTGTTAAGACCAGTAAGCTGCTGTTTCATGTGACACTGTGTAGCTGACATTTGTTTATCAGTTATGAAATCCATCTGGTCATGATGAATCAAATCAATTATATTTTAATTAAAAGTTTTGTTATTTAAGTTAACTGTGTTTGTTCACATAATTTTATTTTGTCATAATTATATTATTATGCTCAAAGTGATTATATCACCAGCAAATGTACATGGAATTTTGTTTATGCCCTTTTATTATATGATTTTTGTTGGGTTTTTTTTTAACACTTTTGCGTTTAATGTAGACTTCACCTTTCATAAAGCATTTATTACATTTTTATTTATGGCATAACCCACCAATGAAATGTAATTTATTAGATTTCTTTATCTTTTTTATGTGCCATTCTTGAAGATGGTAGGCCTTAAAGAAATAAACATTTGATAAAAAAATTAATCAATTTTGTTGACATTTTTGTTCATCTTTGGCCTCTCTGAATTGTTGCCTTCTGTTTCTTTGTTTACCAAATAAATGATTCTCTTTGTTCCCCTTCTTCATCCAATAACACCCAGGGTTGTTGGGGCACAACTGAAAGACTTTGTCAACCTTCTTCATTTCTCTCCATCTTCAGTCATTCTTTAGGACTTTACAAATTCGAGGCCTGTCCATTCTTTGATGTTATCTTCCAATCTCTTTCTCTGTCTTCCTCTCCTTCTCACTCCTTTCGCAGTTCCTTGCAGAATAGTCTTTGTAGGTCAGACAATCAAGATATGAGGCCAAACCATTTTTTTTTGGCGTTTCTTAACAATAGTCAAAAAGATTATGTACTCTGATTTCTTATTGTATCATTTTTCTAATTTTTTATTTTGTGATACAATCCAAGAAGTGATGCCCAGAACTTTACAATTTCATTTAATCTTCATAGAAATGGTTCTTAGTAAAATGAAAAGGAAGTCATTTTCTTTTTGTTTACGACCAAGATGACTATAGCTCATTTCAAATCACTTGCCCAACTTCAAAACGCTATTGCTCAGAAACCGTTTGTTAAATACTGTTGAAATTTTCCAAATGTTATTAGAATGCAAAAGACCCTTTAAATGTATATTTAACAAATATCTTGCAGCTGCAGTTTTCTTAAAGCGGCGAATTTCTTTGATGTTTGTCAAAATTGTAAATTGTGAACCCCTAAATAATAGAAATTACCGTAGTTGCTGGTCTATGATTAATTTTCACTAGGTAAAGGTGTGGCCGTAATGGGGAAATAACTGAATAAGGAAAAACACCAGGAGAATTATTGTCTTCTCAGTTCAAGGACGGACGATAATATCAAGGTATACCTGTATGTCCAATTTTCATAGTTGTGTGGTCCTGAAAAGGACCGTTTGTTGAACTAATTTAAGGTAATATAGGGGCCAACATTGTGGGGGCTATATACTTTCATTCTGAATCAGACGAGTCTAAAAGATTAATAACTGTTTGGGGTTGAATATTCCACAAACCATTATTTTTCCAATATTCCTCTTCCTGTTTTAAGACGTGGTCTTCACATTTAGCTCAATAATCTTTGTCTATATTTAATAAAGCGAGATTAGCAAGAGTCTTTACATCGCATATTTTGAATGTTGTATTTTCATCTGCCACTTGTCCTTTTAATTTTGCCCAGATTAGTTCTATTGGATTTAAATGAGCATGGTAAGGTGGCAGCCTCAAACTTATATGACCGTGCTCTTGGATAATCTTATCTATTTGAAAAATCTTTGTCCTTTGTTTTTGCTTTACTAGAGATAGTAATTCAGGTTTTAAGTACACGTTATTAAATTGTATGTGCTCCTTTGTGAGCCATATCTTAATAGCATCTTTTGTACTGGATGACGTCTGGACTTTGTCTTCAAGTGCAACAATGTTGTGGTACGCTGCATTGTCCATTATTAGGCAAGATGGTCGATCTAGTGATGGGAGAACAGAATTTTCAATCCAATGTCTAAATATGTGACCATTCATCTCAGAGTGATAATCCCGATTGTCTATGGATTTTGAAAGAAAAATGAGCTCTGTATTAGTCCATGTTGTCGACTACCTGCATGAGCAATTATCAAGCGCTGTCCTTTGCTGCTAGGTATTAATCTCTTAATCTTTCCATCTGATGACTGCCATTCCCTTTGGTTAGTGTGGTGAGCATTGATCCATGTTTCATCCAAGTACACAATATCATAACCTTGCTTGCGCACCTCTTTTACTTCACGTAAGTACTTGCTTCTCATGACTACTATATGTGGCTTCTCACAGATGATGTTTCGTCTATTGGAATACTTTCTGAATGTAAAGCCTGCAGCTCTCACATTCCTCCATAATGTAGACTTTGATATTTCAATACTCTTGTTCTTTTTCAGCAAAATTTGTAATTTTCTTATTGTAACAGTTTCATTCATACCCAAAATTTTGCGAATTTCACTTCTAATAAGTTCACTGTCGAAATTATCCAACATTTTTGCTCTTCCTTGTGATTTTGTATATTTTGAACATTGACGGTCACGTGCTTGAATCCAGTGATTAAATGACCTTTTAGATAAATCCAAAATGTGTCTTGTCCTATTCTCAGGGTTTTCTAAAGAATGAAATAATCTTCCTCGTTTAGCCTCTTTGCAAAAATAGTCATACATTTTTATTGCGATGTTTTGTAAACTGCAGAATTTCATTTTAAGACTCATGATAAATGTTATTGTTCCACGTCTACACCTATGAATGAACGGAAATGGAACACACAATTTCTCAAGTGTCTAATTGTGTCAAAAAAAACCACGGGGAAAGCGTGCAAATACGTCAATTCTACCGTGTATGGATTTGTACTCGCTATTTTTAGTTTAAAATACTGTAAACATTAAGTTTTGACTACATCAATGGGTTGTTATAAATTTATATAAATCAAATAAGCAACAATAATAACCAAATGTTTTTTTTTAATGAAATTAATTCCCTGTTGGGTTCTAATCATTATAACTTTACATGCAAATTTTGAATATCTTACAACAAGTGGTTAAAAAGCTATCGATTTTTAAAGTTGGGCACGAGTTATGAAACAAGCTATAATCATCCTCACTGTGATGTTAACACCTTTCATCTCAACACATCAGACAATCTCATGTAATTTTTGGGTACTGGGTTATCTATCCTCTCTATCCCTACTGTGTTTGCCCGTTGATTAGTCTATTACTACAGGTACTGTATATCGGTAGAGTAGAAGTTGAGTACTTCTGGTTCACCGATCCTATCACACGCAGTCAGCTACAAGTCGTTGACAAGTATCATCCCTGATGCTGACAGACACCTATGCCCCCAATGAAACAGTTTATAGTGGTCAATTAGAAGCAATAGAGACCCATTGGTATGTAGAAAATAATGATGTTAACCATTTGATAATTATAGATTAGAAGCAATCTATCTATTGACCTTTCGAGCCATAGCCGGGCCATAGGGCATAGACCAAGATACTCCTTCTCTTATCTGAATTTTTGTTCTAGCAGTTTTCAATTCTTTTAAAGATATTTTATCAAATCTCGCCATATGTCTCTGTTCTGTGCAAGCAGTTCTATCTCATTGAGGGTGCCGATTCCTGCTGCTCCTGCCTCTCTCATCAATATTCTTCTCAGTGTCTCCCTGGGTCTTCCTCTTTTTCTTTTACCTGTTGTTTCCCATATGAGGGCTTGCTTTGCTATTCGGTTATTATCTCTTCTTATCACATGGCCAACATATGACCATCGTCTTTTCTTTATTACTGAAGATATTAGTGGTTGATTGGCGATTTCTCTAATTTCCTCATTTGTTTTGAATTTGCTCCACGCTATACCAAGTATTTTCCTTAGACATTTATTTTCGAATGCGTTCAACTTTGTTTCTATGTCTCTTGTTGTTTTCCAGCTTTCACACGCATACGTAAGGGTTGATAGTACATTCAGAAGCAATAGTGGCCTATTATTTAAACAGGAAAGTTTTACTCTTGCACAGCTGGAGGAAATGTTTGTATCCAGCATTAAATTTTTCCTTCAACTTTACTGTTTTAGAAGCAGCCACTCTTTTCATATTTTTTCAAATGCCTTCATCATATCAACGAAGACTGCAAGTACTTGCTTTTTTACTTTAAATGCGTTTTCTCTATTTTGTGTCAGGTGTATAAGTTGATCTTTAATAATTTGTGTGTGTGTCTGGATTTTTTAAACATTAAATGCTAATTGGCAGTTGCTTCTTCTCAAAATGTCCCAACATATACCCTTTTTTTTCCCAATCACTCTGCACAGGCACCTTTGAAGGCTGATTGGGCTGTAGCTGGAATTTTGGGTTGGGTATTTTCCCTACTTTCTGATTAGAATGATTGCTGTGCTGTTTTACTCCAACTGTCTGGAAGTTTACCAATGTTCTAAGATTGCTTTATTATTTAGAGGAATTTGTTAAACTGCAACTCTCTTGAATTCAATGGTGAGTTCTTCAACCAGACTGGTGGTTGATATCGCCATGGGAACATAGATCAATGATACCTATATTGGTTTATATTCCAGGTATCATCATTGTGTGCCCTCTCCGCAACGAAGGTTGGCTGCCATGGATCGCCATTCTACTCTGTTTCTTGCTTTGATGGTGCAGGCTGACATAGATTGACTTGTCCATCTTTTGATGTTACTCGTCCATGTTAGTCTTGGTCTGCCTCTGCCTCTTTTACCTTGTATTTTTCCTTCCAGTATTACTTTTAGTAGGCTGTTATATTCCAGGTAACATTCTCGCTTTGTTCCAGAACCATTTTCCCTGTGTTGTCACCTGTACATTGATGATGGGCAGTGCCGCCGAGAGGAGGATTAGGTGCTGGAACACAAGACTAATATCCCCACCACCCCCCCTCCCACCAACACATGGACACATAAATCAATAATATCATAATTGTACATTTATTAATTATATTCAAAGATGCTTGAAAATATATTAAAAGAAAACAAGTAACTTCTGTGAAGGATAATAAAAGCAATTAATTTAATACCAGACTGATTACAAGCATATAATGTTTTTACTTGAGATGTAATTGCATTTTATTCTGCTAAACAAAGGTGCTTTCCTGGCAAAATTGTGAATCACATCATCAAAATGGGAGCCGCGATAGCTCAGTGGTTAGTGAACTGGACTACAAAGGACAAGAGGTAGTGTTCGATCCCAACTGACGGCTTCCGGGTTCACCCAGCTTTAAATGGGTACCGGATTTTTTTCTGGGAAAGTAAAGCAGCACGGGCGTAACACCTACCACATTACCCCAAAAATCATGTGCTGAAGGTCTGTATAATATAGGGTTACTAGCACCATATTTCCCTATACGCCACCTGGCGTGACGGGGGTAGTTTACTTTTTTTACTACATCATCAAAATAAACCGTTTTTGCAAGATCAGACTCAATGCTAAGTCTTGAAAATCTACCAGTCACCCCCTGTGACATAGTGAATCTTAGATCATTTTTATCAGCTTTAGTTTGCTTAAATGAGTGCTTTACAGAGGCGACAGTGGTAGGAATTGTTAACAGAATATGGAGGCAGACACATATTTGGATTGGAAAGACTCCTTCCAGCTTGTATTTTTTCAAGCATTTCAGTAGTTCCAATGGACTCAACTGGCCCTCTCCAAAGATTGCTTGATGAACAGATGGCAAATGGCTTATATCCCTTACAAGATCTTCACTGATATTATCATCATCATAATGTGCCATACCAGTTGGTGTAGCGATCATGTCCTTCTACAATCTTCTATCTACAGTGCATTGTATCAGTTCTGTTTTTGACTGTTTTCCATGTCATGACACCAAGCTATCCAGTATTTTCTCTCTTTGTTGTCCGTGATCTCTCTTTCCTTTCATTTTGTCAGTTGTAACCAAGTATTCCAACTTTCCTCTTCTCATGATGTGCCAGAAAAATGTTGATTGTTTATTTCTTATGTTTTTAGGCGTTCCCTTTTTGTGTTGGCCTCTTTGAGAATTTCTTCATTGGTCTTTTTTAGCTATCCAGGGAACTTTCAACATTCTTCTGAGTATCCCCTGATATTAGCAGGATGTTAATCTGCCAGTAATTTTTATTTTTCTTTCAGTTTATCTTGAGGAACTGATGGGTATTTCCAGAAGAAACTGAACCTATTAGAAATGTTCATTGCAGCATTGAAACAGTCAGTCCAGCATTCATCATCAAGTACCATGCCTGCTGGCGTAGGTGATCATGTCTCTCCACAACTTTTGATCTCAAAAGTTATTTATCATTTCTGTTGTTGACCTTCTGCCAAGCCATTTTCTTAAGCTATCTGGTATCTTTTCTCTTTGTTTCCATCTATCTCTTCATCCCTCAACTTTCCCAGTTGTAACAATATATTCCAGCTGTTTCCTTCTCATTGCATGGCCAACGAATAATGATTGTTTCTTCCTAATATTGGAAATTAGATCTCTTTTTGCTTTGGCCTCTTTCAGAACCTCTTCATTACTCTTCTTAGCTGTCCATGGTATTCTCAACATTCTTCTGTAAAACCACAATACTGCACCCTCCAGTGATTTTCTTGTCTGTTGTCCTATTGTCCATGATTCACATCCATATGTTAAGAGTGGCTCTACATAACATTTAAGAATTCTTTTTATTGTTTCAATAGTCAAAATTTTATTGCACAGTATCTTCCTCATTTTTTGAAAAGCTGCTTTTGCCTGAGCTGCATCTCACCTCTGTTGTACCTCTACCATCTGAGGTTAATGTTGTTCCCAGATATTTAAATTCATTTAGCTGTTTTTATATTGTTTCCCACTTGTCTTTATTGTGATTGCAGCGATGTCTTTTTCTTTGTTGCTTCCATTACTTATGTCGTTTTGCTATTAATGCTGGGTCATTTATTTTTGTTTTCCTTCACTATAATGTCTAACATTTTTTGTAACTCATTTTGACTCTTAGCAATTAAGACTGTAACATCAGTATACCTTATATTATTTATATTATGACCTCCAATTGTTATTCCAGACATGCCCCTTATGGATCTTAAAATAATCTTACTGTACAAATTAAATAAATTTGTTTACACACAGCACACAACCTTGCCTAAAACCATGTGTTATTTGTTGAAACATTCCCACCTGATTTCCAGTTCTTATGGCCACTGTTTGTTGCCAGTACATGTTCTTTATTATTCTTAGATCTTTGCTGTCTACGTTTATGCTTTCTAATATGTTGATTATCTCTTGGTGCTTTACTTTGTCAAATACTTTGGTATATTCTATGAAACATAGATGTAGATCTGTTTTCATCTCAATGGCTCTTTCTAATTTCTAATAAAGATCTTTACGACGTCGTTTATCATTTTGTTGTGAAACCAAAGTATGTATGTTGCGATGTAAAAGCGAAATAACAGCATTAAAACTACTGTAAACCTGTGATAAATTAGATCCGGAAATAATTCTTGCATATTTAATAAAACAGCGATTTTCAACAGTTTCCAAATCAAGATGCACTGAACAAAAGTTGTGCTTCGATGCTCATGCTATCAGTTTGTTCATTTATTTAAGGTTAAATGAAGACAGTAGAGACAGACTCAAGATGCATCAAAGCTTGTCAAATCATTGGACAGCTATCACCGCTATTGTTCAACAAGGAAATAACACTAGATGCAAAACAAGCACTATACAATACAATCTTCATCCCAACGTTGTGCTACCAATGCCAGTCCTGAACTCTAGATGCAAGAACTATAAGAAAAATAACCTCTACTGAGATTAAATGTGTCAGACGAATGACAGGAAACAGCCTGAGAGATAAGATCAGAAATGAAGAACTGAGAAAAAAGCTAGGAATAAAATCCCACTATAGGATATATAAAGAAAAACAGGTAAAATGGTTTGGCCACGTGACATGGCAGAAAGATAAACACAACACAATGAGCCTTCCATAAACGATTCTCTCTCTCTCTCTCTCTCTCTCTCTCTCTCTCTCTCTCTCTCTGCGTTCAAGACTCAATCAGAGTAGGATTCCAGACTCTCATATGAAGTCAGCTGTCTGTTTAAGTGAATTGATCGACCCCACAGACAGAACATCATAATTAGAGTCTGTTAGATCCACCCTGATTGAATGAATACCTGTTAAAACGTTACACTGTGTTCGGCGCCAGTGGCCCAGTGCATCCGATTTAAGCCAGCATTTTATTCAGGTTTTGCTTTCCTTAGCCTTTTATTGTCCCCAATCTTCCTGCAAGGCAGCAGATTGTCTTTTCTGTAGGGGGATTCTGCCCTTAAATGGTCGGCCCTCCCAGGTTTGTGAGCACCATCTGCCCGAGTCACTAGAGGTGACTAACACAAACATGCACACACAATATGAGATGTGACTAACACTGACATGCACACAACGATATGAGGCATGACTGACACTGACACACACCAAGATATGAGATATAACTAACACAGACACACACACACTAAGATATGAGATGTGACTAACACAGACACACTCTAAAATATGAGATATGACTAACACAGATACACACACTAAGATATGAGATATGACTAAACACAGTCATGCACACACAAAGATACGAGACATGACTAACATAAACATGCGCTCACAAAGATATGAGACATGACTAATATAGACAGATACACATTAAGATATGAGATGTGACTAGCATGGGCATACACACAAAATATATGAGACATGACTAACATAGACATACACACACAAAGGTATGAGATGTGACTAATATAGACATGCACACAAGGATATGAGATGTGACTAACATAGACATGCACACAAAGATATGAGATATGACTAACATAGTCATGCACACAAAGATATGAGATATGACTAACACAGACATGCAAAGATATGACACACGACTAACACATATACTCACTAATATGTGGAGATATGACTAAACACAGACACACACAAAGATATGAGACATGATTAACACGGACACACACCAAGATATGAGATATGACTAACAGGACACATACCAAGATATGAGCCATGGCTAGCACAGAAACGCACTAAGAAATGAGCCATGGCTAGCACAGAAACACATTAAGATATGAGCCATGGCTTCACGGAAACACACCAAGATATGAACCATGACTAGCACTGAAACACATTAAGATATGAGCCATGGCTAGCACGGAAATACACCAAGATATGAACCATGGCCAGCACAGACACACACTAAGATATGAATCATGACCAGCCCAGACACACACCAAGATATGAGCCATGGCCAGCATATACACCCACCAAGATATCAGCCATGACTATCACAGACTCCCAATAAGATATGAGCTACGACTAGCACCGATATACTCCGAGAATTGAGCCATGGCTGTCACAGACGCCCACCAAGATAGGAACCATGGCTATCACATACACACACAAAGATATGAGCCATGGTTAGCATAGACAACCACCAAGATATAAGCCACGAATAACATATACACTTGGTAACGTCCACCAAAGTGTGTCTGAAGTTCCTGGTAAAGCTTCTACTGACGACCATGAAGATCCAAAACTTGCAGGCATGGTGGGCGTGGTTGACGTGCTAGAAGATCAGCCGGGAAAGACCTTTAGAGAATGTCAATTTCATGTCCCCTGAATTTTGAGTCCGCATCAGATAGTACAGACTGGCCACGTGGCTGGGTGCGTTCATGATGATGTAAGATAGAGACAAGGCAAAGAGCATCCTAGCCACACGAACCTGGGCGCTAGCTCGCACTGAGCTCCACCTAGGATCGTTGATCGGTTTCAGCTAGGAAACTTCCAGCAGAAACCGATACAGAGTAGCAGTGATACGGAGAGGTCTAGAAATTGGGGAGTTGGGTAGTAGAGGTCAAGGTTAGAGAAGGGCTGAAAGTTAGCTACAGCCGTAAACAAAGAGAAACTTCTGATCCACGTGAAGCGGGGATAGTCTGAATACTTCGTGGAGCATGAGATTTTGAAAACGAGGCGGGTAGGTTTAAGTTAGAAAAAGGATATGTGAATTTAGATTCAGTGGAAATGATGCGAGGGGTTCACTCCAGACGTCTGTTGATGATTTTGTCACAGTCGAGACTGGGGACCAGAAAGATTGATAAGGACTTCGTAATCGCAGGTTAGTGAATCGGTAGCAGTCTAGCTAGACAGACGTGTCAGGACAGTCAGCAATGATAGCTAGGGACAGTGTTCTGAAATTAGTCGTGTAGTGCTTGTGAAGCGACTTTTGAGAATGTGGTTGTGCCACAATGTAGGGGTTTAGAGTAAGCCAAGCCAGTTATATTATGAATTTCGGAGTACAGCTCTTGTGAGGAGACTTTGAGAATGTGGTTGTGCCACAAACTTATAGACTCAGCGTAAGCCACGACAATGACATTATTATGAACTTGTTAGTGCAGTTCTTGTGAAGAGAATTGATAATGTGGTTGTGCCACAAACTTATAGACTCAGCGTAAGCCACGCCAGTGACATTATTATGACCTATTAGTGCGGTTATGGTGAAGAAACTTTGATAATGTGGTTAAGCCACAACTGATTGTATTATAGTAAGCCATTACTTTGAAATGGATAGATAATTCTTTTAGAGGATGTGCACATGGGAATGTGCCTTAGGTAATAGGTTGAGTGGAATCCTAGCACATGATGCATTGTGAGTGTATCAGTGCAGTCGTTTTGAAGAGACTTTAACAACGTGGTTAGGCCACATGTAATATGTTTAGGGTAAGCCAAGACAAATGGCATTATATTGAACTTAGCAGTGCAGTCGTTTGCTTGAAGCGACTGGGAGAATGTGGTTGTGCCACTAGGCGTAGGTTAAGCCCAGTGAAGCGACATTCTTAGAACAGAAGTGGTGCAGCAATTAAAGAGAGTTAGTGTACGATAGTTGTTCCACCAGAAATAGGTGTAGCGTAAGTCAGGAAGTGCGATTCTTGATGTGGTGAATGGATGGACTTGAAATGATGTATTGTCTGGCCATCAGAGGTGGTCATTACATGAATAAAGCAAGTCGTGGGAATTTTCATTGGTGTTAATCCATACTTTTATTTGTAGCTGTGTCGTCTGTCCTCGCGATGAACGGACACTGGGTGTCATGAGTCAAGGAAGTCACAACGCGGAGTCGATGAAGAACCAATCAATGGCCAAGGGCAGGCAGAGCTGAACGAGCTGTATGCCTGTACATTCCAGCTGCAAACAGAGGGAGGGCTCAGGTATTAACGAGCCTTCACAACGGTAGCAGAGTTCCAGTCAAGTGCACACCGGACGGGCACATTGTCCGTTACATGCTGATCTCCAGAGCTTCTTGTCAAGGCGAAGAGCTGGCATATCTGAACGGGCTTCCTGCCGATACATTCCAACGGCAAGCAGAGTGAGGGCTCAGGTTTCAACGAGCCTTCACAACGGTAGCTGAGTTCTTGTCACGGTGCGCACCGAACGGGGAGACTAACCAGTTACAAATGGAGTTGTGACCAACGCTGGACACAATCAGACAAAATAGCAGAAACAGAGCAACTGAAGTTCCAGGGATCGTCAGACATGTGTAGCGTTAATTAGTTAAGGTTAATTCTATCTATCTATCTATTGTCCTTTCGAGCCGAAGACGGCACATAGGGCAGAACTACAATCTCAACAACAGAAACCTTGCGTGCCAAAATTGCACATATTGCAGAGATCACTGCTTACTAAAATCTTAAGGTTAATTAGTTCGCTGTTAATTAGTGTCTTGTCGGAGAGTGACAGGAGTGTGAGAGTGTAATATAAAGTGTAAATGTTGGAGAAGTAATAAGAAGAATTATCACAGTCGTGTTTGTCAGCCACATTTTTGTAGTTAGAGTAAGGAAAGTACATATAAAATAAGCGAGAGGGAGTGAAATAGAGAAACAAGTAGGATTATTAAGTATGACACACATGGCTGGGATACGATGAAAGTGAGAGGGTGTTTTTTGGTTGTGTTTTTTTTGTGACAGTTGCAAGAACAAAATAAGGTAATCAAAGTGTTGTAAGAAGACTGTATAATTAGAATGAATATGATAAAGGAAACAAATTGAGATAGAGTCCACGAGGTCATACAGGTGATTACTGATAAAAAAGAGATGATAGGGGATTAAAGGTAGGGGAGTATAAGGTAAGAGTTGAGGCGGGAGGATAACAGAATATTATAAGAGAGGGGTAGATACAACACAGAAGTAGACGAAGATGGAGGGAATGACACAGGAAGGGCATAGCCAGGCAGAGAGTGGGTGAGGAATTAGGAAGGGACCACACGAGACAGAGATACCAGGGGCATAGCTATAGAGGAGGAGTAGATAGGATACGGGAGAGCAGAAGATGTTACAGATGTCAGGAAATAGGTCACATAGTGAGTCAATGTAAGTTAAGGGACAAGGAAACTAACAGCTGCAAGATAATAGTTAAGGGATTGAGGGAAGATATTAAAGAACATGTCAGGAAGTATTTTGAAAAATTTGGGGAAATAATGTTTTGCAAATGTATAGGCAGACTGGACTGCACAACTAAAGCCATAATACTGTATAGAAATAGTATAATAGTAAATAAGATTTTAAAACAAGTACATAAAATAACAAGTTATAAGATAAAGGTGGAAGTGTTTAGACCAATAAAAAGGATACGTGAAGACAACATAAAGACAGGACCAGTTTATTCAAATGATGGTAGAGGGAGAAGACTAGATGATACTATAAATATTAGGTTGTATGGTCTCAGTATAAACAAGACGGTTAGGAGACAGAATGTTAAATTTAGGAGGACAACAGACAAAATAGCAGACAGATCAGATGATGAAGAGTTTTTGACGGCAGATGAAGATGACATGAATGGAGTAGAAAAGTTAGGCTATAAGAAATCTAAGAAGCGTAGGAAAGTAATGGAGACACAAGAGACAAGACAGACCCAGAATAAGTTAACGGATAGGGCCACAAAAAGGTATATTAATATTGGAGTAGGTACGGACAATGACATGGTTAGAGAGAGTGAACAAGAACAAAAGTACACACAAAAAGAAATAACGGAATGCACAGATAGTGCTTTACAAATGATAGAGAAAGGAACAAGAAATAGGGGGACAGTGACAGATAGAGAGTAACACAAATGATAAGGGAATACAGGTAGATATTAATAATGAAAGCGTAGTAACAGTGGAAGAAAAAGGGAACAAAGAAAGGCAGACTAAAGATAAAGGGGACAAAATATTAAAGATGTTAGGAAGGTGCATTACTGACTTAGAGCGTAGGTTGCCAAGTACGACGCAGAGATTAGACAGAACCCATAGAATAGAAGCAATACAAATGATACAGACCAGGAAGTTGAAGAAAACAGAAGACACTAGAGACATAAAAGCGAAGGATGGATCCTGGGGAATAACTACAGCAGAGATAGCAGAGTTAAGATCAAAGAATGTGTCGCAGGAAACAAAAGATAAAATTGAAAGATTAACAAGACAACAACAAGAAAGAATATGGATGGATCGATACGAGGTACAAGAGAGTCAAACTTATGATTATGAATACAGAAAAGTTAGGAAAGGTTATCGAAGAGAGAGTCAAACTGAGGATTATGGATATAGAACAGATAGCAGAGGTTATCGAAGATATGATAATTATAGGTCAAAAGAAGGATGGAGAAATTAGAACAGAAGGTAGGCCATATAAGAGATAGGAGGAGGCTCCAAATAAGGTACAGAAAAAAAAGGAGATGATTGGGAGGGGGGGGAGTAGGATGGTACTAGGTATTTATTATGGTGGATAATAAATATCAGGAGATAGGAGGCAGTGAAACAGGGTAGCAGCAGTGATACGGAGAGGTCGAGAAATTGGGGAGTTGGGTAGTAGAGGTCAAGGTTAGAGAAGGGCTGAAAGTTAGCTACAGCCGTAAACAAAGAGAAACTTCTGATCCACGTGAAGCGGGGATAGTCTGAATACTTCGTGGAGCATGAGATTTTGAAAACGAGGCGGGTAGGTTTAAGTTAGAAAAAGGATATGTGAATTTAGATTCAGTGGAAATGATGCGAGGGTTTCACTCCAGACGTCTGTTGATGATTTTTGTCACAGTCGAGACTGGGGACCAGAAAGATTGATAAGGACTTCGTAATCGCAGGTTAGTGAATCGGTAGCAGTCTAGCTAGGCAGACGTGTCAGGACAGTCAGCAATGATAGCTAGGGACAGTGTTCTGAAATTAGTCGTGTAGTGCTTGTGAAGCGACTTTTGATAATGTGGTTGGGCCACAATGTAGGGGTTTAGAGTAAGCCAAGCCAGTTATATTATGAATTTCGGAGTACAGCTCTTGTGAGGAGACTTTGAGAATGTGGTTGTGCCACAAACTTATAGACTCAGCGTAAGCTTCGACAATGACATTATTATGAACTTGTTAGTGCAGTTCTTGTGAAGAGAATTGATAATGTGGTTGTGCCACAAACTTATAGACTCAGCGTAAGCCACGCCAGTGACATTATTATGACCTATTAGTGCGGTTATGGTGAAGAAACTTTGATAATGTGGTTAAGCCACAACTGATTGATTATAGTAAGCCAGGGAAATGGCATTACTTTGAAATGGATAGATAATTCTTTTAGAGGATGTGCACATGGGAATGTGCCTTAGGTAATAGGTTGAGTGGAATCCTAGCACATGATGCATTGTGAGTGTATCAGTGCAGTCGTTTTGAAGAGACTTTAACAACGTGGTTAGGCCACATATAATATGTTTAGGGTAAGCCAAGACAAATGGCATTATATTGAACTTAGCCGTGCAGTTGTTTTCTTGAAGCAACTGGGAAAATGTGGTTGTGCCACTAGGCGTAGGTTAAGCCCAGTGAAGCGACATTCTTAGAACAGAAGTAGTGCAGCAATTAAAGAGAGTTAGTGTACGATAGTTGTTCCACCAGAAATAGGTGTAGCGTAAGTCAGGAAGTGCGATTCTTGATGTGGTGAATGGATGGACTTGAAATGATGTATTGTCTGGCCATCAGAGGTGGTCATTACATGAATAAAGCAAGTCGTGGGAATTTTCATTGGTGTTAATCCATACTTTATATTTGTAGCTGTGTCGTCTGTCCTCGCGATGAACGGACATTGGGTGTCATGAGTCAAGGAAGTCACAACGCGGAGTCGATGAAGAACCGATCAATGGCCAAGGGCAGGCAGAGCTGAACGAGCTGTATGCCTGTACATTCCAGCTGCAAACAGAGGGAGGGCTCAGGTATTAACGAGCCTTCACAACGGTAGCAGAGTTCCAGCCAAGTGCACACCGGACGGGCACATTGGTCCGTTACATGCTGATCTCCAGAGCTTCTTGTCAAGGCGAAGAGCTGGCATATCTGAACGGGCTTCCTGCCGATACATTCCAACGGCAAGCAGAGTGAGGGCTCAGGTTTCAACGAGCCTTCACAACGGTAGCTGAGTTCTTGTCACGGTGCGCACCGAACGGGGAGACTAGCCCGTTGCACATCGGCAGGCCACTGAGCTTCTTCCACCGGGACTTGTGTATGATGGACAGAACGATCGTGAAGAGCATGACAGTAATGGCTATCAGCGCTAGTAGCAACGTTATTACCGAGTCAATGTAGGTTATTATGTGCAAGAACATCAGCCTTGGACTTGGCAAGCATTTCTCAAGACCTATCTCGTTTGGCGTTACCTCAGCAGCAACAGCAGTGGCCATATACAGCAACAACAAGACTAGAATGCACATGACCACGATACTGGCGCGTCGCTTTGTGCACATAACCACAAAGCTTGTTGGATGATTCGAGAACACCAGACCCAAGGGCCAACTACGAAAAAGATGGATTGATGGAATATTATAAACACTAGGAAACATATCAGCAGCAGAGGCGAACAAAAGAGTAAATGACCACAAATTATATCTTCCCTCGACGCTGAAAGGCAAATGAGGAAGGAAAGATATCTGCGCTGATAAAAGAATGTCGTACGCCGGCGATATTCCATTTTAGACAAATCAAGTGTTGTGAATGCGACCTTCCATCGTCTAGGCTTGTTCTGCGCTTTACGTCACATTGGTGCTGTTCATGACCATTGTTGGATTTGCGTGACGCAAGTTATTTCCATGTTACTTATTAATGTGAAATGCTTCGTCAGCCGCAGTTTTGTCTCTTTGGGGAATTTGCAACGTATTCTGTTCGTCGTATGCTACATTCACCAGAGTAATCAAAAATCTAAAGGGCGCGTTATTGCTGTGCTTGCGCCATTGTTATGTGTGCTACGTCAACGTAAATCCCTGGACCGGCGTTACGCTAATCTTACGGTCTGTTGTTTGATGTGCGACGGGGATAATCTGACGACTAACTGCGTGTTTATATGTTCGAAATTGGAGTCAACAACGATGGCCTAACATCATCAAGCGCTATACATTTTTAGGGAAATAAGACGATTATCACTTTCGGGAGGACGTGAACTTCTGGTATATGGTGGATAGGCGGCATGAACTATTGCAGGCTATGCATGAAAAGTGTTCCTTGTTGCAGTTTGTGCGGCGAGGGACCCCTGTTTTCAACGGCTGCCAGGGAAAAAATAGATTAACACGCAAAATTCAGTTCCTAGTCTCTAGGGTAGGGTGACCATTCGTCCCCGATTTCCGGGGACAGTCCCCGGAATGTAGAAGTTGTCCCCGAAAGAAATTTGTCCCCGATTTCAGTGAATAAATAAATGTTCATACACGGAATCGGCCCTCTTTTAAAGTAATCACTAGGACTCAGGACGTTACTGAGTTGTGTTTCTTTATCCCAGACTGAGCGGCATTAGCAGGAAGATAAAAGAGAAGACTTGGACGCGTTGTGTCAGAGATAGCTCTTTGAACTCTTGAAGCGCGGTGCTACGTCACTTCTATTCCCACCACTCACTTCTATTGGGATGGGTTTAATTTTTTTAAAAAGCAGACACTCTCTCTCCCCCCACCCCTGCCTTTCCTGACATCTCCCGCCAAAGTATCTCGCCAAAGTCGCCAACAGTTAAAAACTAACATTAATTTACCGCGTGAAAGCTTCAGTGAAAAACTTGCTTCAAATCATGAGATCTTGAGAAAGATACACTCAAAAAACAAGTACCACGCCGAGGCAACAACCTCTTCAGTATAAATAAAGTACTGTAAACATTACTTTAATACTGCAATTGATATCTATATGTTGTTTAAATTTTTTTTATTTTAAATATTTTTTTTTTATTGAGAAACGCAACTAGCTATTGTAATGTCATTAAGTGCGTGTATCGCATAAGTACCGTGAATATTAACAAAAATAAAATCAAACAGCAAATGAACAGTTATGAAATTTTAAGTTTTCTTTTTTTTTTTGCATCTACAAAATTTCTTGCGCACACACAGTCACACACCCACCCACACATATTATAAACATATATATATAAATATATATATGTACACACACACACACGCACACGCGCACACACACACACACACACACACACACATATATATCGTTCGTCCCCGATTTTTTGGGACAGTCTCAGAAATAAGCAAAAAAATCCTCTGAAATGTAAAAAAAATGACAAATGTCCCCGGAAACAATGGGAAAAAAATGGTCACCCTACTCTAGGGACTTCGTTAGAGTTGAAAGCTGGCGAACGCAACAGCAACAGCCCGTCTATCCGCTGAAACGTCTTTTGTTGTTATCACAGGGGGAGAGATAGCTGCATGACAAATCGATAAATTTCGTTGCTATCTCGTTGCTATCTCGTTGCATGAAATATGTACTGTGGAAAATGAAGGGAACAGGCAAATAATTGCAATGCTGCGGTAAAGCTGGTAGCAAGGAGCCAGTGATGGGGAGTGTTAGACACTCCAAGTATGGTGACAGCTTTACAAATAGGGAACACAATACAATACTGACGTTTCGGCTAGTAGCCTTCTTCAGAAAACAAGGACAACAACCACAAACAATGAAGCACAATTATCTATATCTACATGTTAGATGATCAGGAGAATGGAGAGGTGGACAAAAAAGAAGAGAAGAAAGTAGGATTATGAAATAAGAAAGGAGGCTACATGAGGGGAGGTAGGATGAGAGTCAAAATGTGTAGAAAAGAGAGATAGGAAAAATGAGGAAGAGATAGAAAATCAGAAGTACAACGAAGATAATGTATAAAACGTATAAGAAAAGTCAACTTAGCTGGCGAAACTTGACTGTCCGTCGTAGAGCAATCGAGGAAATGAGCAGTGGACACGAGGCCTACAAAAGATACTGGTGGAGGGGGAGGGGAGGGGAGGGGAAGGGGGGGGGAGAACAAAGCCAGACAAGTAATGAAAACAATGGTGGAAATAGATATAAAGGAGTCTAAACAGTGGTCTGGGAAAGAAAAGTGTCAGTAGCCAGACAAAAGGCAGATGCGGGAGAAGATAATAGGTCCCATAAAAGTTAATGGGGCCTAACACAGAGGGGAACAATCCCAACAAAGGAATCGTAGAAGCAAGAGACAAAGGTGAGACCGGGGGAAAGAGCAACAGAGGTAGTCATAGGTGGGCTAAAAATAGCAGGGTGGAGAGAAAGGAAATAAACATCAAGGAAAGGAAAGAACAGGAGAGGAAGGAAATAAACATCAAGGAAAGAAAAGAACAGGAGAGAAAGGAAATAAACATCAAGGAAAGAAAAGAACAGGAGAGAAAGGAAATAAACATCAAGGAAAGAAAAGAACAGGAGAGGAAGGAAATAAACATCAAGGAAAGAAAAGAACAGGAGAGGAAGGAGATAAACATCAAGGAAAGAAAAGAACAGGAGAGGAAGGAAATAAACATCAAGGAAAGAAAAGAACAGGAGAGGAAGGAAATAAACATCAAGGAAAGAAAAGAACAGGAGAGGAAGGAGATAAACATCAAGGAAAGAAAAGAACAGGAGAGGAAGGAGATAAACATCAAGGAAAGAAAAGAACAGGAGAGGAAGGAGATAAACATCAAGGAAAGAAAAGAACAGGAGAGAAAGGAAATAAACATCAAGGAAAGAAAAGAACAGGAGAGAAAGGAAATAAACATCAAGGAAAGAAAAGAACAGGAGAGAAAGGAAATAAACATCAAGGAAAGAAAAGAACAGGAGAGGAAGGAAATAAACATCAAGGAAAGAAAAGAACAGGAGAGGAAGGAAATAAACATCAAGGAAAGAAAAGAACAGGAGAGGAAGGAAATAAACATCAAGGAAAGAAAAGAACAGGAGAGGAAGGAAATAAACATCAAGGAAAGAAAAGAACAGGAGAGGAAGGAGATAAACATCAAGGAAAGAAAAGAACAGGAGAGGAAGGAGATAAACATCAAGGAAAGAAAAGAACAGGAGAGAAAGGAAATAAACATCAAGGAAAGAAAAGAACAAGAGAGAAAGGAAATAAACATCAAGGAAAGAAAAGAACAGGAGAGGAAGGAAATAAACATCAAGGAAAGAAAAGAACAGGAGAGAAAGGAGATAAAAACCGGGGAAAGAAATGGAGAGGGGGGAGGAGGGAGGAAATAATAACAGGGGAAAAGAATTTGAGAGGAAGGAGGAGGTAGGAAATAATAGCTGGAGAAAGAAATGGAGAGGGGGGAGGAGGGAGGAAATAATAACAGGGGAAAAGAATTTGAGAGGAAGGAGGAGGTAGGAAATAATAGCTGGAGAAAGAAATGGAGAGGAAGGAGGAGTGAGGAAAAAATAAACGGGGAAAGAAAGAAGGAGGGAGTAAATAGTAACCGGGGAAAGAAAAGGAGAGGAAGGAGGAAATAATAATCAGGAAAAAGACATGGAGAGGAAGGGGGAGGGAGGAAATAATAACCGGGGAAAGAAAAGGAGAGGGAGGAAATAATAATCAGGAAAAAGACATGGAGAGTAAGGGGGAGGGAGGAAATAATAATCAGGAAAAAGACATGGAGAGGAAGGAGGAGGGAGGAAATAATAATCAGGAAAAAGACATGGAGAGGAAGGGGGAGGGAGGAAATAATAGCCGGGGAAAGAAAAGGAGAGGGAGGAAATAATAACCTGGAAAAAGACATGGAGAGGAAGGAGGAGGGAGGAAATAATAATCAGGAAAAAGACATGGAGAGGAAGGAGGAGGGAGGAAATAATAATCAGGAAAAAGACACGGAGAGGAAGAAAGATAATAGTAAAGTGACAAGAGGAGAGGTGGTATGTTCAGAGTGAATAGATAGAGGGGGAGAAGTGGAGTAATAGAGGGAACGTGAGCAGGAAGTAGTGTCCTGAGAGGTAGAGAAGTAGGGAACCAGAGAGATTAGGTGAATAAAAAGAGGCGGAGTAGGAGGACGAGAGAAAGGAAGAAAGAAAAGGGGCAGGGGGTAGACTGCAAGAAGAGGGGGGGAGAGAGAATAGGAAGGGAGCAGACTAACATAGAGGTGGGATGCGAAGAAGAGTAAGAGGGAGGGAGAAGGGATCAGAGGAAGAGGAAGTGGGGTTCTCAGAGGGATAGGGATACATTCATTCCCGGGGGGTGAGGCAACCCCACCGAGTGATCAACCGGTTCTCAAGGGTGAGACGACTGTGGTGATCAGAAGAGCAAGATATAAGGCCAGTGACCAGGACATCCGCCTTCCCCCGATGGCCCCTCGAGTTAAAGTGGGCTGCTACAGGAGTGGTGTGGAAAATGAAACCAAAAGCAGTTTTGAAAACGTTTTAAATAGGACAGTGCGCGCCAGCTAGCAGTTTATAATTAGTGAGCCTTTTTTTTTTACGATTATATAAAATTTGAGATGACTAAGTGTTAAAAGTGTTATTTGTTTTGATTTTACTATATCTACGCACGATATGAACAAATGTAGACATTGGTCTCGTGTTTCTTTCCACAAAATGAATAACACAATGAAATAATAATATAGGTATTGTATTACAGCGTCATGTGACATGTACTATATTATATAAAGATAATAGAGTAGTCAACATGAGTTTTGTATAAAATAGCTTTATAAAATATTTCATCGATTTGTAGTTTTTTTTTTTTTTAACTCTTTCAGGACCAGAACAGGAAACAGGAATTTTCAGATTTGGGACCAGGTTAATTTTCCTGTTTCCAGAAATTTTACCATATACCTTTTTCAGTTGACTACTTCACACAATAATTGAGATAAATGTGGCATATGTTATACATCACTGGAAAGGGAAATGGATACAGAAAATGAAAATAGCAATATTATATACGAGTATTTATGATATGTGATTATTTAAAGGATTATTAAAAATATATATATTCAAGGTAGATCATTTTAAATTTAAAATATTGTATTTCACTTACCCTTTTCATCCTTCATATGTGTTGCTATCCATTTGTCTTGAAATATTACACAACATAATCCAAATTCCTCGAAAATACAGTTTATTTGATGAATTTATGTCCACAAATAACAAAATATGTACATTTTTATAAATGACCCCAGAATAAAAAAAAAATTTCAAATTTTTGTACATCACAATTATATTATTTACAAGTCAAATTTATTATTTGTATTGACACATCTGTACTTATTGTGTGTGATATTCCCTAAAGCATGTTTTAGCGCACAGATGTGGCTTATCCGGACAACATGTACAATAATAGCTGCTTTGTTTTCTTACTTTCCGCTGCTCCAAACAATGAACACACTGCAGGTCTTTCCCATCAAAACCAATGAGATGGATGGCATCCTGTTATCTCTGCGGCTTCATGTTCCATTTTTTCCCCGGCTTGGATAAAACAACTTGAAGAAGGTTGTTAGGTGCCTCTGCTCCTACTATGCTACACAATTCATTAATAAGCAGCTCCTTGAAATCTGCAAAAGGCATAGGCTTTTCGGTGTTAGGGCGGCTCAAGTTATATAAAATATGAGCATTGAGTTGTGTGATCTCAATTATCCACATAAATATTTTCTTCCACCACTTGACTGTCTTCCTTGTGTGGTTCCCATAATATGAGATCATCTGGTCTACTCTGTCACATCCATTCATTGAGTGGTTGTAGCTATGGATGGGTGATGGCTTCCTGACTTGACTCCTACCTTCAGTTCTGACCTCATATGTGACACTTCCATGTGTTGTCACCAATTGGCAGTGCTTTTTGGATTTTTTATCCCTCCAGCTGACACACATAACTTGCTCCTCATAATTGATGAACCACTTTGCCTCATTCACTGATATTTTTTTTTATTTTTGACTTCTGCTGGGAATCCGCGTCTGTTGGAATTTAGCGTTCCAGTGTAGTTGTGATTTTTCTGCCACAGAAATTGAACAAGTGGCAGGGAAGTATAATACCGGTCAGCAAACACATGATGATGATCTGTGATGCCTTCCAGTAACTTGTCGAAAACTTTGACAGCATGTGATGAATGTGGGTCTGTTTCAGGCCTGTAAGCTGTGTCCACACCAAAATATACCAAGACGTTGAAAACGTATCCGGTGATCGAGTCGCAAAGTCAATATGATTTGATATGATATTTTTTTGGCTTACTGGCATTGTACTGCTTGTACTTAAATCTTCCCTTGTAGCCTATAACCATCTCATCGATGCAGATATTTTCAAACCGATAAAATGCTTCTTGAAATTTTTCTATCAATGAGTTAATGAACGACTCAATTTTACATTTTCTAGCCGCATGAAGCATAGATTGATAAATGAGTAAAAAATCTTGTCTGACTAAACATGCACCTAAACCAAGGACTACTTTTAAATGATTGAATGGACCAGTAATCCTTTATAGAATTTTTTGCATTCATTCCCATGGCAATCAGGACTGCCAGAAACTGAAAAAAAGTATTGCGGTCCAGCGGTATCCATTTAGTAACACTTGAATACCTGTGTACAGGAGTACTCAATTCCATTTTTTGCTGTCATAATTGTTGATATTTTGAATCAGATTGTCAATAATTGTGTCAGTCAACAGGCTCAGAAAATACTTGGAAGGTGAAGCATTTTCTGGGAGATCTAACTTACATCCAGAATTTACATTTTTAATAAGAATTGTTTTAAATCTGCTTTCATTTATTATTGTCTTATGTATTATTGATACCATTGTGTCATATCTTTAATCTAAACAGCAGATGTGAAGTGGAGAATATATCTGAAGTGGAGAATATAGCTGAAGTGGAGACTATAGCTGAAGTGAAGGTAACATTCAAAAGAGTGGACAAGGGAATATTCTCCTTCTGCTGTTGCTGCTGATATCTTGACTCATTCAGACTGGCTTCTCTTAGGAAGAAGTTCTTGTTTCGGATTAGACAAACAAACAATGAGTAGATAGAAAAAGTGTTGCCAATCTAGCCGTTGCCCTGATAGTGTTGCCAATTTAGCGATTGTCCCGTTAGTGTTGCTAATTTAGTGGTTCTCCCGTTAGTGTTGCTAATTTAGTGGTTGTCCCGTTAGTGTTGCTAATTTAGTGGTTGTCCCGTTAGTGTTGCTAATTTAGTGGTTCTCCCGTTAGTGTTGCTAATTTAGTGGTTGTCCCGTTAGTGTTGCCAATGTAGCTGTTGTCCCGTTAGTGTTGCCAATTTAGTGGCTGTCCCGCTAGTGTTGCCAATTTAGTGGTTGTACCATAGTGTTGCCAATTAAGTGGTTGTCCCGTTAGTGTTGCCAATTAAGTGGTTGTCCCGTTAGTGTTGCTAATTTAGTGGTTCTCCTGTTAGTATTGCTAATTTAGTGGTTGTCCCGTTAGTGTTGCCAATGTAGCTGTTGCCCCGTTAGTGTTGCCAATTTAGTGGCTGTCCCGCTAGTGTTGCCAATGTAGTGGTTGTACCATAGTGTTGCCAATTAAGTGGTTGTCCCGCTAGTGTTGCCAATTTAGCTGTTGTCCCGTTAGTGTTGTCGATTTAGTGGTTGTTCCGTAGTTTTGCCAATTAAGTGGTTGTCCCGCTAGAGCGAGATGGTCAAGTATGCCGGTTGGCGGTTACACATATTTTACCCCTATTTCTTGTAGGTCTTGGTTGTTTATTAGTCTCATGGATGAGTATTCCTTAGTTATTGTAGATCTTGGTTGTTTCTTAGTCCCATGGATGAGTATTCCTTAGTTATTGTAGATCTTGGTTGTTTCTTAGTCCCATGGATGAGTATCCCCTAGTTATTGTAGATCTTGTTTGTTTCTTAGTCCCATGGATGAGCATTCCCTAGTTATTGTAGATCTTGTTTGTTTCTTAGTTCCATGGATGAGCATTCCCTAGTTATTGTAGATCTTGGTTGCTTCTTAGTCCCATGGATGAGCATTCCCTAGTTATTGTAGATCTTGGTTGCTTCTTAGTCCCATGGATGAGCATTCCCTAGTTATTGTAGATCTTGGTTGTTTCTTAGTCCCATGGATGAGCATTCCCTAGTTATTGTAGATCTTGGTTGCTTCTTAGTCCCATGGATGAGCATTCCCTAGTTATTGTAGATCTTGGTTGTTTCTTAGTCCCATGGATGTGTATTCCCTAGTTATTGTAGATCTTGGTTGCTTCTTAGTCCCGTGGATGAGCATTCCCTAGTTATTGTAGATCTTGGTTGTTTCTTAGTCCCATGAATGGGCATTCCCTAGTTATTGTTGATCTTGGTTGTTTCTAAGTCCCATGGATGAGCATTCCCTTTGGTTGCTTCTTAGTCCCATGGATGAGTATTCCCTAGTTATTGTAGATCTTGGTTGTTTCTTAGTTCCATAGATGAGCATTCCCTTTGGTTGTTTCTTAGTCCCATGGATGAGTATTCTCTAGTTATTGTAGATCTTGGCTGTTTCTTAGTCCCATGGATGAGCATTACCTCGTTATTGTAGATCTTGGTTCTTTCTAAGTTCCATGTTTGAGCCTTCCCTAGTTATTGTAGATCTTGGTTATTTCTTAGTTCCATGGATGAGTATTCCCTAGTTATTGTAGATCTTGGTTGTTTCTTAGTCCCATGGATGAGTATTCCCTAGTTATTGTAGATCTTGGTTGTTTCTTAGTCCCATGGATGAGTATTCCCTAGTTATTGTAGATCTTGGTTTTTTCTTAGTTCCATGGATGAGTATTCCCTAGTTATTGTATATCTTGGTTGTTTCTTAGTCCCATGGATGAGTATTCCCTAGTTATTGTATATCTCTAGTTGTTTCTTAGTCCCATGGATGAGTATTCCCTAGTTATTGTAGATCTTGGTTATTTATTAGTCCCATGGATGAGCCTCCCCTAGTTATTGTAGATCTTGGTTGTTTCTTAGTCCTATGGATGAGCATTCCCTAGTTAATGTAGGCCTTGGTTGTTTCTTAGTCTCATGGATGAGCATTCCCTAGTTATTGTAGATCTTGGTTGTTTCTTAGTCCTATGGATGAGTATTCCCTAGTTATTGTAGATCTTGGTTGTTTTTTAGTCCTATGGATGAGCATTCCCTAGTTAATGTAGGCCTTGGTTGTTTCTTAGTCCCATGGATGAGCATTCCCTAGTTTTTGTAGATCTTGGTTGCTTTTTTGTCCTATGGATGCGCATTCCCTAGTTATTGTAGATCTTGGTTGTTTTTAGTCCTATGGATGAGCATTCCCTAGTTAATGTAGGCCTTGGTTGTTTCTAAGTCCCATGGTTGAGCCTTCCCTATTTCTTGTAGTTATTGTTCTGCATAGCGATTCTCTGAGTCCTTGTTTTCTTTTACCAGATGGTTTCCACAAAAATGCCTGATGGGGAAGGTTTTCTTTACTCACTCACAGCACATGACCTATGTATTTCTAACATCTGTCTCTTATAAAGCTCGACATGTGTTCTTGTTTAAATTTGCCTCTTATAAGTTCATTGAAATGTATTCTTTTCAGCTTATTTTTAAGATCTTATGTAGACTTTTGTTTTCAAAGGCATTTTATTTCTTAATTTAATTTAAATGTGTAGCAAATGTTTTCAAAGACATTACATTTCCATTTAATTTCTGTGTGTATTAGACATTTGCAAGACTTGGACCTCAAGAACTTGTATGATTTACTGTTCTGGTCATTTCTATACTCTAGGTCCACAAAAATAAAAAGGCTTCTTTGAGGGCAACCATAAGGGAAATTTCAGGGCTTGTTAAGTAATATATATTTAAGTAAATGTTTGATAATTTAGAATAACTCAATGGTTGATAGTCACATAGCCAGAGATTCTAAAAATCAAGGGTCATGTTACAGAAAATACAGGAAAAGGATGTCAGAGAACAGCTCTATTTATTCTATCATTAGGATCATCTGTTGAAAGGACTAAGCACATTCATGATTTGTCTTTAGTGCATTACGAGCAATTCTTGAAATTAATAGTTAATAGATTAGATGCTTGTATATGTATGCAATGTTCTTATTTGTATTGGTCAATGACAAATTCTATACATATGTGTACAATGCATATTTGTTAAGTTCAATGGACAAAATGTATGCATGTTTGTGCAAAATTTTTTTTTAACAAAATAATTGTTATTTATCAAAAAACAAACCATCTACATATGTGTGTAATATTCTTATTTTAATTGATCATTAACCCTCTATTGCATGAATTATTTTAAATTTGCCCCCCAAATTTTTTTTCTAATTTTCTTACATTAAAATACATACAGTATACTAAATATGTGTTTATTTTAAAAATATTTTATTTTGTAATATATTTGCAGCTTTGTGCCAAATATGGCACATTGCGCACACAATGAACAATTTACACAAAAAAAGGATTTTTTACATAACATGAAATTCAACAAAGCAGCTGTTATTTTTGTTCAAGCACAAATGCACTGCACATTTGATGCACTGGATAAAAGATTTGCTTGTACAATTGGGTCTTTTGCACCTTTGTCGTGTATCTGATACAACAGGAAAATGACCTATTTCGTCCTTTCTGACTGCCTGAAGGGGAACTGCTGCTGTTGGACCTTTAGTTCTCTTCAGCTGAAGTTGGTATTCCACTTCACTACTTGGGCGGCCTCGCTTTTTTACAGTAGGAGGTGTTGAAGATTTGCCACACTTGCACAAACATTCAGCAACTTGCTGCTTGAAGTCGTTGAGGCTGATGACATCTTTTGGACGACTACGAAGCTGCAGTTGCGCGCGTCTATATAGCAGCCATGCTGATATGATTGACACATCCAGTAAATGTGTAAACAAACGAAAATACCATTTCTTGGACCGTAGCTGTATTCTATAAAGTCCCAAAAGGGAATTTAATAAATCAACACCTCCCATGTGTTTATTGTAAACAGCAACAACACTGGGACAGTCAATTTCTAGAAACTGCTTCTGTGCTTTTGACCACCTCCTTGCTTTGCCGACTGGTTGGCTGCCCACAAATGTTGACAGAAAATTGACAGGTTGGTTATCAAAGCACCTAACACAAGAAATTCTAACTGAGTCGTGTACTGCAGATGCCTCATCAAATGCGCCCCTTCCTTTCTTCTTCAAATCACCATCTGATATTATGTTACACTTAGGTACTCTATTCATTCGAACAGTTCCAAGTGAGAGAATACCTTTTTTTGCAAGACAAAGCTGAAGCTCTGGGCTGTTGAAAAAGTTATCAAAATAAACTTTGTGGTTCTTTTTTTCTGGCACAACATCACATAACCGCAAAACCACATTTCCGCTTGCACCACAGTTCATGTTTTGGTCAGGGCATCCTTTCTCCTCACCGGTGTAAACTTCTATGTTGTAAGGAAAGCCAGATACTCCTGACAGAACAAATAGTTTATAACCCCATCTGTGAGGTTTCTTTGGAATGTACTGTTTCAGACTGTGTTGACCTTTGAAAGCACACATTTGCTCATCTACAGAGAGACTTTCTTCAACAGGTACTTGTTTGAACTGTTCATTCAGCATATCAAGCAATGGTCTTATCTTGCAGAGACGATCAAATCCAGGTTGACCACGTTGAGCTGCTGTACTATTGTCATTAAAATGCAAATATCTCTTAATCTCTTCAAACCGATTGATCGGCATCTTACTTGTTATGACATTAATGTTTACCTCTGGTTTCCAATACATGCGTGTATTGGGAAGCTGAATCAACGACATCCACAACAGAACTCCTAGAAACACTTCAATTTCAGAATTGTCAATGTCCAAAGGTTTTTCAGGTCTACATTGAGTTGCATACAGGCAAGTCTGTAATGCAATATGTCTAATTATTTTTGTTGTGAATATAAACTTAAAAAACTCATATGGTGTTTGAAAGTTCAATATGTCCTCAGACAGCAGACTATCTCCCAAAAACATGCCCTCATCAGGCACAAAGCTCTGAGGTTCATGTCTCCAGCTGATGTCAATCTTTTTTTTTTGTAGCAGTTGTTTGACCAAAATTCTTTTTTTTATTCTGGCTGCTTGGGCCAGGCTGAACAGAGATGATGTCAGTTAGCTGGTCAACATCATTTTGATCAGTTTCATCTGAATCTGTATCAGACCCCTCAAGTTGAGGAGCGTTAGAAATATGAGTACCTACTTTCTGTAGTAGGTCTAATTCATCACAATCAGAATCAGCAGATAAATTGCTATCTTCACTACTGGACGGCAAAAATCTTGATCTCTTTGGTGCAGAGCTGCCATAAAATGTAGCTGTATTCATTATAGATGATTATAATCACACTCGTTTTGAAAGCACTTGAAAATGAAAACGATAGACTGACACTTTTGTTGTGTCACTGAGCCGGCCTGACGAAGGGGAATCCCCGGAAGCGTGTGTATTGGTCGTTTCAAAATATTTTGAAGGTGTTTAAAATTCCATATCTCTGCAACCAATGATTGATAATGCTGAAATTTTGCATATGGTCTTGTGATTTTTTGGTCCCAAGAAGTACATTCATTTCCTCACCAACAAACGTATAGTTTTAAATATTCTTTATTTGAAGTATACAAATTTAAGGCATTTTGGTCAAACCATATATTTGGAGGAATTACCGCTTCATATGAGTGAGCACCCACGGACTTGTCATCTTGAACGTAATGCGCGCCAATTTCCCTGTTTTAAGCACTAAAAAACACATAAAACGCGTCATAGTTATAATTTTATATCCGGTGCATCCCATTTCCTGTCGTTTTGTTGTGATTTATGTGCAACGGCGTATCCTAATTATGGGGTAATTTCGTTAAATTTGTGATCTGTTAGTCAATGGGTATAAAAGTAAAGTTCCTTACATTGCAATCAGTGGCAATAAAGGTGTATAAATATTTTTGCATAGAAGCTAAGCGTGGAAAACTGTATCGAAGCATCTCAAAGCCAGAAAAGAGAACTATTCACGCATTGGGTATAAGCAAACGCTTTTTCAAACAAGTGCTTAAAGCTAACGGAGTGCCCAGTTCAATCAAGACTAGGACGCTAGGAAGAAAGAAAGTACAGTAGTAGATAGTTTTGACAAGGAAGTGATTAGAAGAGCAATTTGTAAAATGTTCGATTCCAAAGAAACTGTGACTTTAAGAAAACTGAAAATTCGAATGAAAGCAGAAAATGACATTGTTGTGTCGAAAACAACATTATGGAGAACTGTTAGAAGCATCGGTTTTACCTTTAGAAAGTACGATAGTGGTAGAAATGTCATCTGCGAGAAGCCGCACTTAGTTTCTATGAGGAGTAAATATTTACGTGAAGTACGGGAAATGCGTAACCAAGGTTATGATATTGTATTTCTAGATGAATCTTGGATAAATTCTCACCACACAAGTGCAAAGGAATGGCAGTTATCAGATGAAAGTATTAAAAGATGTGTACCCACTGGAAAAGGACAGCGTATTATAATGGCACATGCAGGCAGCCGAAAGAAGGGTTGGTGAAAAATGCAGAACTTATATTCACCTCTAATTATACTGACAACAGGGACTATCACACCGAGATGAATGGCCATATATTTAGAGAGTGGATTGAAAATACTCTTCTTCCAATTCTAGACAGACCATCCTGTCTGGTAATGGACAACGCGTCGTACCACAACGCTGTGGCAGAAGAAGACAAAATTCCTACATCTACCAGTACAAAAGATGTTATAAAGATTTGGCTAAGAAAGGAAGGAATTCCATTTAACGAGGGATTTTTGAAACATGAATTACTGTCACTTGTTAAGAAATCGTAAAAGACCAAAGTATTCCAAATAGACAAAATCATTCAACAGCATGGTCATACGTGCTTGAGACTGCCCCCTTATCATCCACAATTAAACCCCATTGAACTCGTTTGGGCAAAAATTAAAGGGCAGGTGGCAGCTGAGAATACAAGTTTTAAACTATGCGATATAAAAGGACTGACATATGCTGCTCTATCACAGATTGACAAAGATTTTTGGTGCAAATGTGAAGATCATGTCTTAAAAGAAGAAAATGACTATTGGAAAAAAGATGGACTATCGTTCGTTCAGCCCAGTAATCAATATGTTAGACTCCTCTGATTCAGAATAAATGAAATAATAATGGACGTTTTTATATGTCCGCATGATCAATCTTTAGCTAAAGTTGATAACGTTTTGAAAATGTAAAGATTCTTGATATGTGTACTGCAGGCATGCAAAGAAACTAAATCACTTTCATATGTCTTGTTTACGTAAAATAATGAAAGTCACATGGAAAGACATAAAACAAACAATGTAGCTCTTTACAGTGAAGAGGATCCCGTGCTTACATCGGACTCTTAGTCACATGCGTACCCATAAACAATAACTTTGCTTGATATGTCATGCTCGTTATCGCTCGCAACGGATAATTAATTTTTTAAAATGTATTCTTTGTTGTATATTGTTTAAATAGTTTTCATTAATGGAACTGTTTATACGCTGATTTGTTTTAGACCGTCTGTAAAGGCTATAACATTGACATTCTCATAGTATTTTAAAGAAAGTAAACAATAGAAAGTAAACAGTTGATAAACGCCTCCAACTTTCAAGTTGTGTAGAGACGCCTATGCCGAGAAGCTGATTTCCATTAATGTACGGTAAATTATTTTCTCCAGGAGCAAAAAAATCGGTAAATTCACTGAGATCAAAGGAAAGTGCTGCTTCATGATGAAGCATACTTCCTACATCATTAAATTTTGTGAAATCGGTGGGACCTTGGAAAAACAAGACCAGATGCAAAAAATCAAGTTTGTAAGTGCAGGGAAAGAGGAGATATTTCATGTTAATCGTGAACATTTAGATTTGAAACGACCAATAGTTTTACTGCACAATGTTCCACATCTGGCACAAAGCTAGAAACGCGAATTAATCAATACTATAGGTCGTTTCAAAATATTTTGAAGGTGTTTAAAATTCCATATCTCTGCAACCAATTGATTGATAATGCTGAAATTTTGCATATGGTCTTGTGATTTTTTGGTCCCAAGAAGTACATTCATTTCCTCACCAACAAACGTATAGTTTTAAATATTCTTTATTTGAAGTATACAAATTTAAGGCATTTTGGTCAAACCATATATTTGGAGGAATTACCGCTTCATATGAGTGAGCACCCACGGACTTGTCATCTTGAACGTAATGCGCGCCAATTTCCCTGTTTTAAGCACTAAAAAACACATAAAACGCGTCATAGTTATAATTTTATATCCGGTGCATCCCATTTCCTGTCGTTTTGTTGTGATTTATGTGCAACGGCGTATCCTAATTATTGGGTAATTTCGTTAAATTTGTGATCTGTTAGTCAATGGGTATAAAAGTAAAGTTCCTTACATTGCAATCAGTGGCAATAAAGGTGTATAAATATTTTTGCATAGAAGCTAAGCGTGGAAAACTGTATCGAAGCATCTCAAAGCCAGAAAAGAGAACTATTCACGCATTGGGTATAAGCAAACGCTTTTTCAAACAAGTGCTTAAAGCTAACGGAGTGTCCAGTTCAATCAAGACTAGGACGCTAGGAAGAAAGAAAGTAGTAGATAGTTTTGACAAGGAAGTGATTAGAAGAGCAATTTGTAAAATGTTCGATTCCAAAGAAACTGTGACTTTAAGAAAACTGAAAATTCGACTGAGAGCAGAAAATGACATTGTTGTGTCGAAAACAACATTATGGAGAACTGTTAGAAGCATCGGTTTTACGTTTAGAAAGTACGATAGTGGTAGAAATGTCATCTGCGAGAAGCCGCACTTAGTTTCTATGAGGAGTAAATATTTACGTGAAGTACGGGAAATGCGTAACCAAGGTTATGATATTGTATTTCTAGATGAATCTTGGATAAATTCTCACCACACAAGTGCAAAGGAATGGCAGTTATCAGATGGAAGTATTAAAAGATGTGTACCCACTGGAAAAGGACAGCGTATTATAATGGCACATGCAGGCAGCCGAAAAGAAGGGTTGGTGAAAAATGCAGAACTTATATTCACCTCTAATTATACTGACAACAGGGACTATCACACCGAGATGAATGGCCATATATTTAGAGAGTGGATTGAAAATACTCTTCTTCCAATTCTAGACAGACCATCCTGTCTGGTAATGGACAACGCGTCGTACCACAACGCTGTGGCAGAAGAAGACAAAATTCCTACATCTACCAGTACAAAAGATGTTATAAAGATTTGGCTAAGAAAGGAAGGAATTCCATTTAACGAGGGATTTTTGAAACCTGAATTACTGTCACTTGTTAAGAAATCGCAAAAGACCAAAGTTTTCCAAATAGACAAAATCATTCAACAGCATGGTCATACGTGCTTGAGACTGCCCCCTTATCATCCACAATTAAACCCCATTGAACTCGTTTGGGCAAAAATTAAAGGGCAGGTGGCAGCTGAGAATACAAGTTTTAAACTATGCGATATAAAAGGACTGACATATGCTGCTCTATCACAGATTGACAAAGATTTTTTGTGCAAATGTGAAGATCATGTCTTAAAAGAAGAAAATGACTATTGGAAAAAAGATGGACTATCGTTCGTTCAGCCCAGATTAGTAATCAATATGTTAGACTCCTCTGATTCAGAATAAATGAAATAATAATGGACGTTTTTATGTGTCCGCATGATCAATCTTTAGCTAAAGTTGATAACGTTTTGAAAATGTAAAGATTCTTGATATGTGTACTGCAGGCATGCAAAGAAACTAAATCACTTTCATATGTCTTGTTTACGTAAAATAATGAAAGTCACATGGAAAGACATAAAACGAACAATGTAGCTCTTTACAGTGAAGAGGATCCCGTGCTTACATCGGACTCTTTAGTCACATGCGTACCCATAAACAATAACTTTGCTTGATATGTCATGCTCGTTATCGCTCGCAACGGATAATTAATTTTTTAAAATGTATTCTTTGTTGTATATTGTTTAAATAGTTTTCATTAATGGAAGTGTTTATACGCTGATTTGTTTTAGACCGTCTGTAAAGGCTATAACATTGACATTCTCATAGTATTTTAAAGAAAGTAAACAATAGAAAGTAAACAGTTGATAAACGCCTCCAACTTTCAAGTTGTGTAGAGACGCCTATGTCGAGAAGCTGATTTCCATTAATGTACGGTAAATTATTTTCTCCAGGAGCAAAAAGATCCGTAAATTCACTGAGATCAAAGGAAAGTGCTGCTTCATGATGAAGCATACTTCCTACATCATTAAATTTTGTGAAATCGGTGGGACCTTGGAAAAACAAGGCCAGATGCAAAAAATCAAGTTTGTAAGTGCAGGGAAAGAGGAGATATTTCATGTTAATCGTGAACATTTAGATTTGAAACGACCAATAGTTAATTGTTTTGCTCTAATGAAGTGTTAATTTTGATAAATAATGTGATAGTTCTATTAAATAATTTTTATAAAACTCTAGCACTGAGAATAAGAATAGAAACAGTTCAACACATTGACCAAGCCACAGACGAAGCACTCGGAAAAATTAACAGACAAACAACAACAGAAAAAAACGAAGAACAATATATGGTCCGAAGTGGGATCGAACCCGTACTCCCTGGCACCGCGCCTTGCCACGAGAGGCCGAACGCTTGGCACACTGCCACTCAGCCAACTAAAAAATTGGCTATTGTAGTAGTGTCTTCCACGAAAGGCGCTCTCAATGACTATAGCATAGGGTAACGATCTCAGACCGGAAATAAATTGTATATTTGTACTTTCCTATTAATGCAAGTATCTCCCAGTAGGGCTGAATACTTGTGTTGTAGACAAACATTTATTGGACGAAACAGCACGAATAGTAGTTTCCAGTGGTTATATACTGGTAACAAATAATAATACATAAATATTATTATATGGGGAACTTCCGAGGCGATAATAGGGAATAATAGAACAAATAAGTATGTGTTAGCACTCGGAAAAATTAACAGACAAACAACAACAGAAAAAAACGAAGAACAATATATGGTCCGAAGTGGGATCGAACCCGTACTCCCTGGCACCGCGCCTTGCCACGAGAGGCCGAACGCTTGGCACACTGCCACTCAGCCAACTAAAAAATTGGCTATTGTAGTAGTGTCTTCCACGAAAGGCGCTCTCAATGACTATAGCATAGGGTAACGATCTCAGACCGGAAATAAATTGTATATTTGTACTTTCCTATTAATGCAAGTATCTCCCAGTAGGGCTGAATACTTGTGTTGTAGACAAACATTTATTGGACGAAACAGCACGAATAGTAGTTTCCAGTGGTTATATACTGGTAACAAATAATAATACATAAATATTATTATATGGGGAACTTCCGAGGCGATAATAGGGAATAATAGAACAAATAAGTATGTGTTAGCACTCGGAAAAATTAACAGACAAACAACAACAGAAAAAAACGAAGAACAATATATGGTCCGAAGTGGGATCGAACCCGTACTCCCTGGCACCGCGCCTTGCCACGAGAGGCCGAACGCTTGGCACACTGCCACTCAGCCAACTAAAAAATTGGCTATTGTAGTAGTGTCTTCCACGAAAGGCGCTCTCAATGACTATAGCATAGGGTAACGATCTCAGACCGGAAATAAATTGTATATTTGTACTTTCCTATTAATGCAAGTATCTCCCAGTAGGGCTGAATACTTGTGTTGTAGACAAACATTTATTGGACGAAACAGCACGAATAGTAGTTTCCAGTGGTTATATACTGGTAACAAATAATAATACATAAATATTATTATATGGGGAACTTCCGAGGCGATAATAGGGATTAATAGAACAAACAAGTATGTGTTAGCACTCGGAAAAATTAACAGACAAACAACAACAGAAAAAAACGAAGAACAATATATGGTCCGAAGTGGGATCGAACCCGTACTCCCTGGCACCGCGCCTTGCCACGAGAGGCCGAACGCTTGGCACACTGCCACTCAGCCAACTAAAAAATTGGCTATTGTAGTAGTGTCTTCCACGAAAGGCGCTCTCAATGACTATAGCATAGGGTAACGATCTCAGACCGGAAATAAATTGTATATTTGTACTTTCCTATTAATGCAAGTATCTCCCAGTAGGGCTGAATACTTGTGTTGTAGACAAACATTTATTGGACGAAACAGCACGAATAGTAGTTTCCAGTGGTTATATACTGGTAACAAATAATAATACATAAATATTATTATATGGGGAACTTCCGAGGCGATAATAGGGAATAATAGAACAAATAAGTATGTGTTAGCACTCGGAAAATTAACAGACAAACAACAACAGAAAAAAACGAAGAACAATATATGGTCCGAAGTGGGATCGAACCCGTACTCCCTGGCACCGCGCCTTGCCACGAGAGGCCGAACGCTTGGCACACTGCCACTCAGCCAACTAAAAAATTGGCTATTGTAGTAGTGTCTTCCACGAAAGGCGCTCTCAATGACTATAGCATAGGGTAACGATCTCAGACCGGAAATAAATTGTATATTTGTACTTTCCTATTAATGCAAGTATCTCCCAGTAGGGCTGAATACTTGTGTTGTAGACAAACATTTATTGGACGAAACAGCACGAATAGTAGTTTCCAGTGGTTATATACTGGTAACAAATAATAATACATAAATATTATTATATGGGGAACTTCCGAGGCGATAATAGGGAATAATAGAACAAATAAGTATGTGTTAGCACTCGGAAAAATTAACAGACAAACAACAACAGAAAAAAACGAAGAACAATATATGGTCCGAAGTGGGATCGAACCCGTACTCCCTGGCACCGCGCCTTGCCACGAGAGGCCGAACGCTTGGCACACTGCCACTCAGCCAACTAAAAAATTGGCTATTGTAGTAGTGTCTTCCACGAAAGGCGCTCTCAATGACTATAGCATAGGGTAACGATCTCAGACCGGAAATAAATTGTATATTTGTACTTTCCTATTAATGCAAGTATCTCCCAGTAGGGCTGAATACTTGTGTTGTAGACAAACATTTATTGGACGAAACAGCACGAATAGTAGTTTCCAGTGGTTATATACTGGTAACAAATAATAATACATAAATATTATACAATTTATTTCCGGTCTGAGATCGTTACCCTATGCTATAGTCATTGAGAGCGCCTTTCGTGGAAGACACTACTACAATAGCCAATTTTTTAGTTGGCTGAGTGGCAGTGTGCCAAGCGTTCGGCCTCTCGTGGCAAGGCGCGGTGCCAGGGAGTACGGGTTCGATCCCACTTCGGACCATATATTGTTCTTCGTTTTTTTCTGTTGTTGTTTGTCTGTTAATTTTTCCGAGTGCTAACACATACTTATTTGTTCTATTATTCCCTATTATCGCCTCGGAAGTTCCCCATATAATAATATTTATGTATTATTATTTGTTACCAGTATATAACCACTGGAAACTACTATTCGTGCTGTTTCGTCCAATAAATGTTTGTCTACAACACAAGTATTCAGCCCTACTGGGAGATACTTGCATTAATAGGAAAGTACAAATATACAATTTATTTCCGGTCTGAGATCGTTACCCTATGCTATAGTCATTGAGAGCGCCTTTCGTGGAAGACACTACTACAATAGCCAATTTTTTAGTTGGCTGAGTGGCAGTGTGCCAAGCGTTCGGCCTCTCGTGGCAAGGCGCGGTGCCAGGGAGTACGGGTTCGATCCCACTTCGGACCATATATTGTTCTTCGTTTTTTTCTGTTGTTGTTTGTCTGTTAATTTTTCCGAGTGCTAACACATACTTATTTGTTCTATTATTCCCTATTATCGCCTCGGAAGTTCCCCATATAATAATATTTATGTATTATTATTTGTTACCAGTATATAACCACTGGAAACTACTATTCGTGCTGTTTCGTCCAATAAATGTTTGTCTACAACACAAGTATTCAGCCCTACTGGGAGATACTTGCATTAATAGGAAAGTACAAATATACAATTTATTTCCGGTCTGAGATCGTTACCCTATGCTATAGTCATTGAGAGCGCCTTTCGTGGAAGACACTACTACAATAGCCAATTTTTTAGTTGGCTGAGTGGCAGTGTGCCAAGCGTTCGGCCTCTCGTGGCAAAGCGCGGTGCCAGGGAGTACGGGTTCGATCCCACTTCGGACCATATATTGTTCTTCGTTTTTTTCTGTTGTTGTTTGTCTGTTAATTTTTCCGAGTGCTAACACATACTTATTTGTTCTATTATTCCCTATTATCGCCTCGGAAGTTCCCCATATAATAATATTTATGTATTATTATTTGTTACCAGTATATAACCACTGGAAACTACTATTCGTGCGGTTTCGTCCAATAAATGTTTGTCTACAACACAAGTATTCAGCCCTACTGGGAGATACTTGCATTAATAGGAAAGTACAAATATACAATTTATTTCCGGTCTGAGATCGTTACCCTATGCTATAGTCATTGAGAGCGCCTTTCGTGGAAGACACTACTACAATAGCCAATTTTTTAGTTGGCTGAGTGGCAGTGTGCCAAGCGTTCGGCCTCTCGTGGCAAGGCGCGGTGCCAGGGAGTACGGGTTCGATCCCACTTCGGACCATATATTGTTCTTCGTTTTTTTCTGTTGTTGTTTGTCTGTTAATTTTTCCGAGTGCTAACACATACTTATTTGTTCTATTATTCCCTATTATCGCCTCGGAAGTTCCCCATATAATAATATTTATGTATTATTATTTGTTACCAGTATATAACCACTGGAAACTACTATTCGTGCTGTTTCGTCCAATAAATGTTTGTCTACAACACAAGTATTCAGCCCTACTGGGAGATACTTGCATTAATAGGAAAGTACAAATATACAATTTATTTCCGGTCTGAGATCGTTACCCTATGCTATAGTCATTGAGAGCGCCTTTCGTGGAAGACACTACTACAATAGCCAATTTTTTAGTTGGCTGAGTGGCAGTGTGCCAAGCGTTCGGCCTCTCGTGGCAAGGCGCGGTGCCAGGGAGTACGGGTTCGATCCCACTTCGGACCATATATTGTTCTTCGTTTTTTTCTGTTGTTGTTTGTCTGTTAATTTTTCCGAGTGCTAACACATACTTATTTGTTCTATTATTCCCTATTATCGCCTCGGAAGTTCCCCATATAATAATATTTATGTATTATTATTTGTTACCAGTATATAACCACTGGAAACTACTATTCGTGCGGTTTCGTCCAATAAATGTTTGTCTACAACACAAGTATTCAGCCCTACTGGGAGATACTTGCATTAATAGGAAAGTACAAATATACAATTTATTTCCGGTCTGAGATCGTTACCCTATGCTATAGTCATTGAGAGCGCCTTTCGTGGAAGACACTACTACAATAGCCAATTTTTTAGTTGGCTGAGTGGCAGTGTGCCAAGCGTTCGGCCTCTCGAGGCAAGGCGCGGTGCCAGGGAGTACGGGTTCGATCCCACTTCGGACCATATATTGTTCTTCGTTTTTTTCTGTTGTTGTTTGTTAATTTTTCCGAGTGCTAACACATACTTATTTGTTCTATTATTCCCTATTATCGCCTCGGAAGTTCCCCATATAATAATATTTATGTATTATTATTTGTTACCACAGACGAAGCGTGTGTTCAGATGAGTCACCAATAACGAACTCTAACTTCTTCACTGAAGATTTCTAGAAAGGGAGAACACTCAAATCATTTAGCTATATATCCTAGCTACCTCTTCTGTGTTTGTAGTACATTTTTGCATTCATTATTATTTAAATGTGTAACGTTATTCGGTATGTGCCATATCTGGCACACTATGCAGTAGAGGGTTTAAACAAACTATTTGCATGTGTGTGCAGTTTCTTGTTTTATCTATCAAATAAATAACTGTTGGTATATTTCTGCAATGTTTTTTTATTTGTGTTGGTCAAGAAACAATTTGTATATGTGCATGATGTTCCTATTTTTCATCATCATCATCGTGTGCCTTCTCCGCAATGAAGGTTGGCTACCATGGATCGCCATTCTACTCTGTTTCTTGCTTTGATGGTGCAGGCTGACATAGATTGACTTGTCCATCTTTTGATGTTACCTGCTTTTTCCTATTTTTCCTGTTCCTATTTTTATTGGTTGTTAATTAACAAACTGGTTGCTTATTTATGTAATGTTCTTAAATCTTACATTTGCTGGTTAGTAGACTAACAGTTGAAGCCTCTGTGGCTGAGTGCTTAGTGTGCTCACTTCCTGACCAGAAGGGTCCAGGTTTGATCCCCAACAATGAAGGATTTTATTTGGACTGACAAGGCTCAAGGGTTCACCCAGCCTCTAAAAATGGGTACCAGAGATTTTTCTGGGAAGTAAAGGCAGCCTGGCGGATACTGTCCATATCACCCAAAAAAGTGCCGTGGTCATAGAAAAATATGGTCACTAACACCATATTCCCCATATGCCTAGCAAGTCATTGAGGGAACCTTTACTTTACTTTAGACTAACAGTTTTTATGTCTGCAATACTTGCAATGTCAATATAAACACAATTTTTGCAAACTTCTGAAATGATTGTATTTTTAATTAGTAAAAAGACAGACATTCAGCTTTGGTGGTTGAGTAGCTAATGCATTAGCATCCTACTCAGAAGGGTGCAGGTTCAATTCCCAGGAGTGACACATTTTTTTCCAGGCCTAGAAGGCTGAGGTGTTCACTCACTCTCTGAAAGTGGATACTAGAGATTTTTTCTGGAAATTAACAGTGATTTGGCATAATAGTGACCATATCACCAAAAGATTTGTTATTGATCTTTGTTCAGGACAAGTGGCCTGTATTCTCTGGTCCTATATGTCCCCTCAGAGACTCCAGTAATGGGATATATGCTGTATAAAAAGGTCATAGAAAAATGTAGTCACCAATACCATATTCTCCATATGTCTATCAAGTTGTAAAGGAACTTATACTTTACTTTTTTATTTAATACACAAACTGTTTTCATATGTGTGCAATGTTCTTATGTTAGTGGTCATTGAACAGACTTTATATATGTGTAAGCAGTGTTCTTATTTTTACTGGTTTCCCTTGTAAATATGTAATTCAATACACATTTGATGTATTTATCCCTGTTTTGTATAAACTTAATAAAACAGCCCCACATTTTTATTGTTTTGTTTCAGGTAGTCTATGAACTGTGTTCATCAGAGCTGCAGTAACAGCAGATTCACATTTAATCGGATAACAATAAAGGAAATGAATACAAGGTTTAGATGTTAGAAATAGATGCGCAATAGACAAACATGACATGAGTCTACCAAAAATATACATTAATATTAAGACATTCTAAGAAAGATATATTTAATAAGAAATTATTATTTGGTTTTCTCCACAACTCAGATATAGAGCTACCACTAATCTAAAATGACCTACCATACTCATTCCATGCCTTGGACTCCAACACTCCAAGATATGAATGCTCCCCAAGCCTTGAGAGCTCCAAAAATAAAGGGACGTTATAAAAGCTTCCAGGAGTGTATTGACATTCACTATCATTTCATGAAGGAGGACTTCATGCAACCAATTAGGAGCGGAATTGAAAAATACAAAGCTTGCAAGGATATTCACAGCCAAGGCCTTAGATTTTATTCAAATGTCCGTATAGTTGACATTATTTATTTGGATAAGATATACTATCGGTTGCAATTTGACTTATCTGTAATTGCTTTGGATCAATGGAAAACTTCAGAATACCTGACTTGTTCCTCTCTGCTTTTGCTGTCAAGTAATAATTTTGACAATTTTGTTTTTGCAGTAGTCACTAATAGTACAGTAGATCTTATGAAAAATGGACTTGTGGATGTTGAATTTATCGCAGACAAGGATGCACTGCATCATTTTCTGACCACTTTATCAGACACACTTATCATGGCTGAATCAACAACTAATTATCTGTTGTACAGCCATGTTTTACCAGCACTAAAACAGGCCACCATGTCTAATCATTTGCAAAACCACATCATTAAATGCAATAAACACATAGGGCGACCTGGCTATTTAACTTATCAAACACAATATGACATGTCATGCATTATGAAAGAAGAGCAGGTTTGCCAGGTTGAACCATTAATATATTATTCCTGGCCGAATTTCAAAGAGACCTGTCTAAGTTTGTCTCAAAGTGCAGCAGTTAAGCTGGCATTAACCAAGAAACTAGCTGTAATTCAAGGTCTTCCTGGAACAGGAAAAACATTCATCTGCTGTAAAATCATCCAGGCACTTCTGAGAAATGTTAAGAGCCCAATACTTGTATTATGCAAAACAAGTAATGCACTTGATGAAATCTTGGAGTGGGTCTATCAGTTTTGTACACCTCATATCATACGCTGTGTAGGGATTAGCCAAACTAGCAAACTTGAAAAGTTGAACTTGGATACAAATCTTGAAGAAATGAAAGAAAGTAAGGCATTTCCTATGACAAAGTTAATGCTTAAATTATGGGAAAATGCAAAAAGTTTAACAAAATTGTCAAAGCAAATAGCACAGTATCACAGCCAATTAGAAAACCTTGAAAAACAGATACAGTCACCAGAAGTTCTTATTACATTTATGGATTATATTTACAAAGTAATGATTAAGAAAGAAAATTGGTCACAACAATCAATGCTTGATTGGCTTTGTGGAAGTGAGAACAAAAATGAAAATATAGAACAAATATCATCAAGGCATCATGATGTCAACAAAATATTACAAGAACTCTCCAAAAGTACACTAATGCCAATGTCAGAGGAAGAAGAAAGAAAAGTTAAAAACATCAAATTGTTGAACCCCCATCAGAGACTAAGGCTGTATAAACTGTGGATAACTAAATACAGAAAGCAGTTATCTAATAAAGAGGCCACTCTTTTAACTGAATACCGTTGTATCTATGATGATTTGTATCAAACTACAAAGCAAAGAGTTGCTGAACTATTTCAGAATAACACAGTGATAGGAATGACACCATTAGAAGCGGCAAAATACAGCACAGAGTTAGAGACAATCAAGTGTAAAATAGTCATTGTTGATGATGCAGCGAGCATGCTGGAGTCTGATATTCTTTCTGCTTTCAACAAATGGTGTGAACACTTCATCCTGATAGGCGATTATCATTTTGTAGGTTCATCTACAGCGGTGGATGAACCAAACAATAACTATGGTCAGGGTGTTTCTCTATTTGAAAGACTTTTGAAAACACAAATCCCTTGTGTACTCTTGAGGCAGCAATATAAGATTTATCGAAAGATTGCTGAGTTAAAGATTTACTTCTATCCACACCTCATAAAAAGTCAATATCTGCAGTTGGTGGCAAATGATGTGTCTGGGGTCTCAAAAAATTTATTCTTCATTGATCACAACCATAAAGAGAGCAGATGTTTTCAGACCAAAAAGGAAGTGCATGTTTGTGAGGCTGACTTCCTTGCAAACTTTTGCAAGTACTTATTGTTTATGGGCCAGTCACAAAATACAATAACTGTGTTAGCTACAAATGTAGACCAGATGTTGCTAATCAAGAAAAAGTTATCCAGTGTTAGGCGTGGCAACTCAGTTTGGGTGACGACTGTTGAGGGATACACAAAGCGAAAAAATGACATCATTCTTCTGTCTTTTATAAGAAGTAAACAAGAAATTACAGCAAATCTTCCTGTTGATGTTCATAAAATAACTTATGCTTTTTCAAGAGCAAAACGTGGATTTTATGCCATTGGTGATTTTGATTTTCTGAAATCACAGAGTAAGCAGTGGTCTGATGTTGTTGACTCAGCAATTACTTCTGGCTATTTCGCAGATGGTCTTACTCTGTCCTGTGGATTTAAAGTTACTTGTGCAGAAGGGTTTAACTTGTACATCTCCTACAAGAAACTACACGCTGCTGGATTTAGTAATTTGATATATAACTTCTCAAAACTCACATTAACTAATAAACAAATGATGGCACTATTATTTCAGATGAAATGTGAATACTGCATGTTGAAAATAAATCAAGTGAAAGTTTCTGGAACAAATAATAAGAGATTTAATGCTTTGAAAGATCAAGTTGACAAATTAACTGAAAATATAACACATGAAGAGAGAGAACAACTTCGGCTTCAAATGTCTTCCTTACTATATTTATTTGTTATCACAAAACTTGAGCACCTCTGTCTAGAAAGTGAACAAATGTTAAACAGATTGCAGATAACATCATGGAAAAGCAACCTTTCATCCATGGAGGTAGATGAGATGATGATAGACAACGCTGATGACTTTGTTGAAATGTTGATGTTGTCAATGTTGAAAGGTGGTGAGAGAATTGGTGATATAGTCAGACATATAGCGAAAGAGGCTGATGAGATCAATTTGATCTTATCTTCTAAAGACCATCAGGTAAAAAATATTATCCTTCCTTCATTAATGTTTATTTTTTTTTTAAATGGGTGTACTGGTAGACATGAGCTCACGTAAGAATGGTTTTCTTGACGTCATCATCATCATGTGCCATACCGATTCTTGGTTGGCGTAGGCGATCATGACCCTCCACAATCTTTTATCTTATTGACTGTTTTCCATGCCATGACGCCAAGCTATCCAGTATTTTCTCTCTTTGTCGTCCGCGATCTCTCTTTCCTTTTATTTTGCCAGTTGTAACCAAGTATTCCAACTTTCCTCTTCTCATGATGTGCCCAAAAAATGTTGATTACTTCTTTCTGATGTTTTTTAAGAGCTCCCTTTTTGTGTTGGCCTCTTTGAGGACTTCCTCATTGGTCTTTTTAGCTGTCCAGGGGATTTTCAACATTCTTCTGAGAAATCCCATCTCTGTGGCCTCTAATCGTCTTTTCATTTGTTTGTCTATTGTCCATGATTCACTTCCATAGGTCAGAATTGGTTCTATATAGCACTGATGAACTCTCTTTCTCATTTTTATTGACATAGATTTGTTGTATAAGATATTTTTTATTTTCTGAAATGCTATTTTAACCTGAGCTATTCTGCTTTTTATTTCTGTGGTGCATCTCCCATCTGATGTTATTATTGTGCCCAAGTATTTGAAACGTTGCACTTGTTTCAGATTTGTCTCGTTTATTTTTATGCTGCATGATGGTGATAATTGTTTCTTCAATATAACCATTACTTCTGTTTTCTTACTATTCAGACTGAGACCTTTTTTGTTGCTCTCTTTTACTATTATGTCTATCATTTCTTGTAGTTCGTTCTCTGTCTCTGCTATTAAGACTGTGTCATCCACATATCGCAAATCATTTATGTTGTGACCGTTGACTTCAATTCCTTTTTTGTCTACTATTGATCTCATAATATATTCGCTTTAAAGTGAAAACAAATCCGGCGACAGAACACAGCTTTGTCTGACTCCTTGTTTTATATATTGGAATCGTCCTGTTTGGTTGTTAATTCATATAGCTGCTGTTTGTTGCCAGTAAATGTTTTTTTATGATTCGCAGATCCTTGCCATCAATGTTTAATTTCTCCAGCATATTTATTATTTCCACATGCTTTACTTTGTCAAATGCTTTCGTGAAGTATATAAAGCACATATATAGATCTTTCTTTACCGCTATAGATCTTTCTATCAATGTTCTTAATATGTATATTGCATTATTGGTGCCCTTTCCTTCCACAAATCCACATTGTTCCTCACTTATTTCTGGTTTTATTTTGTTCCTTACACGTCTCATGAATATTCTTAGTAATATTTTAGTCATATGGCTCATGAGACTAATAGTGCGATGGTCTTCACAATCAGTGGCGCCTGACTTCTTCGGTATGGCTACAAAGATAGATTTTAGTAGATCTTCGGGTATGTGTCCAGTGTTATATATGTCATTGAGTAATTTTGTTATGACTTGTACTCCCAGCTCTCCTAATGCATTTATCTCTTCGATTGTTATATTGTCAGGACCTGGAGCTTTGCCTCTTTTCATGTGTTGAATTGCGTCCTTCACTGCATTATTGGTGGTCCTGTGTCTTCATTTGAATTGTTTAATTCTGGTCTTTCATCATCATAGAGTTGACTGATATATGCTGTCCATCTTTCCATTGTCTTCTCCTATCCCATTATTATATTTCCTTCCTTTGATTTCACATATCCTGAAACTTTGATTTTTTTTCTTCCTGTTAATTCAATTAACTGATTGTGCATAAATTTTGAGATTTTGAGTCTTCCTTTTGTTGTTTTTCCATTTCTTCACATTTCTGTTTTAACCATCCTTCCTTTGCTTCTCTGCACTTGTTTTGGATCAACAAAAGAATAGGAATAAAAAAAAAAAATTTTAATGTCATGAAAAATATACTAACATCAAAACAAATAACACCATGGGTAAAACTAAGAAGAAAAAAACTAAGAATAACAAAATGTTATATCTTCTCAACTTTCATGTATAGTGCTCATGTTGGAGGTAGAACTGTGAAGGAAGACAGTTGTGCTTTCGCACTGACTACAAGTAGTATGACCATGGAAAGTGTCACTGAAGCATTAGCATGGCTTGAGACACAGACTTATAGACCTACACATGTGTATTTATTCAGTGACTCAATGAGTTTGCACAGAAAGATCGCAATTGGCTGTGGTTGACAGCAGTTATTAAAGTCTATGTGGAAATCTTGACTAACAAACGTCTCATTGATTTTGTTCCTGCTAGAACATGTAGGTGTAAGAGTGAACGTGCTGACAGACTTTTGCCAGTTTGGCTGATTTTGAGTGTGGAAGAGCCATAGATCGCGCTGACATTCTGAATGTCCTCTGGGACATTGTACGAGAAAGAAAATTACCCTGAATCCACAACCATTAATATACTGCACGAATATTATGTCAGGGTGGGAAATTCTAGACGCGAGTGTTACGCAAGTATCTAAAGAAGACTAATCAACTAATACAACACAGGTGTCGTTAGTCGCTACACGTTGCGAGATATATTTCTGAGGAGATCTGAGCACTCATGGACTTGTTCGATCTGCAATGAGAATGACCTGTGGACTAAACTAAACTAAAGTTATCAATCACATATTTATTCTGTGCTTACTTCTTTCACATTCATTCTCCTAGTTTAGTTTAGTCGATGGATCATCATCACTGCACGTTTGATGATGATGATGATGATGCGTGCGCCCGATGATTTGAGGTATTCTAACGGATAAGAACCGTAGACTTTCTCCCCGTCATCCGCCCTTAAAAGGACGTTAAGTGGACGTAGTTACGTTGTGTTGAAGTTTGCAGTGTAACACTGTGATATCTGCGCCTTTCGGCCCAACACATCCGATTTCAGCCGACGTTTTTTTGTGTACCGAGTTCGTCTTCCCACTTCGATCCCTGCTCGCTTGGCCAGACTAGACAGGTTAGTCTGTTTCTAGAGGCACCACGAAGAGGTGTAGCAGGGTCTGGATGGTTCTGGTTCACTGATCCTGGCGCAAGCCATCAGTTGTGAGTCACTGACAACTTCCAGCTCTGGTGCTGGGGGGGCGCGCCTTCGCCTCCACTGCACGTTTGACACGTCACTATTTAGATCACCTCCCCAGTATGTCCCTCATATGTGGAGACTGACTGCTCCATTTCAATGTTGATTTGTTATTTGTCTGTGTCTCCCCGCATAGCGCTCCTCTCGGGCGTCTCGAGTTTTAACCTGATTTTCAAGCATTCTAGACATGGTTGTAGTTTCACGATCATTGACTGAATCATTAGCTCGGCCAACGTCCTCCAGTACATTTAGAATGTCAATCCGGTTCATTGCACGTCAGCCGTTCCAGCCTGGCTTTCATCTCATTTCACGTCTGAGTGTGCAGGGACGAATATGAAACATATCCCAGTCAGTCCTGAGTTCTTGAGTAACACAAACCACTGTCTTCGAAATCAGCCCCTTCATCTTCTTGTTCATGCCCATCGAGTCACTCAGAAACCATTCATGGGTAAAAGATTATTTTTCTAGCCAGACCGCCGCTTTAGTTACTGCTATGGTCTCCATGGTTACGCTACTTATAGTTACCGAGAAAGCACCCTTGACCTTGACTTGAGCAGTGAAAGCCCATGATGTCCGATTGTGCCAAACAATAGACCCGTCAGTGTAGATGATTCTCGAACCCTTCGGTGAATTCTCATAGACCAAGGCCTGCACCTCCGCTTCCAAAGCCAAAGGGGAATTCTCCTTTCCCCTGCTATTGAATAAATGATTTATATTTTTGCTATAATTATTTGTTTCCATTTGTATTAGCTGTTATTTGTTTATCCATAAAAGACTATTGTATCTAACAGTAGGCTGTGTCTTGTGTCAAAATATTACACCACAGAGCTGTAGCTCTTTCGGTTTTTAAATTTTTTTTTTTAGTAATTAATAAGGTTGTATTAGTGTATTGTTTTATCAAAAATTATATACGACTTTTATTGCATTTTTCAGGCGCTGTGTGATCTTATCGATAACAAGACAGAGTAGGTATTTTTGTATTAGCTCTGTTACAATCCGTCCGTTAGTTTAAAAAATCGACATGCTATTTTGTAATTTCGTGTCTACCCTATATCCATATGTTTTGCAGTCCTTGAATTATGTCTTCCTCTGCTTGGTTTCTTTTTCAGATTTCACCCGAGCTCTTCATGTCACCCTTAAAAACTATGTTAAATGTTTTAGATTCGTTGTATTTTGGCTCACAAAAAGCTGCAATATCTTCCAATACTTATGACTTCAGTACATCTTTTTTGAGCACCGGAGTGGTCTACATGTCCCTCTTTGATCCCTATTTTGCTTGACTACACTGGTTAGTCTATTACTACAGCCACTATGAAGAGGATCTTGATTAGCTGTGATTTGCTGATCCTGAAATAAGCAGTCACTTAGCTATAAGTCATTGACCACTTTCAATCCAAATGTTGTGGACATATTGGGCCCTGCCTAGTTTCAATTATATCCAGTGCCTTTACCTTATTAAAATTATCTTTTATAGATTGTTATTGTTCCAAACCATATATGCTGTAACTCTTCGACATATATTTGAAGGTGTTACACGTCAGAGCAATCGTGATAATGTCTTGCATGCAGCATATCTCTTGTCTTATGGACAACTGATCGGCCTTGCACATGCATCTCATTGAAGTTCGGTTATCAATCATGATAACCCACAAATAAATCAATCCACCTCATCTGAGAGCTATTTTTTAAGGGGTGGATTGTTTCAATTTCCCATGACCTCGAATCCATAAATATTCAAAAAATATCATCTCCAAGTATTGTGCCAACCGGCATATGATATCATTGTTCTACACACGTTTATGTTTGTAGTTGTTTACTAATTCTTTTTAACTTCCTACCGACCATTTTCTTAAACTATATTACGACACCGTAGTAAAAATTGCCGCTTCACAACACACATTCTTCAAATTTTTACAATTTGCCGCTGTCAAACACTCATCCACACCTTTTTTTCCCATCTACATTCCTAATTACTACTTCCGGTGACCACAGAACGTTGGCTTTGTTTCTATTGATGTACGATTTTTTTTTTTTTCATTTTGTGATACACCATCTTATGATGCGGAAAAAAATGTGCCAATTTTCAAGAAATTTCCATGCTCGACGGCTGACATTAAGCAACATTTTGTGACTCGAGAAACACAGTGAATAATACTATGATGTAGAACATACTGACGGACATACAGCAACCGTACAGATAGATATTGTAACTCGTCCGGTCGATGCCGTTAAATTTCATGTCATAAAACAAACCGATCCAGGAAATCCGAGACTCTGTGTCTCTCCTTGTGTAAATACACAGATTTGTGTCAATAGTTTAAAGAAAATACTATTTTTAAAGCTACAAATGTATATTTAAGTGGTAGCAATTTTTACTACGGTATCATAAACTCGCCCGTCACAGATAGGTAACGTAATCTAGGTTTTTTTTTAACTCTTAGGTACCATTTCTCCTATTTCATGCAATATCTTTTTTATTAAACTTTTCCAGTTGTCATAATATATTCCAGGTGTTTCTTTTTCTTTGTATGATTCATCATGGCTTAATGATGGTGATTGTTTCCTTCTTACGTAGAACAACTTTCCATTTTAGATTGCTTTCTTGTTATGTTAGTAATTAGATAAACGTATTATTATCTGCCTGTGCAGCGAGGGATGCCTGTGCAAGGGACTTCGTCAGAGGTAAAAAGCTGGAGAACGCAAAAAATCAATAAATACATAATAATATCTTCATTTTAGAAACATAATGAAGTATTAAACAATGAATAAACTATAGAAAGCAATGAGAAAGATAAACATGCAAGATATAAATGAAAATGTTCAGATTATTATTTATGACACTCACTTTATAATGACAATGTTTAGAAGCATCTAGGAAAGCAACATTAATTATGAACAATGATGAAATATTGAAAAAATATGAAATTGGAGTCTTTCTATAGATGTCACTTAAATGAGAACACAGGCTTGATGCAACTATTAATTTTGTAATTATTCAGGCCTCAAATAATGGAAAATAGTGACACTGTGACCTTCCAGGCATGTCGTAAGAGGCGACTAAGGAGGTTGATCGATGGCTTGACAAGCTGTCATTGTAAAAAGTATTGTTATGGAAACCGCGATATATTTTTTAGATCAGTGATCTCTGCAATATGTGCCACTTTGGCACGCAAGGTTTCTGTTTTTGAGATTGTGGTTCTGCCCTATGTGCCGTCCTCGGCTCGAAAGGACAACAGATAGATAGAAATAATGGAATATGACTATTCTCAACAATTTACAGAAAATATCATCATGCTAACTCTTCGTCACTTGTTGACTTAGCAGTTGCAGGTTTGGCTCCAAAGCTGCATGGTTGATTCAAAACATAATCTTCTTAAATCAAGAAAATGGATGAAAATTATACTTATAGTCAGCAATCTGCAGGAATTCTCTAGATTTACAACCGATCTACTAATATATGTATGTCATATGTGCGGAAGTTTTGTTTCATGAGAAAGACTGGACATCTATTTGTCTGTGTGATGTGCACTTAGTCTTATTTTGTTCACTTCGAAACTTTTTAAAAGAAAATTAAGAAAAGGTTTAATTGGATATTTATTGAATTGTGTGTGTGTGTGTGTGTGCGTGCGTGCGTGCGTGTGCGCGTGTGTGTGTTTAAGATGTTACTATACTCGGTTTAGTTTCTTACACCTACGCCAGCAGGCCCGGTACTTGATGATGATGATACTCGGTTAAAGTTTTCTTGCATTTACTAGAAGATGGTTGGGTTTCATCTGATGCAACCAACCAGAAGGTTCTATATTAATCCCATTTACATAATTCACATTATATCATCCCAACGTTGTGCTACCAATGCCAGACCTGGACCCTAGATGCAAGAAAAATAAGAAAAATAACCTCTACAGAGATGAAATGTGTTAGACGAATGACAGGAAACAGTCTGAGAGATAAGATCAGAAATGAAGAACTGAGAAAAAAGCTAGGAATAGCCCCCGCCATAGAATATGTAAGGAAACAACAGATAAAATGGTTTGGCCGCGTGACAAGGCAGAAAGATCAAAACACAACACAACGAGCCTTCAACAAACGTTGTGAGAACACCAGACCCAAGGTTCAACCACGAAAAAGTTGGATCGATGGACTATTAGAAGCACTGGGAATCATATCAGCAGCAGAGGTGAACAGAAGAGCAAAAGACCATAAATTATATCTCCCCTCGACGCTGAAAGGCAGACGAGGAAGGAAAGAAGAGGAAGAAGACATTATATCATCATGATTTGAGATTACTGTAGCCAGGCTGCATGTCCTTTACAGAACGTTGCACTCATTACAACGCGTCTGAAATAATTTATGTCTCTAGTCAGGTTTCCCACTTCATCTGTTCTAAGTTTCAAGACATCAGAGACTTCAAAGATTCTGTTATTGTTCTTTCCAGAGCTGTTTCTTTTACCTTTTTTAATTTCCTCTGTAAGATGTTTATAAGCTAGTTCTCTTCAACTATGCTATCTTCAACTGTGTTATCTTCAACTATGCTATCTTCAACTATGTTATCATCACCTATGATATCTTCAACTTATCTAGTTCTCGTCAACTATGTTATCTTCAACTATGTTATCTTTAACTTATCTAGTACTCTTTAACTATGTTATCTTCAACTTATCTAGTACTCTTCAACTATGTTATCTTCAATTATCTAGTTCTCGTCAACTATGTTATCTTCAACTTATCTAGTTCTCTTCAACTATGTTATCTTCAACTTATCTAATTCTCTTCATTCAACTATGGGGGAGCCGCGATAGTTCAGTGGTTAGTGAACTGGACTACAAAGGACAAGAGGTCAGGTTTGATCCTGATCGACAGTTTCCGGGTTCACCCAACCTAAATAGGTACCGGATTTTTTTTCTGGGAAAGTAAAGCGACACGGGCGTAAATACTGACCACATCAACTAAAAAATCATGTGCCGAAGGTCTATAAAAATGATGGTCACTAACACCATATTCCCTATACGCCACTTGGTCTTGATTTACTCTCTTCAATGTTTATGTTCTTTCTTGCACTTTTTCACTTTCAGAGGTATCCTAACTATTATTTTTTTGGGTAACATTTTCTTTCGCGCGAATAGATTCTCTTTATTGTTCACGAGATTGTCTATGATTTACAATTATATGTTGCTATCGGAAAGATACACACCATCAGTAGTATTAATTTTACAGCCGTGTTACCATTGTGTGACATATTCTTCGTGAAATTTAATTGTTGTAATACTATTGCTTGTCGTTATTTAAACTTCTTGTGGTTTCCAATGTTAATTATTATAGATCCTAGGTGTTCATAATTCGTTACAATTACAAGTTTTTCGTTGTCGATGATTTTGGCTTGTCTTTTACTTTGTTGATGGACATTATCATAGTTTTCTGTGTAATTAGATACAGGTTGTGCTCTTCACTGTGTGTGCATGTTTTTGCTTTTTTAATACACTAATTTATTGATCTCTTTTAATCCATTTACACTGTTCGAGAGTAGAGCTGTAATTTTCTGAGTTTTGGTATTACATTGTCATTTATTGTGAAGGACAAAAATTGTCGTTGTTTCTGACATTTTTCGTTAAGTTTTCAACATAGATGTTGAACGGAAATGGAGGAAGGAGGCAACCTAGCTTCACTCCATCAGTACTTCCAAAGTTATTGTCTCAAAGAAAAATAAAATGATTTATCAAAATTGATGACACTTTAAATAAATGAAGCAGTAACACAACTTTAAAAACTAATAAATACATTAATAAATTCAGATGTGAGATGCAGCTCTGATATGAAATGTAGTATAACATGGACAGAGTTCTCTCTCTGTTTTTTTCTTGCTTTCCTTCTTTCTTTCCTTCTGGCGTTCACCCAACAATAACTACAGGAAAGAATAGTTTTCTTTGTCATGCCGACCTTAATTTACTACGATTAATTATACGAAGATGCGTTATGTTGTGGCTGCAGCTAGGCTGTGATATTTGCGCCATTCGACCCATTACATTCGACTTCAGCACTTTCTTTTTTGAGTACTCAGTTGCTTTTCCTCTTTAATCTTTACTTCGTTTGACCAAGCTGGATACTTTTTATTTATTTATTTTTGTTGTTGTTGGAGGTGGGAGTTTAATGTTAAATGTATTACGTACTTTTATTTTATGCTTTATTTCTAGAGTTCATAACATGATTAATCTTATAATCAGTAGGTTCTAGCTTTCAAAATAAAAAGTAAACACCATTCAGTGCTATATTTGTGCAGTTAAAGATACAATATTTGTACTGTATTTTATAAATATAAGATTTTTTTTTTTCCTTTCAGAAATAATGAGGAGTCCCACAGAAATTTGGAGCAGCAAACAGAACACAGAAATTTGGAGCAGCAAACAGAACACAGAAATTTGGAGCAGCAAAAAGAACCTTCACCAAGAGCCCAAGGAGACTTAGTCCAAATGCAGCAGCTATACTGGTACTTAGTAGAAAAAAAGTCATTCACATAAATCATGAAATACAGAAAGAAGGTGAGACTTTCCAGCATAAATGTGCCCTGCTTATTCTCTTGCCAGATCTCTAAAATATTGAGAGCATCAGCCAAAGTGAAGCTGAATAAAACACAGGTGAATTGATAACAGCTTGCGTTAGGTCCCTGTAAAGATTAAAATAAAAAAAGGCACATATAGAACTGAAATTAAGTGTCCTCAAATTGACTCAGCATTAATTATTCATATTTAAATGATTCAAGTAAAGCCAACCAATATTCTGATTGTGACTTTCTCATGGTGAAGTCCTCACGAAACTTAAGTGGATTCAGTTTGTTATTGTAACAGTTGATGAAAAGTAGTCCACTACATTAATTAACTGATACCTTGCACTATTGTTTTCCATGTATTACATAAATTATGTATGCTCTTGGGTCTTTTTCTCTTCCGCATTTGCCCGGTGACAGCTCATTTTCATTATCCACCCATAAAGAAGCACCATACGCGCATAGATGTGTCATTATCCAACCATAAAGGAGCACCATACAGGCATAGATGTGTCATTATCCAACCATAAAGGAGCACCATACAGGCATAGATGTGTCATTATCCAACCATAAAGGAGCACCATACAGGCATAGATGTGTCATTATCCAACCATAAAGGAACACCATACAGGCATAGATGTGTCATTATCCAATCATAAAGAAGCACCATACAGGCATAGATGTGTCATTATCCAACCATAAAGGAGCACCATACAAGCATAGATGTGTCATTATCCAACCATAAAGAAGCACCATACAGGCATAGATGTGTCATTATCCACCCATAAAGGATCACCATACAGGCATAGATGTGCCATTATCCATCCATAAATGTTCACCATACAGGCATAGATGTGTCATTATGCAACCATAAAGGAGAACCATACAAGCATAGATGTGTCATTATCCAATCATAAAGAAGCACCATACAGGCATAGATGTGTCATTATCCAACCATAAATGATCACCATACAAGCATAGATGTGTCATTATCCAATCATAAAGAAGCACCATACAAGCATAGATGTGTCATTATCCAATCATAAAGAAGCACAGTACAAGCATAGATGTGTCATTATCCAATCATAAAGAAGCACCATACAAGCATAGATGTGTCATTATCCAACCATAAAGGAGCACCATACAGGCATAAATGTGTCATTATCCAATCATAAAGAAGCACCATACAAGCATAGATGTGTCATTATCCAACCATAAAGGAGCACCATACAGGCATAGATGTGTCATTATCCAATCATAAAGAAGCACCATACAAGCATAGATGTGTCATTATCCAACCATAAAGAAGCACCATACAAGCATAGATGTGTCATTATCCAACCATAAAGGATCACCATACAGGCATAGATGTGCCATTATCCATCCATAAATGTTCACCATACAGGCATAGATGTGTCATTATGCAACCATAAAGGAGAACCATACAAGCATAGATGTGTCATTATCCAATCATAAAGAAGCACCATACAGGCATAGATGTGTCATTATCCAACCATAAATGATCACCATACAAGCATAGATGTGTCATTATCCAATCATAAAGAAGCACCATACAAGCATAGATGTGTCATTATCCAATCATAAAGAAGCACAGTACAAGCATAGATGTGTCATTATCCAATCATAAAGAAGCACCATACAAGCATAGATGTGTCATTATCCAACCATAAAGGAGCACCATACAAGCATAGATGTGTCGTTATCCAATCATAAAGAAGCACCATACAAGCATAGATGTGTCATTAAACAACCATAAAGGAGCACCATACAGGCATAAATGTGTCATTATCCAATCATAAAGAAGCACCATACAAGCATAGATGTGTCATTATCCAACCATAAAGGAGCACCATACAGGCATAGATGTGTCATTATCCAATCATAAAGAAGCACCATACAAGCATAGATGTGTCATTATCCAACCATAAAGGAGCACCATACAGGCATATATGTGTCATTATCCAACCATAAAGGAGCACCATACAGGCATAGATGTGTCATTATCCAGCCATAAAGGAGCACCATACAAGCATAAATGTGATGTTCGCAACAAACTCCTATGGTTACACGTTCAACACAGCTAACATTAGAAAGATAGGCAAATAATTATGGGTTCAACTCGACACCTGGGTCCAATATGGCATTTGTTGACACTGGATTACCTCCCCTACCTATTTAATCCATAATTGCTGGGTCTTCTGGCTAGTTTGTTCCCAGACCACCTTAGAAAGATGAAGGTCGTTGATTAGTTCTCATTCACAGAATCTGACTTAATGCAGGCAGTCAGCTGTAAGTCACTGACCATTTTCAGCCCAAGTGCTGTTAGGTGTCTTAAGTTATTTCTGTAATTCAAAAGGTAAAAGGTATATTGTTTGCCCTCAAGCTTGTATCTTTATAGGGGTTGAAATAATGAAACATACACTATCTCTTAACACAAGCACAGCATATACAATAAATAAGACAAAGCATGATCAAATTATTATGTTTGTTAAAATATGCTATCAAAATTTACAGTTTATAAAATCATATTTATACTTCATATTTGTACTTTAGTATATAAATAGAAAAATTAAACATTCATATCTGTCTAGTTAGGCATTTTAAGATTTTCTCCCACTTTTTGTCGTGTAAAGCAAGACCTTTATATCTTATTTTGAAAGATTTCCATCATTCACACATACATTCACACATACACTCACACATACACATGTGGAACATCTGTTGCAAAAACACATGCAAAAAGGTCACTTCCCAGAAAATAAAATATTCTTATCTGTACTTTACTGGGGAAAAAAAATCAGTATCTCATAAAAATCAAGGATAACTTTAGTAAAAGATGAATGTTTGTAATTTTTAAAAATGGATTTATTTTTTGCACATATTTGTATGTATTTTATGGATAATTAACAAAATGAGTATAATGTTAGTTTGCATTACATATTTTCTGTTTTAAAATTGATCTTCTTCTTTTGACCTACTGCTTGTACAGTGAGGGTGTTGCAGAGAGGAAATATGTACAGCTCCCTGGACATTCCTAGTTGTGCAGCATGAGGTAAAAAAGTAAGTAAAGTACCCCCCGTCACGCCAAGTGGCGTATAGGGAAATATGGTGTTAGTGACCCTATATTTTACAGACCTTCAGCACATGATTTTTGGGGTAATGTGGTCGGTATTACGCCCGTGCTGCTTTTACTTTCCCAGAAAAAAATCCGGTACCCATTTAAGGCTGGGTGAACCCGGAGCCGTCGGTTGGGAACGAACCCTACCCCTTGTCCGTAGTAGTCCAGTTCACTAACCACTGAGCTATCGCGGCTCCTACTAATTTTTAGGGAATTAGTAAAACCCAGGTGTCCTCGCCAGGGTACGAACCCCGGCTGTTGCCGTGGTAAGCCAACCGCCTATCGATTGCGCTAACCGGACACCCCAACAGCATGAGGTGTCATTTTGAATTTATTTTGCGAATCTTCGATTCTGTCTATCCACCTTTTCCTTGGTCATTCTTGGCTTATCTATCTATCTATTGACCTTTCAAACCGTTGCCGGCCCATAGGGCGTAGACCAAGATACACCTTCTCTTATCTGAATTTTTGTTCTAGCAGTTTTCTTTTAAAGATATTTTATCAAATCTCGCCATTTGTCTCTGTTCTGTGCAAGCAGCTCTATCTCATTGAGGGAGCCGAATCCTGCTGCTCTTGCCTCTCTCATCAATGTTCTTCTCAGTGTCTCCCTGGGTCTTCCTCTTTTTCTCTTACCTGTTGTTTCCCATATGAGGGCCTGCTTTGCTATTCGGTTATTATCTCTTCTCATCACATGTCCAACATATGACCATCGTCTTTTCTTTATTACTGAAGATATTAGTGGTTGCTTGGCGATTTCTCTAATTTCCTCGTATGTTTTGAATTCGTTCCACGCTATACCAAGTATTTTCCTTAGACATTTATTTTCGAATGCGTTCAACTTTGTTTCTATATCTCTTGTTGTTTTCCAGCTTTCACACGCATACGTAAGGGTTGATAGTACATTTGATTTGAATAGCCTAAGTTTTGTGTTTGTGCTGATTAGTTTTGATTTCCACAACTTTTCAAGGCTTCTGAAAGACATTGCTGCTTTAGCCATTCTGATTCTAATTTCTTTACTTGTATCCCCTTCTCAATCAATGTGACTTCCAAGATAGATAAAGTGATCGATCTCTTCTACTGGTTTGTTTTCCATGTATATTTTGTCATCTGTTGGAATTAAACTTTTCATGACTTTAGTCTTTTCATGATTGATCTCAAGCCCAATTTTGCTGGCTATTGATGATAGCTCATTTGTGTTTTCCTGCATCATTTTTATCTGACTGCTGATGAGGACTATTCTTGGCTTATGGACAAAGTTAAAAGTTTACAGAGTTGTTCTGTTGCTAGTGTTTTTTGTAGATAGTTGTCTGGACTGTGTATGGACACACAAGGAAATTAAATCAATTCCACACAGCCGACCTTATGAAGTCAACGAATATGAAATGATAAGATAAGATATCAGATACTGTCATTTCTAACAGAGCTGATATCCCTAGCATTGATAGTATTCTTCTGATGCATACACACCCCTGCTGGGCAGGCAACATAGTTTGCATACCAACCATTGATTGGCAAAAATATTATATGGAAAAGTCAACGTTGACAAGTTAGACAAAAGAAGCACTTCAGAGATACACACAAGATTTTATTAAAAGCCTTCAATATTAATCTTGATACAAGAGAAGATGTGACACAGGAAAGAACTACTGAACTACTTTGGCACACATCTCTTTGACATGGTGGCTACAATTTATGAGACAACTAAAACAGCAACAGCCAAACTTTAGAGACAGGCCAGAATGGCTGAGGAACTAGATCTCCCATTAGCAGCAACTATTACATGTCCATTAGAGGCAGGGTTTGATCCCAACTGACAGCTTCCGGGTTCACCCAGCCTTTAATGGGTACCAGATATTTTTCTGGGAAAGTAAAGCGGCATGGGCGTAATACTGACCACATTACCCCAAAAATCATGTGCCGAAGGTCTGTAAAATATATGGTCCCTAACACCATATTCCCTATACGTCACTTGGCGTGATGGGGCTCTTTACTTTACTTTAATTACATGTCCATACTGTTCTAGATTATTTTTCTAGATTATTGCTCTAGATTATTCCAGGTATGCATTGATTTAACAGAAAACACAGACTAAAATAATAACTGGATAAAATGTCTGGTCTTCATTACTCATGCTGGACATGCAACAGATCAAGCCTTTTAGCTTGATATTTTCATTTAATTTGCTTGTGTTCCGCATTGGTTGGGCTTCCATCTGGTCAAATACCCAAACTATTGAAATCTTCGATAGTTTGATATAATCATTTTCTGGAACTGTAATATAATCATTTTGTTGATGTTTTATATCATCTTTTACTTGATGTTTGAGATAATCATTTACAGGAAATGTAATATAATCATTTACTTGATGTTTCATATTAATCATTTACTAGAAATATAATATATTCATCAACTAAATGTTTGATACTAATCATTCACTGGAATTGTCCTAACCGTTTCCTCTCTATGCCAGAATGTTCAACCAATGCCAATGTTTTACTGTAAGACAATAGCTATAATGAAATAATAAGATTGTATGCAACTTTCTTCAATATTTGACTTTTTAGAGATCAATAGAGCACAGATTATTCTACAATTTTTAAAATGTCACTTTTTTTGGTAACAATTTTTAGTCACCAGTTCTTCTAGGACTGGTTATTTATGTTTTATTTACTTCACTTTTCTTTCTTCAATATTTGGAATCAAGGAAGACAATGCACCCTCTGTGTCAAATTTGCACTTCCAAACATTTAATAAATAAAACCCCTAGCAGGATTTAATTAATGTTTACATTGAATAATTGTCAGTTTTAGCAGAATTAAAGTTGACAAATATTGTTAATTGCAAGAATCTATGTCAGTACATAGACTATATATGTGTGCGTTTAAAATGATAATTGTGTTTTTCTATGACTAGTTATAGATAAGATTTATTTGAGCCGACATAATTCAATTTGTCCACCTGTTAAGCTATCAATAAAATATCACTGATAAACTAATTTTTAAATCTTACATTTTAGTATAAATTATGTGTATATATATATATATATATATATATATATATATATATATATATATATATATCCTTTTTAGACTTATCTAAGTAGTACTAAAATTCACCAATATTCACTATGTTTAAAATCCATATTATATATAAAAATCAACCACTGTTTTTTTCTCTTTAACTCCATATGTTATTTAATTCTGCTTTTTTTTTCAAAGCAGAGTTTTGCACAATCGCTTGTTTCACTTGAGAGATACCGGGTTCAATCCACAACAGCGACAGTGCTTATTTTTGCATAAAATTACCTGTTTTTATTTTTATTTCATTCTTCATTGAATGAAGGGTTTGCAGAATTCTTTCAATATTTATTACAATTTTTTTTTTTAATTTATGGAAAAAATTATTTTTGCATTTCTCATTATCTTTGTTTGTTTTTCACTGAACGTAACATTTTCTTAATATTTAATTTTGGGTTTTTTTATGTGTATGGTAACAGTCATTTTTCTTTTACTCTTTCCTTTGTTTATTTGTTCATTGAATTTAAGGTTTTCTCAAGGGATTTTCTTAATATTAATTTTATTCTCATTTAAATCGTAAGGGAAAATAATTTGCTTCTGTTACCTTTGTTCTTCTGTTTATCTTTGTTCCCTGAACATAGAGTTGTCTCAAAAGACATTTAAATTGTTAGATGGCTCAACAATATTTAATATTACATTTATAAAGGGTTATCACTATATTTATATCAACACTAATATATCCAATGTTCTCGTCTTTCAGTTTGTGAAAAGATGAGAACATTAAGGGAAACTTCAACCTGGAGTTCAATAACCGCTATGTAGTGCTTGGCGAACTAGATGAGAAGACCATAGATGAAAATGGGAATTCCACAGCTCTAATGTCATCAACAGAAGCAAGTGCTGGGTTTAAGAAAATAGAAAGAAGGGCATGGATTTCTGATTACATGGAAACACATACAGAAAAGGAGAGAAGCAAAAATAGCTATGATGACTGTAAAGACAGGTCTTGGAAAAGTCCTGGAAAAAGCAACATACTCATTTCAGTGGAAGATATATGTTTACAGCACTCGGAAAAAAATCACAAATAATCAACAACAGAAAAAAAAACAAAGAACAGATGGTCCGAAGAAGGATCGAACCCATACTCCTTGGCACAGTGCCTTGCCACGAGAAAATAAGCACTAGAGCACACAACCAGCTCAGTTATCTAAATAGCTAAACAGCTAGATAGCTCAGCTGGCCGTGTGCTCCTAACTTTTTCTAGGTTTTTTCCATCTATTTCAATATTTCCTTGTTAATGTTGATTCTTTTCGTTGCTAATAATAATAATTGTTTTAGTCTTTTTAATATTTATTTCCAGTCCATATTCTTAGCTTGTCTTGTTTATTTTGTTCAATAGTTGTAGGTCTTCTGGATTTTCCACCACCAATTCAGATCATCAGCATATCTTAGATTATCCATTGATGTTTAGTCCTAGCATCTCCATGATGTCTTTGATGATCTGCTCAATGTATAAGTTTAAATAAATTAGTGATAAGATGCAGCCCTGACTTACTCCCCTTTTCATATCAATAGGTGGTGAGTTCTCATTGTTGTAATTTATCGTAGCTGTTTGTTCCAGTATAAATTACATATCAGTCTTTTGTTACTCTTCTATCAAGGGTGTCCGGTTAGCGCAATCGATAGGCTTACCACGGCAACAGCCGGGGTTCGTTCCCTGGCGAGGACACCTGGGTTTTACTAATTCCCTAAAAATTAGTACCTCTGAAGTCGGAGTAAATCTGCCTGCATGGCGAGGGGCATCCTGTAATGGGATAAAACAGACTTTACACGCAAAAATTCAGTCCCACAAAATTGAGTGGGTGGGACTTCGTCAGAGGTCAAAGCTGACGAAAGCGAACGAACGAACTCTTCTATCAGTTGCCTTTAAAGTATTTTGTAAGATCATCATGAGCAGAACCAAAGATGCTGTGGACACTGTTATGCGTGAAGAACAAGCAGGATTTAGAGAAGGAAGAAGCTGCTTTTACCATATTTTCCATATTTTCGCCCTAAGGAAAATACTAGAAGAACATGTAAAAAAAAAGCAGATACGGCAACTTCTAAATTTAATTGATTTCAAAAAAGCTATTGACAGCATACATAAAGACTCATTGTAGAACATACTCAGACAATGTGAAATACCACCAAAAGTTATTAACATCATCAAAGGTATGAACGACTGCCTTTCATGTGCATTCCTCACAGAGGCAGAATTGAGTGAATGGTTCCAGATTGATACCGGAGTGAAGTAAGGACTTATTTTATCTTCCTTGTTATTTGGAATTGCTATCGACTTCATTGTACAGAAGTAGGGTACAGGTGACAAAGGCATTGAATGGACACTTGGATCTCAGATGGAGGACCTTGCTTTTGCAGATGCCGTAGTTCTTATCAATATCAGTGTGAACATAATGCAAGAAAAAACAAATACTATGTCTAGAATTTCTGTCTTATGTCCCTCTTCGGCTCGAATGGACAATAGATAGCTAGAATATATCCAATATATTGATATAGTATCAATCTATCTATCCACCACCAGTGAGGACAAATTCAAGAAAGAAATGGATGACATATGACATTTTACAGCTAACGGATACAAGAAGAAGAAATAAAGGAAATAAAGATGAGTATAAGAGATTAAATAAAGAAATTGTAGTAAAATGCAATGAAGCAAAAGAAGCATGGCTAAAAGAGAGATGCAAAGAGATTGAAATGCAACAAAAAGGAGATGCTAAAGCTATATACAAACAAATTGAGGAATTAACAGGAAGAAAAACGCAATCAAAAAATGGATGTCTAAGGTCAAAGGAAGGAGAACTGTTGATTGATCAAGAAAACATAAGGGAACGATGGACAGAATACATTAAAGATCTTTATAATGATGAACGAACGGAAGTAAATATTAAGGATAATGGAGAAGGACCAGAAATACTCAGAGAAGAAGTGGAAGACGCTTTACGTAATATGAAAGCAGGCAAAGCTCCTGGACCAGATAATATAACTAAAGAAGAGATTGAAGCCATGGGTGATTTTAGAATAGAGATAATAACAAAAATATTGAATAATATCTACAACAGCAGATATATACCAGACAACATGCTCAAATCAATATTCATAGCCCTACCAAAGAAATCGGGTGCGATTGAATGTGATGATCATCGCACAATAAGCCTTATGAGTCATATGACTTGGATATTACTAAGAATCATCATGCGAAGAGTGCGAAACAAAATCAGTCCAGAAATTAGTGATGAACAGTGTGGTTTTGTTAGAGATAAAGGAACAAGCAATGCCATTTATATCATAAGATCTTTAGTGGAAAGAGCCATAGAGGTGAAAAAAGATCTATACCTATGTTTTATAGATTACACCAAGGCATGTGACAAAGTAAAGCACAAAGAAATAATGACAATTTTAGAAAGCATAAAAGTAGACAGCAAAGATCTAAGAATAATAAAGAACATGTACTGGCAACAAACAGCGGCCATAAGAACTGGAAACCAATTGGGAATGTTTCAACAAATAAAACAGGGTGTTAGACAAGGTTGTGTGCTGTCACCAGATTTGTTTAATATTTATAGTGAGATTATTTTAAGATCCATAAGGGGCATGCCTGGAATAACAATTGGAGGTCATAATATAAATAATCTAAGGTATGCTGACGATACAGTATTAATCGCTAAGAGTGAAAATGAGTTACAAGAAATGTTGGACATTATAGTGAAAGAAAGCAAAAATAAAGGACTCAGCATTAATAGCAAAAAGACAGAAGTAATGGTAACAACAAAGAAAAAGACATCACCTCAGTGCAAAATAAAGACAAGTGGAACAATATTAAAACAGGTAAATGAATTTAAATATTTGGGAACTTTGTTAACCTCAGACGGAAGATGTACAAAAGAGGTGAGATGCAGAATGGCTCAGGCAAAAGCAGCTTTCCAGAAAATGAGGAAGATACTATGCAATCTATTTTTGACAATAGAACAAGAGTTCTCAAATGTTACGTAGAGCCAGTCTTAACATATGGATGTGAATCATGGACAATAGGACAACAAACAAGAAAATCACTGGAGGCTGTAGAAATGTGGTTTTACAGAAGAATGTTGAGTATACCATGGATAGCTAAGAAGAGTAATGAAAATATTCTGAAAGAGGTCAAAGCAAAAAGAGAGCTAATTTCCAATATTAGGAAGAAACAATCATCATTTTTTGGCCACGTAACGAGAAGAGAACAAATAGAATATATTGTAACAACTGGAAACATTGAAGGATGAGGAGATAGAGGGAAGCAAAGAGAGAAAATACAAGACAGCTTAAGAGAATGGCTTGGCAGAAGGTCAACAAAAGAAATGATAAATAACTTTTGAGATCGAAAGTTGTGGAGAGACATGATCACCTACGCCAGTAGGCCCGGTACATGATGATGATGATACCGTGATGAGAATAATTCAGCTAATACTGTCTGATACAAGAATGAAGACTGAGGCAGTTTTTGTAATTCTGGTAGTTCTGAATGGCATCCTGTGAAAATAATAATGTAGTTAACAAATTGTATTTTCAACAGACTGATCGAAAAGTGTGTCTGAAACATAAATACTTTGAATAAATAAATAGAATTTATAGAGGCCTCAAATCTTCAAGAACTTATGCATCTACCAGTGTGAATATACAACTAAAAATAAATTAGCTTCTGAGGCGGTAGGAATTAGTACATTCATTCCAATAAATGGAAACACTGAAGTCACTCAATGGTTTTAATTTAGATGGAGACAAAACAATTTCTGAAACTACAATCATTAAATCAGATGAGTTTGGAACAAGTGTGATTTGAGTAAAGGACGAATATAAAATACAGTAACCAGCAAGCTACCAGAACCATTTAAGTAAATATACCATCTCCATCTAATAAAAATGACAAAGCATGGTTGGGGTTGACCTGAATGCAGTGAGATACTGCTAACTTTTAACCAGTTTATTCATTAGAAGCCTTTTAAGGTCAAACATTTTAATAAAACATTATAAACACAAGTAATTAATTAAAGGTAATCACATAACAAGCTAGTTGCAACACTGGAAAAATATTTAATCTAACAGTAATAAGCCACAACATTAATTTTATAATGTCCCTCTTGGCAAGCTTGATGCACGTCTGGACAAACTGAATTAACTGTAGTGTGTCTGTCAAGGAATGAGGACACAGCATTTTATTTTGAGAGATTTTATGTAAAGAAAACTTCAGACATCAAGCATCAATAGCAAGGACCCAGTCTTATGGTAACAGTGATGAGTTATGTTGATTTATGGAGCAGAAGTGTCATTTAAATTTTGTTTGTATGAAAATATGTAATATAGTTCGCTTCAGATTTTTTGCCTCACTTCAAAAAACCACAGCTCAGCAACCATTTGTGCTACAGTGCTGATATTTTGCATGTAACCTACTGAATCTCATAACGTAATAGAAAAAATAAATTCATTGCAAACAAACTGCTGATTTTTCTTGTGCGCTTGCTTACCAGGAGGATAAAAGTATGATTAAACTTGGGCACATTTGAATCAAAATTTAAGAGTATTTACCCCTTCCATATCACTTCAAGAATGATTTAAACATCTTCATTTGGGAATTTCCTTTATATGTTGGTGGGTAAAGGCACCGGTTTACACTATTGAATTGCAAATGTCAGATTTTGTCAATATTTGCACATATGTGTAGCAAATTTCTCTTATATTCGGTGCGCAATTCTGGTTTTGCACTTACTGGATTAAAATTGTCAACTTTTTGTATCACGTCATTAGTATAACGTCACCAAAACTACAAAATCAAATTATTTACATAGGCGTGTTTTGTGAGTTGTGCCCTTAACAATGAGTTTAAAGTTGAAATTTGTTACTGAACAAAATATTACAAAGAAATTATATTTATATTTTTGTAGAGAGGCAAAACGAGGGAGTCTATATCACAGCATATCAAATCCTGAAAAGAGAACGATGCACGTGTTAGGTTTAAGTAAACGGTCGTTTCATAGATCAGTGAAAAATGTTCAATGTGAATGTTCAAGGAAAGAAAGAAGTCGAGGAAGAAAACATTTGTTAGACAGTTTTGACAGAGAACTTGTCCGCAGAGAGATTTGTAAAATGTTTGACTTAGGGGAAGAAGTTACCATAAGGAAACTTAAGATTTGGCTTAAAAAGAACACCAGTATTGATGTATCAAAAACTACACTATGGAGAAGTGTGCGGAGTTTAGGCTTCACTTTTAGAAAATATTCTTGTGGAAGAAACATCATTTGCGAGAAACCTCATTTAGTAGCTGCAAGAAGCAAATATTTACGTGAAGTTAGACAAATGCGTAATGAAGATTATGACATTGTGTACTTGGACGAAACATGGATTAATGCCCACCACACAAATGAAAAAGAATGGCAGTCATTAGATGGGACTATTAAAAGGTATGTACCTAGCAGCAAAGGAAAGCGCCTTATAGTGGCACATGCTGGGAGCAAAAATAATGGCCTGGTGGAGAATGCTGAACTTGTTTTTATTGCAAAGTCAACTGATAACCAGGATTATCATTCAGAGATGAACAGTCATATGTTCAGAGATTGGATTAAAGACACTCTTTTGCCTTTATTAGATCGACCATCTTGTTTGATCATGGATAATGCATCTTACCATAACAAAGTGGCACAAGAAGATAAAGTTCCAACATCATCAAGCACTAAAGCTGAAATAAAGACATGGCTGACAAGGGAACAAATACCATTTAACGATATGTATCTCAAGCCTGAATTACTTTCACTTGTAAAACAGATACAACGGCCAAAGATATTTCAAATAGATAAATTAATTGAAGAACATGGTCATAGATGTTTGAGGCTGCCTCCATATCACTCACACCTAAATCCTATTGAATTAGTTTGGGCAAAGATCAAAGGGCAAGTAGCATCCGAAAATAAAACTTTCAAATTATCTGATGTTAAAGAGCTTACCAATGTTGCTATTTCAAACATAGACAAAGATTATTGGGCTAGTTGTGAAGACCATGTTATGGTTGAGGAAGATAAGTATTGGAGAAACGATGGTCTGTGGGTTATTCAACCAAAAATGGTAATACGTCTATTAGATTCGGCAGATTCTGAATAAAACTCATTTGTTTGAACTTACTGAAGTGACTTTGTTGGAGTTGGAAACTCTGGATACGGACCACTTCAGGAACTGTTTTTTTTAGTGAGTTGACGATGTATTCTGTGTTCTTAAAATAAATAATATCTATTCGGTGAATGTTCGGCCTATTTTGATTTGATTCAATATTAGTTGTATAATTAAAAGAGCCCAATCCAAATGGGTAGCATGTTGTGAAAAAGTGCAATTGTGGCGGTTTATTCCCCTATACACCTTCAGGCATGACAGGAACACTTACTTACTTACTCTCTTATTATAAAGTAATAATGTCCCTTATATAAAAATAAAAGTTACGCCTTTTCCTCTAAAAAGTGTAAAAGATCTTCATTTACCGTACATTCTGTTTTTTGTGTCAAAATAAATACAAATATGAAGGAGATCAAAGGAAGTTGCCGCTTTGAGGAAACGGTAACACATACGATAATTTAAATGATAAATTCGTTACGTCATTGAAAATCTAAGGTCGCATGCAAAAAATCATGGTATTCTATCAGACGGTTTTCGAGATATTACTGGAATTAGGGAGGCAAACAATCTGAAACAAACTATAATTCTAACACATTTATGATTATCAATGAATGTTGCCATAATAAAAATTACATGTAAAAATAATAAAGACAATTGTTCATTTTTTAATTATATTTTGTCAAAATATAAATTTCCACACAATCTTCTAAAAATATGTGTTTGCCACAGATTGACATATGTTGACAAAGGCACATATGATTTTTACATTGTGACAAGCTTGTAATAATAATAATAACAATAGCAAAATTCATTTGTATAAAATCTCATTGACAACAAAATACAAACAATTCTTTAATTAAAAGGAAAAAGTTGACAAAAAATTGAAAGCTAAATTAAATTAAATGTTGACAAATGGTTATAAACAAAGAGTATATTTGTAAAGTTATTAATGAATTAATATCATGTTTGTTACTTTGTAAACATTCTAATGTGCCATTGAGTAATTATATTTTTTCCTAATTCTTATTATTCTTCTCCTTGGCCACATACAACAAAGCACTTTTATGTTGACATTTTGGTGTTTTACGTGGCAACATTCCACTTTCAATGGTTTGTTGCCATCATTCATAGAGTGTCCTAAATTCCACTTTGTCCATAGTCAGCTTCTTTCATGTCTTTCCTCCTGAGTCCATTGTATGGCAGTTCATGTGATGATTTCTTCTGAGCAGAGGCACTAGGGTTGCAAGGTTTGTCAATAAAAAAAAATTAAGATCGTCCATTTTTGTCAGGAAAAAAAACAAGATTTCCTGGCTTTTATCAGGAAAATAACTGAATATTTCCTGGTTTTTGTTAGGAAAAAACTGAAGATTTCCTGGCTTTTGTCAGGAAAAAAAGGAAGATTTTCACAATTTATCATAAGCCATTTATGGTACTTTATGTTATGGTACTGGCACTATACATGATATGTAATCATCTAGTACTGCTACATGCCACTACTGATGCTATTGTTGTTACTACTACTAACATAATAAACACACTTTTTAGTTTGGTTACAATGAAGAGAACATTGACAATTTTATATTAATGACTTATCATTTCTTCTTCTTATTATTAAAAATGAACATTAGCCATTAGCAAACATGGTTAAACAAATACAATTTCTGGCCAATTTTAAAATATTCTCAATAATTTTGTGGATACAAGAATAAATGTAAAAATCTGGTTTTTTATTTTTTGTGGTTTTTTTTTTAAAGGGGGGGGGGGGGGGAATGTAAGCTGCAAAAAGTTATTAAAAAATGTTAATTTTTACATGAAAATATAACAACCCTAATGAGCACCTATATTGCACGTTGTTGATGTGTGCATTTCTTCATGAAAGTTCCCATTGAGCAGTTCTTGGTTGTTTATTTTCCTTGGTCATAATATTCTAAAAAAATTACTCTAACAGTTTGTGTGAAAGAACAAGAAGTTTTGATATTTCATTTTTTTGCTGCTCTCCATCATTCAGATGTATACATAAGCACTGAAAATAGACTTCCATCATGTATCATTAATTTAGATTCTGTGCTGTATTTGGGAGACCTCCAAATATTGCTTCAATTTTACAAGGGCTGTTCTCGGTTTGGTTATTTCTTTTTTTATGCCTCCAACACTTGGTGCTACTATTCTTCCCCAGAATGTTAATGTGCTCATTGCACAATGGTCCCGTTTCTGTTTTCACCACTTTAGAGCTTCTAAAATTTTAAATCCTAACTTGTATATTTTATGATTATGTTTAATCCACGATTCAATGTGTTTTTTTACAATGAACGTTGTTTGATTGTTTTTGAAAAGTCTGTCTTTTTTTCTTTAATGTTTTGTCTATTCCAGTACTAAGAATATATTCATTCATATTTGTCTAAAAAATACCCTTTGTTGTTTCTCACACTTTATTTATAGCAGTGATCTAGTCGTTAAGAATGGGATGGGATGTTTCACTCATGTTTTTACTTTGCATGATTGGATACTGGACTAATAATGCATGTAGATTTAATTAACAGGCTACTGATGATTGTTTTCATTAGATAAGATCAAACATCACACACAGAGTAGAGAGGTATAGGGAAAACACTACAAGCCCTACCACATACTATCAGTCTAACAAGGGGGGGGGGGAAGAATCAAGAGGATTGGTTACATTGCATATAGATTTAGTTAATAGGCTATTGATGACTGTTCCTGCTTTGTTTGGAATTCACTATACGTTATGATACATACATTATTTTCTAGAAGTAGTCTCGGTGATACTATAAAAAAATTACTTAAATAAACAAAATTTATGTGTAAATCTATTTTTATCAGTCTAAACAGAACAGAGTTGTGATTCTGTGGATGAAGATATGATATATGTAATGATTGTTCCTTCTAACACCTGCTTGCAGCTTCATTTGGATTTATTGTCTTCAAGCAAAAAATTTTTATGATAATCCAGCCAAGTATTTTAGTAGTAATTTTATTGAAGTCTTTCCTTTTCTGATGCAGTATGTCAGATAACATTCTTTCTTTTTTTTTTTTTTTTGAAGAACTTTGCAATTACTGTTTTGCTCTTGTTCTATTGCAGTATCTTCATTTGTCAAAATTGTGAGACAAATTTTTTTCTATAATCATACATTTTATTTATTTTACTAAACTGATAGTACTGTTAGCTGCATTGCTCTTTTAGTCTAATTGACTTTACTTCTAATTTCCATTTTGTTTTCTGTTTTCAATTAATTATTTTTATTATTTCTGTTCTGTATTTTCCTTTCAATGATGATGATGATGCTCCTGAAGGCATTTGATTCAATCATATTTGTACAGGTGGGGCTAACATTAATAGCATTACACTCAAAATGTATGTTTTCTGTATTTTATAAAAAGTGTATTTTACCATCTTTGGATCTAAAACATTAAAATGACAATTGTAAATATTAAGGATAGTATTATATATAATTCATTATCAGAATTGCTAATCTGAAAATATATGCAAAATTGTATCTGTAATTATAAAAAAAAATATTTGAAGATAGATTGTAATATTGATATTCAATGACATACAGAAAGATATTAAATTTAAATAAACATTTTAAGTAAACAATTTTGAATTATATATAAAAATAAAAGGGCCTTAAGAACATTTTTTTTTAAAATACAGCTGAAAACATGACACATTAGTATGAAGACATAAAAAGCTGCTCAGATAAGGCAACCATTTGAGATGAATCTATTATGCTGAAAAATAAACATTGAACTGAATTTAAATGCAAACAATAACCATTCCAGAAACAGAAAGGCAAATATTAAACATCATCATGTGCCCTTCCTGTGACGATGTTCTTCCACAATTTTCTGTCCACAGTGTAACATATCAATTATGTTGTTGACTGTTTTCCATACCATGACACCAAGTTATGTAGTATCTTCTCTTTTTGTCATTCCCATTCTCTCTTTCCCTATACTTTGTCAGTTGTAACCAAGTATTCCAATTTTCCTTTTCTCATGATGTGTCTGAAAATTTTTTATTTCTTTCTGTTTTTTAAGAGATCTCTTTTTGTGTTAACCTGATGATATATTTACAAATGATATATTTAACGATTCACAACAATATGTGTCACAGGTTGAAGAACATAACTATAGAGCAAGAAAGACATGATTTGATACAAGTTTTTGAATAATAAAAGACGAAAATGTAATCAGCATGATAAAATGAACCAGTAAGGCAAAGTGGCTGAATGTGTTAGAAGTTCTGTTACAGCCAGCTTCAATGCAGAATTAGTTATGATCCTACTTTACTGACCATTTTCAGTAAAATACATTCATTTGGTTATGGATTTGGTTATGGAAGGCCCCGGTATCACTGCAAAAGAATTAAAATCCATAATTGCTCAACCGCCCGTGCCAGCGTAATCATCCGAATTAATATCTCATCTCCCAAACAAAGAAAGGTAACTGTAGTCCCCATCGTAGCAGTCTCAGCACACGCCAAAAGACATAAGGCAAAAATGCGCAGAAAGTGAACACAGCCAACGGTTCCCTGTAATACGATGTCATCACTCATCGTAAACAATTGGAATATCGGGTGAGACACACAGCTCACGGTGTGCAAAGAGCACTTAACTCAGTAGCTCCTGCAACAAGTCGGACTTGGAACATAAGGAAACTGCAACAAGGAACACTTTTCATGCATAGCCTTCAATTGTTCCCGCCTATCCACCATATACCATGGAAGTTCACGTCCTCTTGAAAATGATGATCGTCGTATTTCTTTAAAAATGTATAGCGCTTGATGATGTTAGGCCATCGTTGTTGACTCCAATTCCGAACATATAGACATACAGTTCATCATCAGATTATCCCCGTCGCACATCAAACAACAGACCTTAAGATTAGCGCACGGCCGGTTATCAGACTTGATCTTGTCAACTGTAAGTGTCTTCAAACTGTGTTGTTGGTTTCGTTCCTCAATGAGATCATAACAACATGGACAAATACAAATTAACTTAAGAAAATTTGCACAACATTAACTTTTTGACTTTGCTTTTAGAACGGAATGGCTTCACTGCCTAAAAAAATACATTGATATTGCTCTTAAACAAATACTATTTTACATATTTCAGTTTATATTATGTGCATTGATATTTTCACTACCGCTTCACTGTTTAGATAACTGCAGCAAACAAAAAAAAAAGAAAAAAAAAAGCTGCCACCACAGACATCCATCTCAAGATCTTAGGAAGAAACCTTACAGTACGCTCATCACAAGATAATGAAGAAACCTTACAGACAGAATGCTAGTTACAAGATCTTAGGAAGAAACCTTACAGTACGCTCATCACAAGATAATGAAGAAACCTTACAGACAGAATGCTAGTTACAAGATCTTAGGAAGAAACCTTACACTTAGAATGCTATAGAATGCTAGTTACAAGATCTTAGGAAGAAACCTTACAGTTAAAATGCTAGTTACAAGATTTTAGGAAGAAACCTTACAGTTAGAATGCTAGTTACAAGATCTTAGGAAGAAACCTTACAGTTAGAATGCTAGTTACAAGATTTTAGGAAGAAACCTTACAGTTAGAATGCTATAGAATGCTAGTTACAAGATCTTAGGAAGAAACCTTACAGTTAGAATGCTATAGAATGCTAGTTAAAAGATCTTAGGAAGAAACCTTACAGTTAGAATGCTATAGAATGCTAGTTACAAGATCTTAGGAAGAAACCTTACAGTTAGAATGCTATAGAATGCTAGTTACAAGATCTTAGGAAGAAACTTTACAGACAGAATGCTAGTTAAAAGATCTTAGGAAGAAACCTTACAGTTAGAATGCTAGTTACAAGATCTTAGGAAGAAACCTTACAGTTAGAATGCTATAGAATGCTAGTTACAAGATCTTAGGAAGAAACCTTACAGTTAGAATGCTATAGAATGCTAGTTACAAGATCTTAGGAAGAAACTTTACAGACAGAATGCTAGTTACAAGATCTTAGGAAGAAACCTTACAGTTAAAATGCTATAGAATGCTAGTTACAAGATCTTAGGAAGAAACCTTACAGTTAGAATGCTATAGAATGCTAGTTACAAGATCTTAGGAAGAAACCTTACAGTTAGAATGCTATAGAATGCTAGTTACAAGATCTTAGGAAGAAACCTTACAGTTAGAATGCTATAGAATGATAGTTACAAGATCTTAGGAAGAAACCTTACAGTTAGAATGCTATAGAATGCTAGTTACAAGATCTTAGGAAGAAACCTTACAGTTAGAATGCTATAGAATGCTAGTTACAAGATCTTAGGAAGAAACTTTACAGACAGGATGCTAGTTAAAAGATCTTAGGAAGAAACCTTACAGTTAGAATGCTAGTTACAAGATCTTAGAAAGAAACCTTACAGTTAGAATGCTAGTTACAAGATCTAAGGAAGAAACTTTACAGACAGAATGCTAGTTACAAGATCTTAGGAAGAAACTTTACAGTTAGAATGCTAGTTACAAGATCTTAGGAAGAAACCTTACAGTTAGAATGCTAGTTACAAGATCTTAGAAAGAAACCTTACAGTTAAAATGCTAGTTACAAGATCTTAGGAAGAAACTTTACAGACAGAATGCTAGTTACAAGATCTTAGGAAGAAACTTTACAGTTAGAATGCTAGTTACAAGATCTTAGGAAGAAACCTTACAGTTAGAATGCTAGTTAAAAAGATCTTAGGAAGAAACCTTACAGTTAGAATGCTAGTTACAAGATCTTAGGAAGAAACCTTACAGTTAGAATGCTAGTTAAAAGATCTTAGGAAGAAACCTTACAGTGTGCTTATCACAAGATCTTCGGAAGAAAATAAACACTTAACAGCTAGCTCATTCAAGATTGTAGTAAAATGTGTAATGATAACAGGAGAAATGAATGTATATACTCAAGAGAAAACAGTAATTGGGGTATTAGAAAATATTGCTAAATTTGAATGGTAAATCTAATAGGGAAAATAATCTAAGTAAGGCCTTTTGGTTACATTAAAAAGGCACAAGAAGTGAAGAAGACAACAGCTTTATTATTGTTGGTGGCATAGCTACATATAAGCATATTTTACTTCAGAGAGGGAGAATTCCATTTTATTTTTTCATAATATTTAGCTTGATTCAGTGCCACGACTTTATCAAGATGATACAGTAGACAACAAGTGTGTTATTTACAACTTAATCATCATCAGCTAGACTGGACGATGTAAGCGATCATGTCCTTCCACAATTTTCTATCAACACTGGATCGTGTGATCAATTATGTTTTTGACTGTTTTCCATGCTGTGATACCAAGCTATCTAATAACTTCTCTCTTTGTTGTCCTCAGTCTCTCTTTCCCTATATTTTGCCAGTTGTTACCAAGTATGCTAACTTTCTTCTTTTCATGATGCGCCTGAATAATGTTGATTGTTTCTTTCTGATGTTTATTAGTTCTTTTTTTGTGTTGGCCACTTTGATAATTTTTTTCACTGGTCTTTTTAGCTGTCCAGGGAACTTTCAACAAAATTTCCCCGTGAAATCCTATCTCTGTAGGCTCTAGTCGTCTTTTCATTTGTTTTTATTAGCTTCCATATGTCAGAGTTGCTTCTATATAGCATCGATGTACTCACTTTCTCACGTATATTGACATAGACTTGTTGCATAAGACGTTTTTCATTTTCTGAAATGCTATTTTGGCCTGAGCTAGTCTGCATTTTTATTTCTGTGATGCATGATCCGCCTGATGGTTATTATTGTGTCCAAGTAATTGACACTTTGCACATGTTTCATATTTGTCCCCTTTATGGTTTTGCTGCATGGTGGTGATGATTATTTATTCGATATAACCATTACTTCTGTTTTGTTACTATTCAGACTGAGACTGTTTTTGTTGTTTTCTTTTACTATTATGTATATAAAGCAGATATCCAATATTAAACTCATATAACTAACTACAATTTGGGTTTATCACAAATCATATTTATTATATGACTATTTGATGTACAGCGGCGGTACTTTTTAATTATTTAATTCTCAGTTGTGCGTTGTGGTAAACAGCATTCGATGAGGAGATGGCACAAGATGACGATGAGTCGTGCTTCTTAAAATGTATATTATATGTTTTTAAATAAACATTTTAACACACAAAAAACCTTATCATCAACCTCATCATCGTCACCATCTACAATTCCTGCTGATTTTTGTGATTTTGTTTCTCTAAAACTTTCTTCCCTACTGTTTGTCAATTCTCCCCCCCCCCACACCCCCTCTATTTCATATTCCCTCAATCTCCAGTTTTAACTATCTTACGAGTTACAGCTTCTTCTTATCAATAAACAATAATTGTTTACATCTTATATTTATCACAAGCTTTCTTTTCATTTAACCTCTTTCTGAATGTTCTTATTTCTCTTTGTATTTGCCCCAGGTATTTTTCAACATTATTATGCAAAGCTACATTTCTGCAATCTCCAAGGATTATTTTGACTCTTGCCCAGCATTTGATCACAAACATGTCTCCACATATTTTTAACAAATCGTTTCACTGTCAATGGCTTTACTTTAGTTTTCGGTCTTGTGGAATGCAGGCCTTGCTAGGGTTTATCTATAATAATAAAGTTAATAAAATTAAGAATAATTTGAACTAAATAATCTTATCAAAGAATTCCCATTTTTATTTTGAAGCCATCCAAAAGTCTGCTAATTTGGTTTGCAACCTGTTGGAAATAGGAATGAAACCAAATAAATTATAGAATAGGGACACATACTATGTAATAACTAAATAGAAATCACACGTAAACTACAGTTTTATTAATTGTTTTTAAAGGAATAGAGGAATAATACAAATATTCGAGATCATAAAGTACACCTATTCTTGTTTCAATCTATATACACATGTATCCAGTAGCATGAGATTTGCAGAACGTTGCTCTCATCTCAACCCATCGAAAGGAATCTTAGCCACACCTCTCTCTGTTGCCAAGCCCTGTGTATTGTTGATGCTTAGAAACCACCACCTTTTCGGTCTAGTATTGTCTTGTTTTCCTGGAACCATGCCTTCCACTAATGTTCTTTCCAGACCTCAAGTGTCCCTTAATTGACCCTAGATGCAAGAACAATAAGAAAAATAACCTTTACTGAGATTGAATGTGTTAGACGAATGACAGGAAATAGCATGAGAGATAAGATCAGAAATGAGGAACTGAGATAAAAGATATGGAATAATCCCCGCCATATAATATATATGAAGAAACAACAGATAAAATGGTCTGGCCACGTGATAAGACAGAAAGATCAAAGCACAACGAGCCTTCAATAAACGTTGCGAGAACACCAGACCCAAGTGCCAACCACGAAAATGGACGGATTGGTGGAATATTAAAAACACTTGGAAACATAATAGCAGAATAGGCGAACAAAAGACCGCAAATTATATCTCCCCTTGACGCTGAAAATCAAATGAGATAGGAAAGAAGAAGAGTCTTTTAATGTAACTGAAATAATTCATGTACCTGTGTTATTTATAAGACAGTTCTCTTAAATACTCATGTCTCTTTATATTTAAGGTATTCTGATATTTTTTTAATGAATTAATTGTATTTTTTATTGATAGCGTGAAGGCCTATAATTTGCAACTGTATTGCTATCAGAAAGATACATGCCTTCAGTAGTTTTGCTTTTACTGCTTTGCTGGTAATGTGTCACATGGAAGACCTTCATCGTACCTAACTTTTGTACCAAGGTTCAAGTCCAGACGTACTAGCCAGAATAGCACAAGCGATGGCAGCTATGACAAGACTCAACCATACATGGACAAGCAAAAACATCTCCCCAAAAACGAGTGCCCTATCTTTCTGATCGGCTCCCTCAATGAGACAGAGCTGCTTGCACAGAATAGAGACAAATGGCGAGATTTGATAAAATATCTTTAAAAGAATTGAAAACTGCTAGAACAAAAATTTAGATAAGAAAAAGAGTATCTTGGTCTACGCCCTATGGGCCAGCTACGGCTCGAAAGGTCAATAGATAGAGACAGATCTTTCTGCACCATTTCGTTTCCAAGACTTGTATTCTACTTTGGAGATCAGCAGCACGTGTCCTCATGTTGTAGGAAATCTTGGTCATCCCGGCAGATAAAGACTCAATAATTGTGAAAACGGAATTGAATTATCCTGTTAATCTTCTGTTATATTCTTTTTCATTCTCCTTTGTGTATGAACACTGACCTCGGTGAGGACACATCTGGGTATGTGGGTTGTATGCGCACATTTTCACATGTATGTGTACGCACACGTATGGGTGTAGCCATATATATATATATATATATATATATATATATATGCATGTGTGCATGTATATATGTGTATGTGCATGTATGTGTCTATATGTATATGTGTATATATATGTGTGTGTGCGTGTATATATGTAATTGTAGATGCGTATAGACATTGCCGGTGGCGTTGTGGTCGAGGCAACCTAGACAATGTCCCCCTCCTCCACATATTTTTAGAACCCTTTACATGGTGTTGACCCTCGCCTCAGCTGGGCATTACAGTGCGTATCCGCCATTCGTTCTTTCTCCTTCTGGCCGCGGTCCACAACACAGGGAAGAAATGTGTGTTTCTCGAACTAGTTTTAATTATTTTATTCTGGATGCGTCATTATTAGTTTGCTTTGTAGGATTAGTTTTATTTACTTAAATATCAGTGTGTGTGTGTGTGTGTCTGTGTGTGTGTGTGTGCGTGCGTGCGTGCGTGCGTGCGTGTGTGTGTGTGTGTGTGTGTTTTTTTTTGTTTCGTCTGAAAGCATGTTGAGCCGAAACGTCGTTCAAATTTGTATGATCCATCTATTACGTAAAGCTTTAACCATACTTTTTTTTCAATTCTCCTTACCTAAGAAGCCCTACTGTATCTAATGAACACTGGTATGGTAGTTTTTCATATTGTCCTGTATTTTAAATAGTCCGCGTGCTAAACTAGCATATTTTCTACGGATTCAACTCTTATTAGAGTTACCTGTTCTGTGGCAAGTCTAGAAAGATCTTCCTTGTGTTACATTCTTCATCAGTGTAAACGAATTTGTGATGTTTTGAAAGTTTTCACTCAACTAATTCATGTGTAAAAGTGGGGAAATGGCTGGCAGCAAAGAAGTATCAAGAATTTTTTTTTTTAAAGTAAAGTATCCCCGTTACGCCAGGTGGCGTATAGGGAATATGGTATTAGTGACCGGTAAAAGTTATATTGGAAGGGAAAATACAAGGTAAAAGAGGCAGAGGCAGACCAAGACTAACATGGAAGGGTAACATCAAAAGATGGACAAGTCAATCTATGACAGCCTGCACCATCAAAGCAAGAAACAGAGTAGAATGGCGATCCATGGTAGCCAACCTTCGTTGCGGAGAAGGCACTCGATGATGATGATGATGATGGTATTAGTGACCATACATTTTTACAGACCTTGGGCACATGATTTTTGGGGTATTGTGGTCGATATTACGCCCGTGTCGCTTTACTTTCCCAGAAAAAAAAATCAGGTACCCATTAAAGGCTTGAGGTCAATCATGAAAATACTAAAGTCATGAAAAGTTTAATTCCAACAAGTGACAAAATATACATGGAAAACAAACCAGTAGAAGAGATCGATCACTTTATCTATCTTGGAAGTCACATTGATCGAGAAGGGGATACGAGCAAAGAAATTAGAATCAGAATGGCTAAAGCAGCAATGTCTTTCAGGAGCCTTGAAAAGTTGTGGAAATCAAAACTCATCAGCACAAACACAAAACTTAGGCTATTCAAATCAAATGTACTATCAACCCTTACGTATGCGTGTGAAAGCTGGAAAACAACAAGAGATATAGAAACAAAGTTGAACGCATTCGAAAATAAATGTCTAAGGAAAATACTTGGTATAGAATGGAACGAATTCAAAACAAACGAGGAAATTAGAGAAATCGCCAATCAACCACTAATATCTTCAGTAATAAAGAAAAGATGATGGTCATACGTTGGACATGTGATGAGAAGAGATAATAATCGAATAGCAAAGCAAGCCCTCATATGGGAAACAACAGGTAAAAGAAAAAGAGGAAGACCCAGGGAGACACTGAGAAGAACATTGATGAGAGAGGCAAGAGCAGCAGGAATCGGCTCCCTCAATGAGATAGAACTGCTTGCACAGAACAGAGACAGATGGCGAGATTTGATAAAATATCTTTAAAAGAAAACTGCTAGAACAAAACTTCATACAGGAGAAGGTGTATCTTGGTCTACGCCCTATGGGCCGGTTACGGCTCGAAAGGTCAACAGATAGATAGATTAAAGGCTGGGTGAACTGAAATCCATCGGTTGGGATTGAACCCTACCTCTTGTCCTTTGTAGTCCAATTCACTAACCACTGAGCTATTATCAAAAATAGCTAATGCGAAATATTATAGAAACCGCAGAAAAGTCAAGAGAATTATGTTCTAAGGAATTTTAATGTATAGGACTAGTAGTTTTAGTAACACTGATAATACAATTTTAGGATTACATGATAAGCTTCATCATCATGTGCCGTACCAGTTGGCGTAGGCGATCATGTACTTCCACAATCTTCTATCTACTGTGCATCGTATCAGTATGAATAAGCCTAGTGGAAACAAAAAGCTCGTTTTTTTTTCTTCTAAAAATATTGATTATTAATTTGTTACTTATCCATCCTTTCTTTTTCAAAATATGTTCGGTAATTATGAAGCTGTATCCTTTCATCTTTCATTTGATGCCTAATACATGTGCCTGTGACCTGTAGTAACTAATCTATGACAGATTAAGAGCAATAAGTATTTTTCTGGGGAAAAAGAATTAAGACAAACGGAAAAAAATGGCGGTCTTAAAGTAAAACAGGTCAAGGAAATAAAATAAACTTAGGACTGATAATAGCGTCAGATTGTTCAGATTGTTGATTAACAGCGGAAGTGACGTGTAGAATATGTCAGACAAAGACAACATTCTAAAGAGTGTAAACGATATTTCTCAACTCAAACTGTATTCATCCCAGTAAGACATAAATAGTCTTCCCTGTTATGGTAATTTACATGTAGTCCTGACATATGAACGTAAATACAGGACAAACGGATCAGACAAGAAAATTGTTGGACAACAATGACATATGTTTTACAGAAGAAGGTTTGGGGCAAGAACTGCTAAAATGAGAAATAGATATGTTCTAAAATAGGCTACGGCAAACAGGGAAGTTTATTACCAACATTAGTAGGAAACAATAATCAATACTTGACCGTCTAATGTGAGGGGAGCAGCTGAAATATATTGTAATAGCTGAAATATATTTTGACAGCTGAAATATATTGTGACAGCTGAAATATATTGTGACAGCTCAAATATATTGTGACAGCTCAAATATATTGTGACAACTGAACATATCGAAAGAAGAAACGATAGAGGAATATAAAGAAATTATTTTTTTTTCTTTTTTTTTTTGGGGGGGGGGGTGGGGGATCTAGAGAAACGATACAGGGATATAAAGAAATCATAATGAGAGATATATAGAAACGACAGAAGATTGTAAAGAAACGATAGGATATAGAGAAACCATAAAGAAGTATAGAGAAACGATGGGGGTATATACAGAAACGATAGAGAGATATAGAGAAACCAATGAGGGATATAGAGAAACGACAGAGAAACGTAAAGAAACGATAGGATATAGAGAAACCATAAAGGGATATAGAGAAACGATAGAATGATATAGAGAAACGATGGAGGGATGTAAAGAAACAATAGAGAGATATAGAGAAACCAATGAGGGATATAGAGAAACGACAGAGAAACGTAAAGAAACGATAGGATATAGAGAAACCATAAAGGGATATATAGAAACGATAGAATGATATAGAGAAACGATGGAGGAATGTAAAGAAACAATAGAGAGATATAGAGAAACCAATGAGGGATATAGAAAAACGATACCAGACAGCATAGAATAAAAGAATGGTAGGAAGTGAAAGTCATGATCGCCGACGCCAGCAGATGGGGTACTTGACGATGATGGTGGTTTTTTGGGTTGATGATGATTCTTGAAAACTGTGCATATCATGGTGATATTTGTGCATATCATGGTGATAACTGTGCACATCATGGTGATAAATGTGCATATCATGGTGATAACTGTGCATATCATGGTGATAACTGTGCATATCATGGTGATAACTGCATATCATGGTGATATCACGTTTTAATTTGCTTTTCTTCTTCTTGAAAGAGAGCTGGTAAATCAGTTACATCTGTTTGTGGGGGAGGGGGAGGAGCAGCAACAAACTATCTCCACAGTACTTGGTCAATGATTCTCTGTAAAGTGCCCATGTCTGCCCCACACTGTGCTCTCTGCCTCCACTAGAGTGCGTTTGGTTCTTCTCTCAATCGCCATGTTTGTGAAGCTTTATGACCCTCACATGATTTATCCAGATAGTCTACGTGGTTTCTCTGAGTGTTGTATATGCTTTGTAGGGGGTCAAGTCCACAGATCTGTTACTGGAACTTACACCAAACAGCTGTTTGTCAATGACATTTTAGTCGTCCTGGTAAATTTTCTGAGTTAGTTCTTAAACATGACTTGAATATATTTCTAGTATAGTACATTAACATTAAGCAGACAGATTCATAGAAAAAAGAGAGGGTATACGGCGAAATAAAAGAAAATATAACATTTCTAGGAGCGCTGCAAAATCCATAGCCAACTATGACTGACGAGGCTACTACTACTACATTAAAATTGATCATAAGAGATGCTATAGCGAAAATAGTTACCCATTTGTGGTTAAAAAAAAGATTGAATCAAATGTAAAAAAAATGTAAAATATTTATTGTCAGAAACGTGACTGGACAAAAGTATCAATAGCATAAACATGAACTGCTCCAGAATATCCATATTTTTGTACATGGTCACAAATGTAAACCACTCCAATAAAATATTATTTTCAAGAGTGAGTGGAATATACTTTCCTCATGACATCTTCATTCATACATATCATCATCATCAAGTACCTGGCCTGCTGGCGTAGGTCATTATGTCTCTCCACAACTTTCGATCTCGACAGTTATTTATCATTTCTGTTGTTGACCTTCTGCCAAGCCATTCTCTTAGGTTGTCTGGTATCTTTTCTCTTTGCTTCCCTCTATCTATTCGTCCTTCAACTTTCCCAGTTATTACAATATATTCCAGCTGTTCCCTTCTCATTACATAGCCAAAAAATGATTATTGTTTCCTCCTAATATTGGAAAATAGCTCTATTTTTGCTTTGGCCTCTATCAGAACGTTTTAATTACTCTTCTTAGCTGCCCATGGTATTCTCAATATTCTTCTGTAAAACCACATTTCTACAGACTCCAGTGATTTTCTTGTCTTGTCCATGATTCACATTCATATGTTAAGACTGGTTCTACATAATAACATAACATTCATATATATAGCAATATTTTAATGACTGTAACTAAAATGCCGCTGTATGATTAGAGGGATCAGCTGGGACAATCATTGGTCAGACACGTTGTTTGTTGGATGTGCACCGACATTTATCAATTCGAGTACCTTACATGAGACAAATAATAATAAATGAATATTTTTATAGAGGGAAACTTCCGAGGCGATAATCAGCGGAAGAGGTATGTTCACAGCACTTGGAAAAAATATCAAATAATCAACAAAAGAAAAAAGGCAAAGAACAATATATGGTCCGAAGCAGGATCGAACCCGTACTCAGTGGCACAGCGCCTTGCCACGAAAAGCCAAACGATAGGAAACACCACCAACGATAGCTTTTTTTTTAGTTAGCCTAGTTGGCAGTGTTCCTCAGCGTTTGGATTTTCGTGGCAAGGCGCTGTGCCAAGGAGTACGGGTTCGATCTTGCTTCGGCCCATATATTGTTCTTTGTTTTTTTTTCTCCTGTTGATTATTTGTCATTTTTTTCTAGTGCTGTAAACATACCTCTTCCTCTGAATTGATTCGCTACCCTTACATGAGCCCGTGTCGTCGAAGGTAGGGGTGTGACAACTGTTTAGTTGCTCTGGCTGGACAACATTCGATCAGGAAACCTTGTGCAGGTTGCAGCTTCAACTGAAATTAGCTGGTAGTTTACTCAATCAGAGAGTTTCGTGAGTTCTCGGGTTCAGAATGTGCAACGGGTGGTCGATATCTGGCAGTCATGACTTAGATAAGCTCTCGCTCCTTTTCTCTACTCAATCAGAGAGCTTCGTGAGTTGTCGGGTTCAGAATGTGCAACGGGTGGGCGTTATCTGGTAGTCATGACTTAGATAAGCTCGCTCCTTTTCTCTAGAGCGTCAAGAAACTAGAGAGACGAAACATTTGTCCGATGGACACGTGAACCATTTCTGATGGTCAGATTCCTTTCGATTGCAATAATCATGAACATATTGCATGCCTTCTATTGCAATCCTCATAATCAAATTGCCTTTTATTGCAATTATCATGATCAGATTGATTTCTCTGGAGATTATAATGATCGGATTTCCTTCTTCTGTAATTCTCATGATCACATCGCCTTCTATTGCAATTATCATGATCACATTGCATTCTATTGCAATTATCATGATCACATTGCCTTCTATTGCAATTATCATGATCACATTGCCTTCTATTGCAATTATCATGATCACATCGTCTTCTATTGCAATTATCATGATCACATCGTCTTCTATTGCAATTATCATGATCACATTGCCTTCTATTGCAATCATCATGATCACATTGCCTTCTGTTGCAATTATCATGATCACATTGTCTTCTATTGCAATTATCATGATCACATTGCCTTCTATTGCAATTATCATGATCACATTGCCTTCTATTGCAATCATCATGATCACATTGCCTTCTATTGCAATTATCATGATCACATTGCCTTCTATTGCAATTATCATGATCACATTGCCTTCTATTGCAATTATCATGATCACATTGCCTTCTATTGCAATTATCATGATCACATTGCCTTCTATTGCAATCATCATGATCACATTGCCTTCTATTGCAATTATCATGATCACATTGCCTTCTATTGCAATTATCATGATCACATTGCCTTCTATTGCAATTATCATGATCACATTGTCTTCTATTGCAATTATCATGATCACATTGTCTTCTATTGCAATTATCATGATCACATTGCCTTCTATTGCAATTATCATGATCACATTGCCTTCTATTGCTATCATCATGATCACATTGCCTTCTACTGCAATTATCATGATCACATTGCCTTCTATTGCAATTATCATGATCACATTGCCTTCTATTGCAATTATCATGATCACATTGTCTTCTATTGCAATTATCATGATCACATTGCCTTCTATTGCAATTATCATGATCACATTGCCTTCTATTGCAATCATCATGATCACATTGCCTTCTATTGCAATTATCATGATCACATTGCCTTCTATTGCAATTATCATGATCACATTGCCTTCTATTGCAATTATCATGATCACATTGTCTTCTATTGCAATTATCATAATCACATTGCCTTCTATTGCAATTATCATGATCACATTGCCTTCTATTGCAATCATCATGATCACATTGCCTTCTATTGCAATTATCATGATCACATTGCCTTCTATTGCAATTATCATGATCACATTGCCTTCTATTGCAATTATCATGATCACATTGTCTTCTATTGAAATTATCATGATCACATTGCCTTCTATTGAAATTATCATGATCACATTGCCTTCTATTGCAATCATCATGATCACATTGCCTTCTATTGCAATTATCATGATCACATTGCCTTCTATTGCAATTATCATGATCACATTGCCTTCTATTGCAATTATCATGATCACATCGTCTTCTATTGCAATTATCATGATCACATCGTCTTCTATTGCAATTATCATGATCACATCGTCTTCTATTGCAATTATCATGATCACATTGCCTTCTATTGCAATTATCATGATCACATCGTCTTCTATTGCAATTATCATGATCACATTGCCTTCTATTGCAATCATCATGATCACATTGCCTTCTATTGCAATTATCATGATCACATCGTCTTCTATTGCAATTATCATGATCACATTGCCTTCTATTGCAATTATCATGATCACATCGTCTTCTATTGCAATTATCATGATCACATTGCCTTCTATTGCAATTATCATGATCACATTGCCTTCTATTGCAATTATCATGATCACATTGTCTTCTATTGCAATTATCATGATCACATTGCCTTCTATTGCAATTATCATGATCACATTGCCTTCTATTGCAATCATCATGATCACATTGCCTTCTATTGCAATTATCATGATCACATTGCCTTCTATTGCAATTATCATGATCACATTGCCTTCTATTGCAATTATCATGATCACATTGTCTTCTATTGCAATTATCATAATCACATTGCCTTCTATTGCAATTATCATGATCACATTGCCTTCTATTGCAATCATCATGATCACATTGCCTTCTATTGCAATTATCATGATCACATTGCCTTCTATTGCAATTATCATGATCACATTGCCTTCTATTGCAATTATCATGATCACATTGTCTTCTATTGAAATTATCATGATCACATTGCCTTCTATTGAAATTATCATGATCACATTGCCTTCTATTGCAATCATCATGATCACATTGCCTTCTATTGCAATTATCATGATCACATTGCCTTCTATTGCAATTATCATGATCACATTGCCTTCTATTGCAATTATCATGATCACATCGTCTTCTATTGCAATTATCATGATCACATCGTCTTCTATTGCAATTATCATGATCACATTGCCTTCTATTGCAATCATCATGATCACATTGCCTTCTGTTGCAATTATCATGATCACATTGTCTTCTATTGCAATTATCATGATCACATTGCCTTCTATTGCAATTATCATGATCACATTGCCTTCTATTGCAATCATCATGATCACATTGCCTTCTATTGCAATTATCATGATCACATTGCCTTCTATTGCAATTATCATGATCACATTGCCTTCTATTGCAATTATCATGATCACATTGCCTTCTATTGCAATTATCATGATCACATTGCCTTCTATTGCAATCATCATGATCACATTGCCTTCTATTGCAATTATCATGATCACATTGCCTTCTATTGCAATTATCATGATCACATTGCCTTCTATTGCAATTATCATGATCACATTGTCTTCTATTGCAATTATCATGATCACATTGTCTTCTATTGCAATTATCATGATCACATTGCCTTCTATTGCAATTATCATGATCACATTGCCTTCTATTGCTATCATCATGATCACATTGCCTTCTATTGCAATAAATTCTTATTGTCTTATTAATTCCTTCTGCTACAAATCTCTATATAAAGAGTTTCATATCACATACTTCTTCTTATTCTTCTACCTTTCAGCTTCCTGTGGAGCATAGGTCTTCAAGGAACACTTTCCAAGCCGTTCTGTTTCTTGCCATTCTTTTAAGATCGTTCCATGTCTTCCCCATCATCATCTCTGCTTCTATCTGTCTTCTCCAAGAATGCATTGGTCTTCCTCTTTGTCTTTTCCCCTGTGGATTCCAAAAAGGGACTGTTGTGTAATACTATCAGACGGCTTCCCCAGTGTGTGTCCTATCCAGCGCCATCGTCTTCGTTGTATCGCTTTATCCACTGGTATTTGACTGGTACATTTCCATAATTCTATGTTAGTGATTTTGTCCTGCCATTTCTATTCTTTTATCCTGCATAAGCATCCATTAATGAAAGTCTGTATCTTCATGGTTGTCATTTTGGTTGTTCTCCATGCTTCACAGCCATATAATAAGACTGACTTAACATTGGAGTTGAACATTTTTATTTTTGTATTTAACCTAATTTCTTTGGACGTCCCTATGTTTCCCAGTGCAACAAATACTCCTCTTGCTTTTGATATCCTTATTTTTGTATCATTTTCTGTTCCTCCCTCTTTATCTATATTACTGCTCAGATATATGTAAAATTGTACGTCTAGTAGAGGTATTTCTCCTATGTTTATTTGGTTATTGCCAACTGCATTAATTCTCATAATTTTGGTCTTAAATCTATTTATTTTCAGTCCAAGCCGTTGTGATCTGGCATCAAGTATGTTCATTTTATCTTGCATCTGTTGATGATTGTGTGATTGGAAAGCTATATCATCAGCAAAGTCTAAATCACCAAGTTGCTTGGTCAGTAACCACTGGATTCCATTTCTGTTGTTTTGAGTTTTTTTTCATAATCCAATCTCTGGCCAGTAGAAAGAGAAATGGAGATAGAAGGCATCCCTGCCTTACTCCTGTTCTTATTTCAAATGCGTCTATAAGTTACCATTCATGCACCACACCACATTTCATTCCTTCATACATTGTTCTTATCAGGTAAATAAACATAGATCACATACCTGTATGACACATATTATAAATGTGCTGAAAAATAAAGGGAGACTGACTTTTGTTAATTTATAAACTTGCATAAACTTGTAACACTTACCGACCATTGTGGACAGATGTCATTCTTAAACCAGCCTTCTATATCTGTGTATACTTGAGCCGGCCTTGACTCATCATGCAAAGCCTCGCAGAGGTCACACCACCACTTCCGCCTGGCTGGAAGCTCGCTATAAACGTCCATGTCGGTTGTCCATTCCAAATACTCATTATACGCTGTCTCGTTCTTGCTCAAATAGTACAAATAATCAACCAAACTTTTAGTATCCGTAAAGTCTTTCACGTGGATAAATGAATGAGGTGGGGCTATGTTAGCGTATTCTGACAGAGAAGCACCCAGCACAACAGGTACCTGACGTCTCAACAAGGCTGCCCAAAATTTCTCTGTAATGTAATCATGACAGTTGGCGTTTTCAAAAGTAAAGAAGAATTTGTAGTTTGAAATTGTGTCGTAACAGATTGTTTCTGGGCAACGCTTGTTGCCACATTTCCCATACAAGTCTATCTTTTTACCTAAGTGTGCCTGGACAAGAAGAGAAAAAAAAAAAACTCTTATTGTTAGAGTTGATATCACAGCACTCCGCAAAGTCATAGATGATCATTCGTTTTCGGCTGTTGATGAAGTTTGTGTGGTAACTGTAGAAAATAGTAAACTAAAAGCATGGTGGTTAACTTTTGAAGTTTAGACTTGACTAAAGAAACACATTTTTCTACTCAAAATGTCTTTAACTTTGGGCGAACGCAAAGAAAGCAGATTACAAAGCTTTGAAAAATAGTAAAATAATGCAAATCTAACTAACAAAATATAAGGAGAAACAAACGCTAGGGGATATATGTTACAAATAGTTGAAATAGACATAAAAGTTATGCAAATTGAAGTGTCTTTTCACTGATAGTTCCAGTCGCTTGTCAATTACACTAACCACCTCTTTCGCTATGGTAGTGTAATTTCTACTTTATTTTATAGTCCAAATATTTGCAGCATCAAGATTTCTGTCTTACAGACAGCGATGGATTACACAATGTACTCTCGTTGAGGACATTCGAGGGGTCGCAATTGTGCATGTTCATTATTCCTACAACAAACACACACAAGACCGGACCATGAGTTCTTTCGTTGCCACGAACCGATCTCCCATCTATCATCGCTTGCTGTTGACGAGTGCGTCAAGTTTGGAACAATCACCTACAGGAAATATTGACATCTATGTAAAGTTTATTACAGTGAGCCACTGTAAGACTGACAAACAGCTGACTTGATAACCAGGAGTTGTCAACTGCTGTAAGATTGACACAGCGAAGCCAGGAGTAACAGTACCAAATGCTTCTAAACACAAAGAGAAGGAACTGTATCAATGACACTGCAAGATATATTCATATTTTGTATTTAAAAAGAAAAGTAAGTAAAGTACCCCCGTCACGCCAAGTGGCGTATAGGGAATATGGTGTTAGTGACCATAAATTTTACAGACCTTCGGCACATGATTTTTGGGGTAATGTGGTCGGTATTACGCCCGTGCCGCTTCACTTTCCCAGAAAAAATCCGGTACCCATTAAAGGCTGGGTGAACCCGGAAGCCGTCGTTTGGGATCGATCCCTACCCCTTGTCCTTTGTAGTCCAGTTCACTAACCACTGGGCTATCGTGGCTCCCATTTTGTACTTAGAATCAACATAATTGTATCCGGGCTGTGGCTATCACTACGTCGATCCTTTATCTGATCACGCATTAGAACTTTATCACAGTGCACAATAATAGCAGCGTAAACAAAATAAATAAATAAAGAGCGCCGTCACGCCAAAGTGGCGTGTAAGGAATATGGTGTTAGTGACCATAATTTGTAAAGACCTTGAGCACATTATTTTTGGGGTAATGAGGTCAGTTTTACGACCGTGCCGCTTTACTTTCCCAGAAAAAAATTCCGGTACCCATTTAAGGCTGGATGAACCCGGAAGTCGTCGATCAGCATCGGTTCTTGTCCTTTGTAGTCCAGTTCGCTAACCACTGAGCTATCACGGTTCTCATAATATCAGCCTGGATCTCCGATATAAATTTCGGAACGTTGATTAATATTCTTTTAATGGTCGTAACAATTTACATTTTTTTTTTTTGCTCTTTTCCTGGCAGCGACGTTTTCTACTATTTTCATTTTTTAGCTGTCAAAGCTATTTAACGTGCTCAAAGTGAATACTGTGCCGCCCAACTGTTCCGTCTCCAATAGTACTGTGTGCCAGACGACCACCACTACTCAAAGTGAACACTGTGCCGCCCAACTGTTCTGTCTCCAATAGTAGTGTGTGCCAGACGACCACCACTACTCAAAGTGAACACTGTGCCGCCCAACTGTTCTGTCTCCAATAGTACTGTGTGCCAGACGACCACCACTACTCAAAGTGAACACTGTGCCGCCCGACTGTTCTGTCTCCAATAGTACTGTGTGCCAGACGACCACCACTACTCAAAGTGAACACTGTACCGCCCAACTGTTCTGTCTCCAATAGCACTGTGTGCCAGACGACCACCACTACTCAAAGTGAACACTGTACCGCCCGACTGTTCTGTCTCCAATAGTACTGTATGCCAGACGACCATCACTACTCAAAGTGAACACTGTACCGCCCGACTGTTCTGTCTCCAATAGTACTGTGTGCCAGACGACCACCACTACTCAAAGTGAACACTGTACCGCCCAACTGTTCTGTCTCCAATAGCACTGTGTGCCAGACGACCACCACTACTCAAAGTGAACACTGTACCGCCCGACTGTTCTGTCTCCAATAGCACTGTGTGCCAGACGACCACCACTACTCAAAGTGAACACTGTGCCGCCCGACTGTTCTGTCTCCAATAGCACTGTGTGCCAGACGACCACCACTACTCAAAGTGAACACTGTGCCGCCCGACTGTTCTGTCTCCAATAGCACTGTGTGCCAGACGACCATCACTACCCAAAGTGAACACTGTACCGCCCGACTGTTCTGTCTCCAATAGTACTGTGTGCCAGACGACCATCACTACTCAAAGTGAACACTGTACCGCCCGACTGTTCTGTCTCCAATAGTACTGTATGCCAGACGACCATCACTACTCAAAGTGAACACTGTACCGCCCGACTGTTCTGTCTCCAATAGTACTGTGTGCCAGACGACCATCACTACTCAAAGTGAACACTGTACCGCCCGACTGTTCTGTCTCCAATAGCACTGTGTGCCAGACGACCATCACTACTCAAAGTGAACACTGTACCGCCCAACTGTTCTGTCTCCAATAGCACTGTGTGCCAGACGACCATCCCTACTCAAAGTGAACACTGTACCGCCCGACTGTTCTGTCTCCAATAGCACTGTGTGCCAGACGACCACCACTACTCAAAGTGAACACTGTACCGCCCGACTGTTCTGTCTCCAATAGCACTGTGTGCCAGACGACCACCACTACTCAAAGTGAACACTGTACCGCCCGACTGTTCTGTCTCCAATAGCACTGTGAGCCAGACGACCACCACTACTCAAAGTGAACACTGTACCGCCCGACTGTTCTGTCTCCAATAGCACTGTGTGCCAGACGACCACCACTACTCAAAGTGAACACTGTACCGCCCGACTGTTCTGTCTCCAATAGCACTGTGTGCCAGACGACCACCACTACTCAAAGTGAACACTGTACCGCCTGACTGTTCTGTTTCCAATAGCACTGTGTGCCAGACGACCACCACTACTCAAAGTGAACACTGTACCGCCCGACTGTTCTGTCTCCAATAGCACTGTGTGCCAGACGACCACCACTACTCAAAGATAAATATTATTTGAGCACAAATTATCAATCATCGATCGCTAGGGATAATGAACCCACAATGTTCTTATCGATAAGCACGGTCAATACTTCATGTCCACCACTCACATCTAGGCTGTACGATCCAAACCAACGATGGTGAACAAACAGTAATATAACCGAGAAGAATCACAATTGATTTCACTGTATTAAACAATACAATTTTGTTTGATACAATACGTTTTGAGAGGCAGCAGTTATGTTTCTCCATTTCATGCGGTATGTGATCATCATTTGCTGGGCATCCAAAGATCTTGTTTACACAGTTCACCTCTATCCCGTGCAAAGATCAATAACTAAAGAAAAAACACAAGTCACAAGGTACAACTGAGTATCTCCCTCTATTTTCTTATATGTTCTCTTTTTATTTTTTTGTACCTAAATGAACAGATCCCACCCACCCCACTTCCCACCACTACCCACTCTGACGTAACCAAGATACAAGCCTGTCTTCCCCAGTTTCATTGTCTTGCTCTAGTGAGCTCGGACATATTTGTCCTTATGTTTTTTTTCTGTCAGAACATTTTTCTAAAACGTATTTCCCTTTCACGCGGTGATCAATACTAGCATCATGAAAATATTGACGTTGCTTTAATGCGTCCTTTGATAGGTCTGGATCCCAAGGACAATGAACAAATGTACGCACACATTCTTTGTTTATAGCCGCGTATTTACATTGTTTGAACTGGATGTTGAGCCTACTATGAACGAACTTGCTGACGCTATACATTCCCTCTCAAGAGGAAAAGCTGCAGGAAATGACAACATTCCCACAGATGTACTAAAGGACAACCTAAGCGTACTACTTCCACACCTATACAAACTGCTAATTAAATGCTGGAGAAACGGAGAAATACCTCATGATATGAGAAATGCCAAGATTATAACGCTGTACAAGAATAAAGGAGACAGGGGCGACTGCAACAATTACAGAGGCATTTCTCTCCTTAGCACAACAGGCAAAGCTTTTGCTAGAGTCGTACTTAATCGCCTGCATAGACTCGCAGAACGGGTGCTTCCCGAGTCCCAATGCGGTTTCAGACCTGGGAGATCAACCATAGATATGATCTTCACTCTTAGACAACTGCAGGAAAAATGTCGGGAACAAAATATGCCGCTCTATATTGCCTTTGTGGATCTCACAAAGGCATTCGACACAGTAAACAGAGATGGTCTCTACAAGGTGTTAGAAGGCATAGGCTGCCCTCCTAAATTACTTAGGCTGATAATTTCCTTCCATGAAGACATGAATGGCAAAGTCCATTTTGATGGGAGTCCATCAGAGAATTTCAAAGTCAACAAAGGAGTGAAACAGGGATGTGTCCTCGCCCCCACCCTTTTTGGTATATTTTTTGCTGCCCTCCTAAATTACGCCTTCGAAAACAGCTCAGGAGATATTTACATTCGCACTAGACCAGATGGCTCACTGTTCAACCTAGCACGACTAAGAGCAAAAACCAAAACAAATGTTGCCCTACTTAAAGAATTTTTATTTGCTGACGATGCAGCCCTAGTCGCTCATAGTGAGGCCACCCTACAGTCGCTGATCAACAACCTGGATAAAGCATGCGACCTTTTTTCACTGTCAATTAATGTTCAGAAAACAGTAATACTAAATCAAGGTGACCTCAAACCTCTATCTATTACTCTAAAAGACTGCCCACTAGAATCAGTACAGAAATTTACATATCTTGGATCCACAGTTACGCAAACCATCTCTCTTGATGAAGAAATAAACTGTCGAATTGGTAAGGCATCTACGACCTTCGGCAAACTCACAAAAAGGGCATGGAACAACACGAAACTAACTCGAAAGACTAAACTCCTAATATATCAAACATGTGTGCTTAGCACACTACTATATGGATCCGAAACCTGGACAACATACTCAAACCAGGAAAAAAGACTAAATGTCTTCCACATGCGATGTCTCCGCAAAATAATGCACATCAAATGGCAAGACAAAATAACCAACTTAACTGTCCTGCAACGTGCTAAGACCCTAACAATCATGTCGATGCTCAGAAGTCGAAGGCTAAGATGGCTGGGGCATGTCCAACGGATGGAAGAAAAACGCATTCCTAGGCAAATACTATATGGTGAGCTAAAACACGGAAAAAGACAAATCGGCTGACCTAAACTACGATATAGAGATATCTGCAAATCATCTCTGAAAGACTTCTCCATCTGTGAAAACGACTGGCAACATCTGGCAAGTGATCGCACATCATGGAGAGCATGTATAAGGAACGGTATAACAACATTTGAGACTGTGCTAAGACAGGACTTAGAAGAGAAGAGACTCATGAAAAAGGATGGTAAACCCTGTGGATCAGCGAGCCTGACCTGTTCATTATGTGACCGCGTGTGTTTGTCAAACATTGGTAGAATTAGCCACGAGAGAAGCTGTTCGGCAAAAACAATACCTCAAAAAAATACGCAATAGCCTCCACTAGACCGTCTGACAAGACGAAAAGGGCCATATATTTACATTGTGTTTGTACAGAGTGCGTTACGTTTTCTTCTTTGTTCTTCTTCCACCGATCTTCATTATTGACTGTCCAGTATTTTTCCATCACCAACACCACATATGTGTGTGATGTGGTCGATATCTCGCCGTGTTGTCTTTACTTCTGAGAAAGCTCTGTGGCATCCATTCTTAGAGACTGCGTGAATCTCCGGACCTTGCTGTCAGAAGGAAAACCGCAACTTCTGGAATTTAAACCTGGACTTTTCGTGCCAGGGAGCAAACACACTAGCCACTCAGCCACTAAGACTCTTAATTTATTGTACTTTACTTGAATTTTACTTAATTTATAGTACTTTGCTTAATTTATTGTACTTTACTTAATTTATTGTACTTTCCTTTCCTTTATTGTACTTTCCTTTCCTTTACTTAATTTATTGTACTTTACTTAATTTATTGTACTCTATTTGTAGTTTACTTCATTATTGTACTTTGCTTAATTTATTGTACTTTACTTGTACTTTACTTAATTATTGTACTTTACTTGTATTTTACTTAATTTATTGAACTTTGCTTAATTTACTGTACTTTACTTGCACTTTACTTAATTTATTGTACTTTGCTTAATGTATTGTACTTTATTTGTACATTACTTAATTTATTCTACTTTACTTGTACTTTACTTAATTTATTGTACTTTATTTGTACTTTGCTTAATTTATTGTACTTTATTTGTACTTTGCTTAATTTATTGTACTTTATTTGTAGTTTACTTCACTTATTGTACTTTGCTTAATTTATTGTACTTTGCTTAATTATTGCACTTTACTTGTACTTTACTTAATTTATTGTGCTTTGCTTAATTTACTGTACTTTACTTGCACTTTACTTAATTTATTGTACTTTATTTGTTCATTACTTAATTTATTGTACTTTATTTGTACTTTACTTAATTTATTGTACTTTACTTGTATTTTACTTATTTTGTTGTACTTTAATTAATTTATTGTGCTTTATTCGTGCTTGCTTAATTTATTGTACTTGACTTGTACTTTAATTTATTGTACTTTACTTGTACTTTACCTAATTTATTGTACTTTACTTGTACTTTAATTACTTTATTGTACTTTATTTGTACTTTACTTAATTTATTGTACTATTCTTAATTTATTGTACTTTATTTGTACTTTACTTAATTTATTGTACTTTTCTTAATTTATTGTACTTTATTTGTACTTTACTTAATTTATTGTACTATTCTTAATTTATTGTACTTTATTTGTATTTTACTTAATTTATTGTACTTTTCTTAATTTATTGTACTTTATTTGTACTTTACTTAATTTATTGTACTATTCTTAATTTATTGTACTTTATTTGTACTTTACTTAATTTATTGTACTTTATTTGTACTTTACTTAATTTATTGTAATTTACTTAATTTATTGTATTTCAATTGTACTTTGCTTACTTTATTGTACTTTGCTTTATTATTGCGTTTTTGATGTTAATGTTACAGCTTTAGACTGACTCAAGACCCTCTACTTTGTATCACTGATCGATACATGCATAGAAAGAGAGTGATAATATTTAATTTAGTTTTTTATTTTTTCTAGTGTTTTAAACTGTAATGTAAAATTTAAAATGTTTTAAAGTGTAATTTGTACTGGGAGCAAACAGCAATAATAAAATATAACAAAGAGAACTCTACACCCATTGATATAAAAAGAGGTGTAAGACAAGGATGCAACCTATCACCAACTTGTTCAAGCTATACACTGAGCAAATCTTTAAAAACGTCACATAGATGGCAGGCCTAAACATTAATGGAAAGATAATCAATAACCTATTATGGTCTGGATGCTGATGATACTGTAATACTAGCAGAAAATCCTAAAGATCTACAACAATTACTTAATGTAATAAACATGACAAGCAAAAATTATGGACTAGATATGAATATTAAAAAAGACTAAAACTATGATCATAAACAAAGAAAATTCTCAAGACCTACAATTAAATATCAAAGTTGAAGGAATACATCTCTCTCTGCGATCAAGACTCAATCAGATTAGGATTCCAGACTCTCTCATGAAGTCAGCTGTCTGTTTAAGCGAATCGATTCCCCATATAGTTTTTCTTCCAGGGAGGTGAGCGTGGACCACATTGCTCTTCTCAGGTCTGTGTACTGGGGACAATCCTGTAGAACATGTTTTGTAGTCATATTGTCCAGTGTACAGTGGCATAGGCTGGTTGTACCTATTTTGAATTTGGTGAACATGTGATTTCTTATTCTATTGTGGCCAGTGCGTAGGCGAAGTATGATGACTTGATCCCTCCTTGATAGTTGGTGGTATCCGTCACTCTCGTTATACTTTGGGTGTTCTCGTTTCCATTTTTCATGGAACTGACCCTTGAGGATGGATTTGGCTTCATCATAACTGAGCGGATGGTTCTCTTGTGGTAATCTCCCTCCCTCTTTAGCTAATTTGTCTGTGCGTTCGCTCCCGCGTATATTACAGTGTGATGGTATCCACTGAATGACTACCCTCTGGAAGTTATTGCATAGTTGGTCCAGGGTTGTTCTCAAGTCATCTAGTTCATTGTTCTTGGGGCTTTTTAGAGCTGATGCTACTGACAGTGCATCAGTCAGAATCACCAATTTATTGTGCATGTTATTTTTGTGTTGAGTAGCCAGTGTTGCAGCATCTCTGATGGCCTCAGTTTCTGCTTTAAAGTTGTTTGAGAATTTTCCAGTAGCTATTGACTGGTGATCTCGTCCTGATTATTCAGCGTCAAGAACACACCTTCCCCTCCATTTCTGGTGGCATTTGTAGCAGAGCCATCTGTGTATATGTGGGACCAAGAGTCCTGTGGATAGGTATCGTGTATGTGTTTTTCTGCTATGTGTTTTCTTTCTGTGTCTGATTGGGTGCCTTTTTTCATGATTCCTGCTATATTTTCCTTAAGTTCTGGTATTTTATGCTTTCCATGAGGAGACATATCAGATGGGCCCAAGGGTTGCGATATTGTTTGGGAAAGCACTGGGTCTCCAGTAGTTAGTTCATTGGCAATTGCAGCGAAGTTGCTCCTCTTTAGTCGTACAATTCCGGAACCAGTTATTCTTTAGTGCATGGGGTGGCTAAGGAGCCTTCTATATTTCTCCGCTTGTTGCAATACTTTAGTGACCCGTCTGTTATCTAAGGGTTGTAAACCTGTTACTGTTTCTAGAGTCTTGATAGGTGTAGATTTCATAGCACCAGTGATGGATGATACGGGGAGCTTAGTTCTGTGTTCTGTTAATTTTGCTAAGGCGTGATTTGGAAGCCATAGCCCAGGATGGGACTCCATACTCTAGAACTGGTCTGACGCTTCCTACGTATAGTCTTTTCAAAATATTGCTGTCTGCCCCCCATTCAGTTCCTGCCAATTTCTTCATAATATTTGTTCGTTTTCTATCTTTTTTCCTTGCTCTGTCTATCTTATTTTTCCAAGTCATTCTGCCATTCATGGTGACGCCAAGATATGTTGGGTTTTGGTCAATAGGGAGTGTATGGTCTTTTATCTTCAAGTTTGCAGAGAGTGTGTTTCTTGATGGGCTGAAAACTGTATGTGTAGTTTTTTTTTCGTTGATTGGTAAGAACCGGGTGTTCGTCCATTTTTCAAGTTCGCCTAGGACATCTTGCATCCTGGGTCCAGTCACCGACATACTTTCCTCGCGAGCCCATAACGCCAGATCATCTGCGTATATTGCTGAGTGTATTCTGGGTGGAATGTCCATTACGATGTCGTTTATGAAAATTAAAAAGAGTGTTGGGGACAAGACTCCGCCTTGTGGGACACCTTGTTCGATAGAGACCTTCTTACTTAATTGACCTTGAACTTGTACTCTGGCGGTTCTATCCTGAAGGTATTGAGAGACCCAATTGAATAAACGACCCTGGATGCCAAGTCTAAAAAGCTTGTTCTTTAAACCCTCTGGACAAACCCTATCAAAAGCCTTCTCCATGTCGACCCACACTGCCAGTGTGTGTTTCTGTTCTTGTAGGGCATCCTCTATTTCCTGTGCATTGTAGGTGACCAGGTCTTCAGTTGATCTGTGCTGACGGAAGCCACTTTGTTGTGGTACGATTTGTTGTTTTGTCTACAAATGCTACTTAAGTCTTCTGTTAACCAGCCTTTCCATGACAGCTGGAAAGCTAAGCCAGCTTAGGCAGCTCAGTAGGCTAATTGATCTATAGCTACTTGGGTCTAGTGGGTCCTTTCCACGCTTGAGGATGGGCACCATAATAGCTTCTTTCCAGATTGCCGGCACATGACCTCTCTTCCAGATAGCATTTATTATCCTTAGAAGCTGGCTCTTGGCTTTCTGTCCCAGATTTAGGAGCATTTCGTTGGAGATTCCATCTTTACCAGGGGCACTTTTTGATTCAATCCTTTGAGGGCAACATATAATTCAGTTGGGGTAAAGTCTGATGCTCTTAGGTGCTAAAGGCATGTGTTTTGCATCTTGATTTTCCCGTCTTGCAGCTTCGTGTTTGTCTATTGGAATGTTTATTCTACTAATTACAACAATAAACCTAATGAGCCATGTTACAAAAATCTTGCTAAAAGTTATACAAGGAAGGATTCAGAATAAAATCAATACTGAATTAGATGAGCAGCAATTTGGATTTAGGAAAAATAGAGGGACAAAAGAAGCCATATTCTGCATGAGAACATTAATCGAAAAATACACAGAAGTAAACAAACCAATATATGCCTGCTTCATAGACTACACCAAAGCTTTTGATAGAGTACACCACAAACAACTTATAGAATGCCTTAAAGAGATACATCTAGATGACATGGATATACGACTAATATGCAATCTATACTGGGAGCAAACAGCAATAATAAAATATAACAAAGAGTTCTCTACACCCATTGATATAAAAAGAGGAGTAAGACAAGGATGCATCCTATCACCAAGCTTGTTCAATCTATACACTGAGCAAATCTTTAAAAACATCATAGAGATGCCAGGCCTACAAATTAATGGAAAGATAATCAATAACCTAAGATATGCTGACGATACTGTACTACTAGCAGAAAATCTTAAAGACCCACAACAATTACTTAATGAAATAAACACGACAAGCAAAAAATATGGACTAGATATGAATATCAAAAAGACTTAAACTATGATCATAAACAAAGAAAATACTCAAAACCCACAAGTGGATATCAAAATTGAAGGAATAGACCTTGAGACAGTTCAGAACTATAACTACCTTGGACATACTATAACCAGTGATGGAAAATGTACAACTGAAATAAACAAAAGAATAGGAATGGCAAAAAGTAATTTTAATGTCATGAAGGACATACTAACATCAAAACAAATAACACCTGAGCTAAAACTAAGAATAGCAAAATGTTACATCTTCTCAATATTCCTATATGGTGCTGAAACATGGACATTAGACAAGAAAACAGAACAGAGAATTGAAGCCTTTGAAATGTGGATATATAGAAGAATAGGTAGAATTGGATGGAAGGAAAAGAAAACAAACGATGAAGTCTTAAAACAACTAAAAATGAAAAGAGAACTTCTGAACACAATTAGAACAAGACAGATGCGATTCTTAGGCCATGTTAAAAGACACAACAGCTTATTGAAAGTAATCCTGGAGGGGAAAATACAAGGTAAAAGAGGCAGAGGCAGACCAAGATTAACATGGACGAGTAACATCAAAAGATGGACAAATCAACCGATGACAACCTGCACCATCAAAGCAAGAGATAGAGCAGAATGGCGCTCCATGGTAGCCAACCTTCGTTGCGGAGACGGCACTCAATGATGATGATGATTCTACTAATGTTTTTGTAAGTCTCTATCAGTAGATTTGCTGCCCTTTTGCCTGTGAGGATGTTCTGATTGTGTGCTAATGATATTGGAGGTCAGCAGTTATTTTGGTCTCTCAGAGCTTTCGCAAGTTTCCATAGTTTATTACTATTTTTGTCTAAATTAAGGCTATCTGTTTTGTCTATCCAGCTCTGTCTTGCTGATATCATGACCTCACGTCTGTATTTGGCCGAGGCTGCTTTGTAGGCAATGTTGCTCTCTGTGCTGTGTGATGTTTCAGCTAGTTCTCTGACAGAGTCAAGTTCCTCTTCTAGTCTTTGTATTTCCTTGCTCCAGTATGGCTTGTAGTTTCTTCTTGCTCCTCTAGGAATGGATTCTTTAGCAGCTCTCAGGATTCCATTTGTTAACCGCTCTATCATATTATTGACCTTCTTTTCGTGGGTGTTGATAGGCGCAGTATATGCATCAGTGAGCCTTGCAAACTTTGCCAAATCTGCTCTCTTATAGTTCCAGCGGGGAAGAGGTATTTGCAACTCCTGTTTGTGAACAAGAACCACAGAAAGTTTGACTGGTCTATGGTCACTATCTCCAAGTTGGTTCAGCACTTTTCTGGTTATTTTAATAGATATGTCTGCAGTTGCAAATGCTAGGTCGGGAGTGGAGGTTTTTTTCCATCTTCTTGAGTAGAAGATTGGGGGGTCCTCCCTAGAGTTTATGAGGAATAGGTTGTTGTCTATTTCCCATTCTTCCACTTCTTCACCTCGAACATTAGACTCCTTATATCCCCATCTTTCAGAGTGGCTGTTAAAGTCTCCTACTACACTTTGATGGTGTTATTTTCATTGACTCCAGCTTCAGTAATTTGTCATTTGGACAGTATATATTAAATATCCTTATACTAGCGGAGTTAATGTATAGGCCTATACCAATGATCTCTGCCTCTCCGTTTGTGACTTCATCTATCAGTTTTGCTGGGATGGAATTTTTAATAAGTATAAGAATTCCACCCTTGTGACCTTCCCTGTTTTGTCTAAATGTTTGGTAGCCCCTGATCATAAATCTGTGCTGAGGATTAAGATGATTTTCCTGGATGCAAGCAACGTCTATCTCCTCCTCTGCTAGTCTGATTGTTAGAGCTTGTTTTTTGTGGTATATGCCCTCCACATTCCAGTGTATTATATTCAGCTGTTTCTTGAAGCCTTTCCGGTCAGCGGTAGATTCTATCATAATTAGATTCTGTTAGATCCAGTCTGATTGATTACTTGTTAAAACGTTGCACTGTGTTCTGCGCCAGTGGCCCAGTGCATCCGATTTCAGCCAGTATTTTATTCAGGTTTGCTTTCCTTAGCCTTTGATTGTCCCCCAATCTTCCTGCAAGGTAGCATATTGTCTTTTCTGTAGGGGGATTCTGCCCTTAGATGGTCGTCCCTCACAGACTTACGAGCACCATCTGCCCAAGCTTGATGTAGTAATTAGTTGGTGATTAGATCATCACCATCACACATCAAACAACAGACTATAAGACCCTCCTAACTATCACAAACTTCTGGGAGTCTCACCGATGCTGACAAGTCATGTTATGACAAGTATTTTGAACTAAATGTTCTGCCAGATATATACGAATATATGATGAAACATGTAATTTACTATTTGGATAGTTTGTCAAAGAAGGTGTTGATCTCCTCCTGCGTTAGTGGACGCATGGTTGTTTACTAATTTGGTTCATTTAAGACAGCGTCACCAAGAGTCAGAGTGAAATGAATCTCCATTGTCGTCAACCCTCGATGCAGGGAGAAGGCACGACAAGATTGTGTTCTGAGCTTATACTCCAGGCATTGTGCCAGTAAAAGCTAAACTATAACGGCCGCCGTTGAGAATGAACAAAATTCTGCAAATTCAGATCTTGGCCGTTGGGCTTTGTTCAAACGTAAACAAGCGTCCATCCTGGTGCGTCCCCACCGTCATATTTGTCATATTTGTCGTATTTATATATAAAATGACAAATATGACAAAGGAGTCAAATAAACAGGAATACATCTGGAGACAGTTCACAGCGACAACTACCTGGGACATACTATAAACCAGTGATGGAAAATGTACATCTGAAATAAACAAAAGAATAGGTATGGCAAAAAGTAATTTTAATACCATGAAAAATATGCTAACATCAAAACAAACAACATCAGGGTTAAAACTAAGAATAGCAAAATGTTACATCTTCTCATTATTCCTGTATGGTGCAGAAACATGGACATTATATCAGAAAACAGAACAGAAAATTGAAACCTTTGAAATGTGGATCTATAGAAGAATAGGTAGAATTGGATGGAAAGAAAAGAAAACGAACGAATGAAGTTTTAAAACAACTTAAAATGAAAAGAGAACTACTAACCACAATTAGAACAATACAAATGAAATTGTTGGGGCATGTTAAAAGACAAAGACACAACAGCCTAATAAAAAGTAATATATTTAGGGAAAATACAAGATAAAAAAGGTAGAGGCAGACAAAGACTAACATTGACGAGTAATATCAAAAGATGGACAATCTGCACCATAAAAGCAAGAAACAGAGTGGAATGGCGCTCCATGGTAGCCAACCTTCGATGCGGAGACGGCACTCAATGATGATGATGATGTTTTAAACACTTTACCCAAAATAATGCTTTGAAATAGGCTGACAACAAAATAATAAACTTCAGGGCAATCAATGGCAAGGAATACTTTGAAGATATTTGATATTAGCAGGCAAAGTGTTTATTTGAAAGCCAAAGATTCAGGAGTATTGAAGTGTTGGAATACAAAAGAAGATTGAGGAACAACCACATGGAAAAGAACAAAATAAAGGATGTAAATGCTTGTTGATTAGCGAAGTCAAGCGCCGACTTCTCTCAAATCTAACCAACGTAATATTCTGTGGCTGTTGGCAGCTTTCGAAGTGCAAATCAACCTTAACAAACAAAATGTAACAGCGATCGTAAATATGACCTGCAACTGTTGCACACTTTGCCGTTTTCATGCCTTTTCAATGCTCGGATTTTGTGACATTTCAAAGCTAATTTATTTAAGAAACAAAGTGGGTTTGGTATTCACTAGACAGAATAGTGCCACTTAAGCTATTTCCGACTGGTTTGCTACAATTTCTGATCGAGCAAACTGAAGGTTGACAAATTCGTTCGATTAAAAACAAATAAATTGGTTATTTAAACTATGAGAGCCGTTCTCCAGCACTGGGAGATACAAATGTAATTATGCAACGGTGTCACGTGAGGGAAATAAATATCAGGTGTGATGTCCAGCGTCTCCAGCATTCAATCCCAGCTCGTCTGTGATATCTCGCACTCACTTTCTTCCATGACTTCTCCTCTTCCGCTTATCTGACACTCTGTTCTCCATAGTTATGGAAACAAGTAAATTAGTTCATATTTCATAGACTTTGGTTATTATTTGGTGGATTTGTATCAGTGCCGCATTGTCTATAATTGTAAATGACGAACGACCTATTTATGGGGGATTTATTCTTGTACGTACACATTTACGGGTGATATTGATTTTTCTCTTGCGTACACATTTACGAGTGATATCCTTTTTTTCTTTGCGTACACATTTACAGGTGATATCTTTTTTCTGCTGCGCACACATTTACAGGTGATATCTTTTTTCTGCTGCGTACACATTTACAGGTGATATCTTTTTTCTGCTGCGTACACATTTACAGGTGATATCTTTTTTCTGCTGCGTACACATTAACGGGTGATATCCTTTTTTCTTCTGCGTACACATTTACAGGTGATATCTTTTTCTGCTGCGTACACATTTACAGGTGATATCTTTTTTCTGCTGCGTACACATTTACAGGTGATATCTTTTTTCTGCTGCGTACACATTAACGGGTGATATCCTTTTTTCTTCTGCGTACACATTTACAGGTGATATCTTTTTTCTGCTGCGTACACATTTACAGGTGATATCTTTTTTCTTCTGCGTACACATTTACAGGTGATATCTTTTTTCTGCTGCGTACACATTTACAGGTGATATCTTCTACTTCTGCGTACACTTTACGGGCGATATAATCGGTATCAGGTCGCCCTACATTCCTAGAAAGTTCTCTGATACATATTTTTAGAGGCTGGCGCGCTACCCACTCTCAAGCTAATCATCCTTTTCATCAAACGCCATAAAGGGAGAGGGAACTCTTTTGATGTGACAAATGTCGTAGGCAGTAGTGATGGCCTGGTAAAGATTGTCAGGACAATTACTCGTAAACAAATCGATTTCAAATGCTTGGTAGGGAAAAGGGGGAGGGGGGAACATAAGCTGTTATGGAGTGTTCTCCCTTATATTAAACCTGGTCTTACGTTTACACAATACTTCTGTTTCCGGGCACATCATCATCATCATCGAGTGCCGTCTCCGCATCGAAGGTTGGCTACCATGGATCGCCATTCCACTCGGTTTCTTGCTTTTATGGTGCAGGTTGTCATAGATTGACTTGTCCATCTTTTGATGTTACTCGTCCATGTTAGTTTCGGTCTGCCCCTGCCTCTTTTACCTTGCATTTTCCCTTCCAATATTACTTTTAGTAGGCTGTTGTGTCTTTTAACGTGCCCCAAAAATTTCATTTGTCTTGTCTTAATTGTATTTAGTAGCTCATTTTAATTTTTGTTGTTTTAAAACTTCATTGTTTGTTTTCTTTTCTTTCCATTCAATTCTACCTATTCTTTTATAAATCCACATTTCAAAGGCTTCAATTTTCTGTTCTGGGCACATAAAAATGTTGATTATTCGTCCTCTCTCTTCCTCTTTATGAGATGTCCAACTTAGCGTCTATCGTTGTTACTCCCTAAGACGGTGCAGCATAAAACAGTGCGGCGATTTAGAACAATGTCTAGAGAATGAAATTACCACAATTATCAACAAAAGAATGATGCTAATTCTGTCTCGTGAGGTGCGCGTGGCTGTACGGCTAAAACCACTGCTCCGTTGGCTGAAAAGCCGGTGCATGGTGTTCGAAGTCTACGGTAGACAGAAAGGATTTTTTCTATCGGGAGGTGAAATAAAAATCATTAGTCTCACACATCGCTTTGACCAAGCGGCCTTTATCCTTTTGGTTCTATCGTTGCCCCTCGACATACACCAGCAAGTGCACTATGTGTCGTAAAGGTAATTTGTTTCCCTCTCTTCCACATTTCCTCCCTGTTATTCTCTCTTAGCCTTCTTTTTTTCTCCAGCAATCTACTGCGATTAATGGATGCTTACGCAGAATAAAAGGATGGAAATGGCAGGACAAAATCACTAACATAGAATTATGGAAATGTACCAGTCAAATAACAGTGGATAAAGAGATACAGCGAAGACGATGGCGCTGGATAGGACACACACTACGGAAGCCAACTGAGAGTATTACACAACAAGCCCTTTTTTGGAATCCCCAGGGGAAAAGACAAAGAGGAAGACCAAGGAATTCTTGGGGAAGACAGATAGAAGCAGAGATGAAGATGATGGGGAAGACATGGACTGATCTTAAAAGAATGGCAAAAAACAGAACGACTTGGAATGTGCTTGTTGAAGACCTATGCTCCACAGGGAGCTGAAAAGGTAGAAGAAGAATCTCCTGCGATGTTTTAAATAATAACATACATGTATGCAACAACTGACACAGATCTTGGAGGTATTGTCGCATCATACATTCCTCCATCCCCCCTCCTCCCCCACTCCATATTTTCATAGAACCACTTCCAAAATGAAGCCATTGCCACGTCCATGTACAACGACAAGTATACAATTAACAAGAGCAGAAACTACACATTCTAGTAAATAGCTTCTTTTCTTCTGACCAACAAAGCCCAACAGACACGAACCTTGAGTTCAGCTATTAACAATAGCCGTCTGTTGTAATCGTAGCAGTTACTCGACATCCAGGCAGAGAATCGGTTGTTTTCCCGAGCCCAGTTGGGTCTCATGGAATTGTTCAGTTTGAGGCTCACTGGTAGTGGGTACTTAGTGTAACCGCCATAACCGACTGGCACGTCAGAATCTCTAAACAGATAAATGGAATAAGAAATTATTCTTTCAACAAAAAAAAAAAAAAATAAAAAAATATTAAAGAAGAACAGAATGGGATTAAACCGTGCCTGGAAGCTCACACGAACACACACACACAAAAACACACACCAACAGACACACAAACACACACACACACACACACACACAAACAAATGCAATTGTTCGACCATTTGATCATAATGAAACCAAACCAAGCAACATCAAAAGCTTTCTGCCTCAAAACATAAGAACGGAGAGGAAGAGGGAGACCAAGGAAGAGATAGATAGACGGGACAAAAGACATTTCCAGAACCACACTCTTTAAAAGCGAACAGTTGCGCCCAAGAGCAACACTGCATCTGAAAGGGAAACGACCAAAAATAAAAAAAAACAAAACAAAACAATATCTACAGACATCAGACTATACAATCCTCCTTTCTCATGAGACTCCGCAAGGCAACAGCAGGTAGGTAATACATCAGATAATAATAAATGAATATTATTATAGAGGGAAACTTCCGGCGTGATAGATCAGCGAATAGTTTCAAGGGAAGAGGTATGTTACCGGAGAAGAAAATGAAGATTCTTCATTCAGGGGAAGAGGTATGTTACCGGAGAAGAAAGTGAAGATTCTTCACTCAGGGGGAGGAGGTATGTGACCGGAGAAGAAAATGAAGATTCTTCATTCGGGGGAAGATTTGCATCACATTGTATCTTGCAGTCCAACATGTCATCAGTAGAAATTTATTTGATAAAGAATCCCTAGCAGCCTTTAATTATGTGTGACCTTCCAGAACTATGGTAGTTAACTTAATTAACAATTATCTCTCCTTGGTAGTTAGTTTGACTCAGACTAATAGGTCCAGCTGTTTAATACCATGCTTATTTTTCAAGTTTTTTTGCACCTCTGCTCGCGTGATATATACTATATTGTAAAAAAAAAAAAAGTAAAGTACCCCCGTCACGCCAAGTGGCGTAGATTATTTTATATTTCTGCCTACCTCCATAACGAATCTTTCATATAGGGTGAGTTGGGACGGGAGAACAGGCGTGGCCTCGATAAAGCTAGTGGTACTTACTTGAAGTATATTATAGAATACGTAGAGCAAATGGTATGGTTACAGATTTACTGTAATAAAATACGACAAAAACATTCCGGTGTTACAGTCTAAAGCTGGCATTCTGCTGGGACATAGACAAGAGGCTGAGGAACTTCGAAATCTTGAGCTAACGGAGATATGGAGATGGTAATTTTAATGCCATGAATAATATACTAACAACAAAACAAATAACACCAGGGCTGCAACTAAGAATAGAAAAACGTTACATCTTCTCAATATTCCTGTTTGGCGCAGAAACATGGACATTAGACAAGAAAACAGAACAGAAAATTGAAGCCTTTGAAATGTGGATTTATAAAAGAATAGGTTGAATTGGATGGAAACAAAAGATAACAAACGATGAAGTTTTAAAACAGCTGAAAATAAAAAGAGAACTACTAAATACAATCAAGACAAGACAAATGAAATTTTTGGGGCATGTTAAAAGACACAACAGCCTACTAAAAGTAATATTGGAAGGAAAAATACAAGGTAAAAGAGGCAGAGGCAGGCCAAGACTAACATGGACGAGTAACATCAAAAGATGGACAAGTCAATCTATGACAGCCTGCACCATCAAAGCAAGAAACAGAGTGGAATGGCGATCCATGGTAGCCAACCTTCGTTGCGGAGAAGGCACACGATGATGATGATGATAACATAACATATGGCAACACAACAACACAAGATAACATAATTTGAAGATTATACAATTTCTAAATGAACTCAATGAATTCGGAACATGGCTAATTAAATGACGTGTTTCAGACGATCAAAGATTTCAAAATATGAAGAAAAGAAAACATTAAATAAAAAAAAAAAACAATAATAGCACACACCTAAAATGCAGAAGAATAAGAAAATCATAGGACGAGCCTAAGATTCTAGTGAATATTGCCGGCTTTAGCCACGTCCACAATTTAGGTTTTTCGTGAGGTATGAACGATATCATTGAGAAATTGAAACGTTATGTGGAAATATTAACCTAGGATTATATCACCATCTTCAATTACCGCGCCTGCTTACATATGCTCTCATATTTCTGTACAAATTTGTATCTCTACTGTTGTTTACCATTTCTATCATTGACTCCCTACAGATCCATTCTTGTTAAACCTGTATCTTTTTTTCTCTGCGGTCTCTTACTTCATCGTTACTTTATTTCAAGTTGTCACAAAATTTATAGCTTTTCCCTTCTCATTATGTGGCAAAAAATCAGCTGATTTCTCTCCGGATTTCATAATAAGCTGTATGTTTGCTTTGGCTTTTTTAGAACACACCTGTACTACTCCCTATAACCGCCCAATATAATCTCTTCTGTACACATATATGTGCATATGTACATATGTACATACATACATATGTGCGTGTATTAATGCGTGTGATAAATACAATAAAAATACTTATCAATGTAAACTTCAAGAATATTCACCTCCTGTACCAAGCAGTCCAATTAAAAACGCCCTCAAATTGCGCCAGGTTGAGAGGAACTTGCAGTGGTGGCTCCAGATTGTGCAAGATCCACGTCTGTAAAAGTTAATGTGGTGATAAGAGAAGCTGAAGTTGACATATGTTTTCATAATAATTATCAGCCTCACTGCGTACACAGAAGCTCTCTGGGCATTCCCTTTACGGCTGGATGATTCTCACAGGGCAGTCGTGTATAATGTATATTATATTGCTACTCCTTTCAACGACAATTGCAGTCTAATATAACGTAGAACGTACAGTCTAATACAACGTAGAACGTACAGTCTAATATAACGTAGAACGTACAGTCTAATACAACGTAGAACGTACAGTCTAATATAACGTAGAACGTACAGTCTAATATAACGTAGAACGTACAGTCTAATACAACGTAGAACGTACAGTCTAATATAACGTAGAACGTACAGTCTAATATATCGTAGTACGTACAGTCTAATATAAGGTAGAGCGTATAGTCTAATATAACGTAAGACGTACAGTCTAATATAATGTAGAACGTACAGTCTAACATGACGTACAACTTACAGTCTAATATAACTTAAAACTTACAGTCTGATATAACTTAGAACTTACAGTCTACGTAGGGAGGTCAAAAAGTAATGCACACCAATTTTTTTCACGGAAACTATTCGGGCAAAATGTGTGAAATTTTCACAGATTGTAGCTGAACATCCCCTTTACACTACCTATTTTTCAACATAATCCTCGTCCAAGCGTATTGCCTTACGCCAACGCGAAACTAGGTCATGAATGCCTCGTTTGTACCAAGTTTTGTCCTGCTCGCGTAGCCATTTTTTAACTGCACGGATCACATCCTCATCATTGTCAAAGTGTGTCCCAGGCAGGAATTTTTTGAGTGGTCAAAACAGATGGAAATCTGAGGAAGCCAGATCAGGGCTGTAAGGAGGATGGGGCAGTACAGTCCAACCAAATTTGTTGATTGCTTCCCGTGTTACCAGACTTGTGTGAGGGCGTGCATTGTCATGTTGAAGCAACAAATCTGCAGATGGCTTATTAGGCCGAACTCTGTGGAACCGATTTTTGAGTTTTGTCAGTGTATTGATGTAAGCTGTCGAGTTGATTGTCTCACCTCTTGTCATTACATCAACAAGAATCACACCATCAATGTCCCAGAAGACAGTGATCATCACCTTTCCGGCTGATGGAGATGTTTTGAATTTTTTTTCTTTTTGGTGACTGCGGATGATGCCATTCCATTAAATGCATTTTTGTTTCAGGCTCATAATAATGTGCCCACGTTTCGTCACCGGTAACAATTTTTGACAAAAACATTTCTCCTTCAACACCGAAACGCTCCAACAATTCAGAACAGAATGTTTTCCTTTGAACTCTGTGATCATTTGTTAGGTACCGAGGAACCCATCGAGCGCAAATCTTTGAATATCCGAGAGTTTTAAAAATTGCGATTGCACTTCCCTTGCTGACTGTAAGCTGCAATGCCAATTGCTGACTAGTGATACGCCTATCCTTACGAATAATGGCATCAGCCCGGTTTAACATGTCTGTGCTGGTAGCCGAGGCAACACGTCCAGAACGCGGTAAATCATGCAGCTCCACTCGTACACTTTCTGCAGCTTTAATTCTCTGAACCCAGCGACTAACTGTGCTCCTATCGACTGCAGAACATTAGTACACTGCACACAGTCGTTTATGAATGTTTGCCACAGTTTGTTTTTCCGCAACCAGAAATTCTATGACAATTCGCTGTTTGTAACGGACATTGTTGACAAGCTCCATTTTAACGGTTCATAGATTGCGTAATATTTATCAGAATGCTGTGCAATTTGGTGCACATAATTGGAACATGTCATATTCCAAGTGTGCACAATTTCATATTCCTATCTTTATTATTAGCCGAGAAAAACATTGGTGTGCATTACTTGTTGACCTCCCTTCAGTAATATAACTTAGAACTTACAGTCTAATATAACTTAGAACTTATAGTCTGATATAACTTAGAACTTACAGTCTGATATAACTTAGAACTTACAGTCTAATATAACTTAGAACTTACAGTCTAATATAACTTAGAACTTACAGTCTAATATAACTTAGAACCTACAAGATCCAGTCTGTAGTTGAACGAAAGGTGATTCGCCAAGAAGAAGGTAAAATAAACGAAAGCTAAGAAAACAAATGTTCACAATGATAACCGCTTGACTAGGACATGGAAGTTAAACGGAACATTTTCACAAACAGGCCGTGAAGCGACCTTTCCAAGACTTGCTAAACACTCAACAAATACTGTTAAATACATACCTAATGCAGCCGTTTTCATAATTTTTAAATCCACAACACAATTGAAAAAGAATTATATGTTTTGTTGATAACTGCAAATTAGTATCAAGATTATGTATATGAGTTATATATTTTAATTTGTAAATAATGTTTGAGTAAAATAAGTTAAATAAGTTTAACTGGGGGCTTCGGTAGCCTAGTTGGGAAAACCACTCGTCTGGGCTACCGACGTTCGGACAACCCGTGTTCTATTCGTGCTAGAGTGGGAATTGTACTCGTGGTTGGAGGAGAAAAAAAATACCCCCACGGTCGACCCAGCCGTTGGCAGAAATTGGTTCCATGATATTACTCTGGGAAGGTGAAGACTGTCGCCTCGCATCGTGAGTTTCGATGCTTGAAGTGACACTATCCGAAATCTCCGAACACACATAGGCGGCCAGCACATATGGGTGGAAACTCGACGCCGGTTCAAATCTCGTACTTTATCTTTACCTTAAGTTTAATTATTTCCCCTTATACTAATCGATCAATAGTAATGACAACTTGATAGTATTTCTAAAAATTGCCTCATTATTACATGCAACCAGCTTGAAAATCAGTAACAACAAGACATACGTTTTACATCGAAAAAAGAAAAACAGAACATCAGCATCTTTATATACGGTAACCAGTTAAAACAAGTGGATAAATTTAAATACCTAGGAAGCCTAGTGGCAAACAATAATTGACAAGCAGCAGAAATAGATACAGTAGACTTTCGATTATCCAGAATGAATGGGAAATGGAAAATCCCGGATAACAAAAATCACAGTTAAACTATTATATATACTAACATATAAGTTACATAACTAAACATATATTTTACATGTATATTTGTAAATATAATTTATTTTTATAAATCATTTGGTAAATGGCAGCAACCATAATCATCTTAACATTAAACATTAGGGGCCTCAGGTCCAAATTAGATCACATCACAACACTCATACACAAACACAAGCCAGATTTCATTTTACTACAGGAAACAAACATACACACAGACGACCACGCATCCCGCATCACAACACGGCTAGGCCTACGGCACGCGTGCCTAGCCAAAAACCATAAAGGTTCAGGTGTGGCAATTTTACAAACATCGGACAGGTGGACGATCATTAGGAAAGACAGAGATAGTGACGGCAGGACAGCCATAGTTCAAGTAAAAGACTACGACAAACACACATACACCATAGTCTGCATACACGCACCACCACATTACGGACAGCAACCTATCTTTTACGACAGACTAGAGACATACATGGGACAAAATATTATTTTAGGGGGAGACTTTAACTGCGTCCTGACAGATATGGACATCATTGGAGAAGAGGTCAGGAAGCAGATAAGGAAAACAAGTAAAGATGACAATCACCAACTGGATATTTTACAGACAATAATTGACACTCACGGTTTGACTGATGCATATAGACACACGGCATGGATATCACACACAAAAACCACTCCCACAACAGGGCTACACGGCTAGACAGGATTTATGTACCGTCCACAAATTTCATCAGCCAGGCCACACATATCACAAACACACTCCAGTTTACAGACCACAAGGCAGTCATTGCAACAATTAACACCGCATACACAAACACACTCCAGTTTACAGACCACAAGGCAGTCATTGCAACAATTAACACCGCATACACGAACACTCATTCCAGGAGGTCACCTCACTGGAAATTCAACAACACACTACTGCAGAACAAAACATATACAGAACATATTAAACAAATTATCCAGTTGTACTCTGACGACAAAGACATAGACGACGTACAACAACATTGGGAACTCCTCCAAAACACTATACATGAAAGAACACAGATGCTAGCACTACGGATAACAAACACAGATTAAGACGAAAAATTACTAGAAGAAGCTATCAAATTAGCAAAACAAATAGACAGACATGCACCCAACATCATCACACTAGAGGAGGAGTTGGAACAGCACAGACATCACGAATTCCACGGAGCACTGCTTCGCACAGGCTTAAAAACAATCACACAGGAAATTCCCAGCAAACAATACATGGCAATAGAACAGAGCATACAACGAAACAGACAAATAGGGACAATAATAGACGTAGACGGCAACACACAGACTGACACTTCAAATATAACAAAAACATTTGAAAACTACTACAGGAACCTCTATACGGAAAGTAACAAACATTCAATCATACAAGACAAATTCATGCAATACACAAGGAAACTACCAGACGCTGACAGGGAAAAACTTGACGAAGAACTCACATTAGCTGACATAACAAACGCAGTACAATCAATGCAAAAGAACAAATCTCCGGAACCTGACGGCCTCACAATAGAATTCTTCCAACATTTCTTTCCTCTCCTAGGCCCTCTTCTTCTCAGAATACACACAGACTCATTCACAAAGAAACAACTTCCTCCAAGCTTAAACATGTCTTACATAACATTACTCCGCAAAGACAACACAGACAAATCACTTCTTAAAAACTACAGACCCATTTCACTACTTAACACAGACTACATGATTCTAACAAAAGCATTAACAAACAAACTCAAACCCTTCATGGCAACATTTATTCACAAAGATCAACAGTGCAGTGTACAGGGCAGAAACATCCACAAGCACACACATTCTATACGAAACATCATAACGTACACTCATGACAAAGACAGTCAGTCTTCCATTCTATCTCTCGACCAAGAAAAAGCCTTCGACAGAGTATCTCATTCTTTTCTCCACAAGACACTACTGAACTGCAACATAGGAAAAAGCTTCAGACAGTGGATACACATTCTGTATTCTAGACCTGAAAGTAAAGTCCTAGTGAACCATTCGTTCACAGAGGCCTTCGGACTAACCAGATCGATCCGACAGGCATGTTCTCTCTTTCCTTTACTTTACTCTTTGACCATAGAACCGCTCTTAGAGAGCATCAGACAAGACAGTTCCATTAAAGGTACATTCACACCAGGGAAAGGAGAGCAGAAATTGTTAGCCTACGCTGACGATACTGTCTTCTTTCCATCAAACATTACATCAATAGACAACATCCTCAATACTTTTACAGAATTTGGGAAAGGTAGCGGGGCACATATAAACCACACATAAATCATTCATCATGGGCATAGGCAGGTGGAAGAACAAAGTGGACTTTCCCTCTGCCCTAACACCTGTTCCTAACATTAAGTTGTATGGAATAACATATCCTTGCAACCCAAACAGAACACACAAACCAACATGGCAGAACCTAGTCACACAGGTAACAGACATGCTGCAGAGATACAAATACAAAACATTCACAATTGTTGGCAGGAGCATCATTGTAAACATTTACATCATCCCAAAATTAATATACATAGCTACAGTCTTTAATCCACCTCAGCAAACAATAACAGACATAAGAAAACTGATAAGACATTTTGTTTTTGGGAGCACTTTACACAGCATACAACACAAAACACTAATACAACACAAAAAACAAGGAGGTATTTCACTACAGGACATACACACAAAAATTAAAACTCTCAGGATAAGCTACGTGAGCCGCATCATCCAACAACCAGAAAATCATATTTTCGCACACTATTACATGGGACTGAGATTACTCAAATTCAGAAAACCCAACAACTCAATACCTCACAATTTCGGACCCACATTCTACAAAACTTGCATTCAAGCCATCATAGGACACGACAATCTATTACATCAAAAGACAAACACAATTCACAAACACCTCATTAAACAGCAAGCACCTCCATTACAGCTCAGAATCAAGAGAGGCCAAAAATACTTTCTCACAGACTACACCAGCACTTTCTCAAACCTCCACAACCCACACATCGCTCACAAAGCAAGGGAAGTCACATACAGACTCATATACAGCATGACACCCACAGGACAAGCAGCAAAATGCCAACTTTGCAGGCGAAACATACAAGAAACAGAAGAACACATATTGTACAAATGCAGCACAATCATACCAGCAAGAACGGAGTTACAACACACACTAGAAACACACACTACACAGAAAGTAGACATATACAGATCTATCATGCTCAACACACTGCCAAAAACAACAACACAACAATCCTACACTAAATCCCTAATTCTATTATCGGAATATAGGAATTTGGTGTGGGCTTGCAGAAAGAAAAATCTATGTCCATTTTTAAACAATAAAATTTAATTTACAACAATGAATGAAAGAATGTGAGTGAGTGAATTTCCCCATTCAAGTCTTTTCTCTCCCTTGTCTGCCACGCTGGGTGGCGACAAAAACCAGACATCAAACAAACTATCAATACAGCCGCCTGACGAGATCCCAAACACAGAGGTCGGGGTGCTCGAGGCTATTGTCGCCTCGTTTGCTACATTCAGTAGCGATAGGCGATAGACGCCAGGCTTAAAAGAAAGTGTTTGTTTATCTTTTAAGTCGCCGACACAGACGTCGGGGTAATCAGCTCTATTGTCGCCCCTGGCACTCCTTAAATTAAATCCGTTTGGTCGAGTGGTGAAATGTATTTATTCAACTTCAAATCACATTGAACATTTATGTAATATCCTTCATCATCATCTTCAATTCATAAAAAAGGTAATTTTTTTGTTGTTAAATAAAATGTATTGTCTTTTGAAGAAATAAAGAATTTATAAAATAAGTTTTTAAAAAACTGCCCAATTTTTCTCTTTGGCTAAGACGCAAGGCTTATAAACCTTGTCCTAGGTGCAAAAGCCGTGGTACCTGCTCTAGCAACACAGACTGTGTCACGTCGGCTACGTGACACAGTAGTCTTTGGGTACTGCTTTGCTACCTCCCATTATGTCAAAGTTTGAACAGAGAAATTGCGAGGGTGGAAGATGCGTGGTCGGACCAAGGTAATACCCCATGTCCTTAGTGTCGAGATTGCAATCGGCACGTCTGTGTGCTGTTGAATCTGGGCTAGTTTCCACTAGCTAGGCAGCTTCTAGCCTAGGGCATCAGTCCTAGTGAGGTGGGGATCCTGGAGACAGCAGCCCTTCCATTTACACAAATGACATGAATGGTTATCCCCATAACTTCTGTTCCCTACATTTCCTGTGGAGTGTGAAAATACACCAGAATGTGCCCCTGTATGACGTAGGCAAAGGTAAACTACTCCTCGCCAGCGTTGGTAAATCCTCAGACCTGTTTGATGACATGTGCTCTTATTATAATTATTGGTGTCTTATTCTTTATAATCTAATTCTGAAGCATTAAGTAAAGTAAGCCCGAGTAGGCAGACGCACAGAAGCGAGAGTATCCAGTAAAGACGTGAATTCTGTGATATGGTGTATGAGTGGCCGAGCGAGATGTGTGATCGCTGGCCGCTGTGAATAATTGTACATAGTTGCCATTGTTAGGGTTATCAGAATAAAGATACCTGATATTTCAACAACAACAACAACAAAAAACACATAATGAATATATATATATATATATACATGAAATCATATATCATATATGAATCTGAAAGGGTAGGTGCACTATTTATTTAAGCTATCACTTACATTATTTTTTTTTCTTTCTTTCATCGTTGAGGGAAGATATAATTTGCGGTCGTCTGCTTTTCTGTTGGTCTCCCCTGCTGCTGTTATGTTTCCTAGTACTTCTAATATTCCGTCAATCCAGCTTTTTCGTGGTCGTCCATTTGGCTTGGTGTTCTCACAACGTTTATTGCGGGTTCGTTGTGTTGTGTTTTGATCACTTTGCCTGGTCTTGTGGCCAAACCACTTTATGTGTTGTTTCTTTATATGTATTTTATGGCGTGGGTTATTCCTAGCTTTTTTTTTCTCAGTTCTTCATTTCTGAACTCTTATCTCTCAGGCTGTTTTCCTGTCAATTGTCTAACACATTTCATCTCGGCAGAAGTTATTTTTCATCTTGTTCTTACATCTAGGGTACAGGACTGGCATTGGTAGCACAACGTTGGCATGAAGAGTGTATTGTAGAGTGCCCGTTTTGCCTCTAGAGTTATCTTGTTGTAGGACAATAGTGATGATAGCTGTCCAATGATTTGACAAGCTTTATTGCATTTTGAGTCTATCTCTGCTGTTTATGACATAATTTATTACTATATCAAATAAGACAGTAAAATTCTCTGCTTCGTCTTTTCAATAACCTTTTGCCTAATGGTGCTAAGTAGTTTTCTGAGAATTAATTGTTTCCACGTAGTTGCAACCTTCTTGATGTTCTAAGTAATCAAGAAGGGCTCATAGATTTCTTTGTTTGATAAATTTATTTTAAAATGGAGGGATTTTTTAAATTAAATTTTTTAAGTTTTTGACGAAGGTCTCCAGGATATTCCGCTTGCCAGTTAATCCGTTTCCCGGATAATCGAGAGTTAACTGTATTTCAAGATGCAGCAAATCCTGTCAAATCAGTGCACAGAAGTCACCACTATTGTCCAACAAGGAAATAACACTAAAGGTAAAACGGGCGCTGCACAAAATAATCTTCATTAAAACGTTGTGCTAACAGTGTCAAACCTGGACGCTAGACTCAAAAACATTCAGAAAATAACCACTACCGAAATTAAATGTGTAAGCCGCATAACAGAAAACAGCTTGAGAGATAGGATCAGAAGTGAAGTACCGAGTAAACAGCTAGGAATTATTCTCGCTATTAAATATATAATTGAATTCTATGGACCATAAACGGAAGGATCACAAAGCCGAGGAATTTAAAAGCCAAGAAACAGACAACCAAACCTTGTACCTTCCAACAGAAACCATCTGCTCTAACTACAACGCGGATGCATACATCCTAAGACATGCCGTCAAGATAATAGAGACCAGATAATATTCTTTAATGATGCAAAGTTAGTCCTGCACGCCCTCAGTGGAGACAAATAACCAGAGCGCAGAAAAAGTTCTTTGTAACTGAACTCCAAGGAAAGAACTGTATTGCAATAGATCACATCTCACACTCTGCATGCTGGGAATCAAGAGAACGGATAGATTGACGAAAGAAGGAGTAACGCAAGAACAGACGAGATAACAAAAAAAAAAACCATCACATTTCAAGAATAGAAGACCCTCATCAAAACTATAAGGAAAATGTATTGATATACTCCACCTTAAACGAGATGAACAAGATATGATCAATTAAACAATCATTTGCACAGGCTGAGAATAGACCCATCAGCTATAAACGCGTGCGAACAGGCAACACCGACAGGTGATCACATACTGCAATACGACAGCACGTTCAGGCAGCTGTGAAAGGAACATTAAGCAACAGACACGCGCATCCACACCAAGCTGTTGAAAAAGCCATGAGGAACACTCAAACACAGCAACATGCATACAACACCGGGCTGCTTTTGTACACATTATGAAGCATCATCATCGCCACAACCATTCCATCACCACCACCATATAATTACCATCATCATCATCATCACCATCATCATCTACAGATGCAAGATAAAATTAGCATACTTCATAAGAGATCACAACAGCTGGGAATGAAAATATATCTCTCTCTCTCTCTGCGATAAGGACCCAATCAGAGTAGGATTCCAGCTCCTCACATGAACTCAGCTGTCAGGTTAGGTGTGTTACAAACAGAACATCACTATTAGAGTCTGCCAGATCCACTCTGATTGAACACCCGTTATAAACGTTGCACTGTGTTCTGCGCCAGTGGCCCAGTGCATCCGATTTCAGCCAGCATTTTTTCAGGTTTGCTTTCCCTAGCCTTTGATTGTCCCCAATCTTCCTGCAAGGCAGCAGATGATCTTTTCTGTAGGGGGATTCTGCCCTTAGATGGTCGGCCCTCCCAGGTTTACGAGCACCATCTGCCCGAGTCACTAGAGGTGACTAACACAGACATGCACACACAAAGATATGAGATGTGACAAACACAGACATGCACATAGCGATCATAGGCATGACTAACACTGACATACATCAAGATATATGACACATGACTAACATAAACATGCACATAAAGATATGAGATATGACTGACATAGACATGCACCCACAAAGAAATTACACATGTCTAACATGTACATGCACACAAAGATATGAGATATAACCAACATAAACATGCACACAAAGATAAGAGATATGACTGACATAGACATGCACACAAAGATATGAGATGTGACTAACATAGCCATGCACACACAGTGATATGAGATGTGACATACACAGACATGCACACACAAAGATATGAGATATGACTAACATAAACTTACACACAGAGATATGAGATATCACTAGCCCAAACATGCCCACACAAAGATATGACACATGACTAACACAGATACACACTAAGATATGAGATATGACTAAACACATACACACTTAAAGATATGAGACATGATTAACACGGACACTCCAAGATATGAGATATGGCTAACATGACACACACCAAGATATGAGCCATGGCCAGCACACACACACACAAGCCAAGATATGAGCCTTGGCTAGCAATGAAACACACAAAGAAATGAACCATGTCCAGCACAGAAAGAAAATATCCAGTACACATTAAGGTATCCATATGCTTGGGTTTGTTGTAGTCGGCAGACTCTTCTTAACGTGGGAATCATCGATATACGAGACGCCGGCCCCCATGAACTGTTAACAGATATCGTCCAAACAGTTGTACGGAGATTTGAGAGTGCAGTCTGACCCGTAGAACGTTCCCTTGCATGAACAGACCCCGGTTGACTGTTCACAGGTGTCGTTGAAACAGTGGTCAGGACATTTGAGAGTGCAGTCTGGCCCGTAGTACGCTTCCTTGCGCGTACAGTCTGCTCTTTCTGTGTCACATATGATGTCACAGCCATCAGAACACGTCTGCTCGCACTGTAGTCCAAAATTACCATCAGGACAAGTGTCATCACAGGTATAGCCAGGATGTTTGCAATGTTGGCATTTTCCGGATTTTCCTCACATAAAGAACTGACACTAAGACAAGACCCGGAGCAGTCGTGTCCATAGATCCCATGTGAACAGTTGCCGTGACACGTACCGATGATGACGATGCAGCCTTTGCAACACCCACTACACACTTCACAAAACGACCAAGAATGCCAGTCCAGACAATAGGTGTCTGTAAATGTTTGCACCTCACACACCGTCAGTGCACTCTCGTCCTGCGAAAAGGTCGGTGAAAACTCAAACTTACTGTGTGCCATTGTCGCTTGTATGGTGACTACAATAGTGTTCACATAAATATTTGGGTATGATATATCATTATACTGGAACACTACACCGCCACTGTCAGAGAAAGCCTTTGGAGTGTCATTCTTTACCCGAATCATAGTGCTGGCTCGATGATAAATTCGAATGGTGTGAGTCTTCTGGGACGTGTCAAAGTTCAGATACCAGTAAACAGAATTGGTTCCACTTCTCAATTGTGTGTGTGTGCAGTCATTGTTATAAAGATTGGTCTTTGTTTTGCCATTAACTGCGGCCTCTGGTCCACATCCGTCCACTGTATATCAAGCATTAAATGTGTCTGTCTGGTTTGCGAGCCACATTCCGACCCCCGCCAATGTAGATGGAGCAGATATTTGCAACTATCGCCCCTTCAATCCGTAACATGTTGATTAGACCATGAAACTGTCCGGATCTGTAGGTCCAGATCCCTAGGTGTATTTGCAAACTAGATCAAAGTACTGACACTGGGGTCCGAAACGTTCTCGCCAACAACTGTCACCGTTTGTGCATGTCCCTGTAGCCCTGTCACAAACTGAGCGATTTTAGCAGTGACACTGCAACGCACAATTTGCTCCAAACCAACCGTCTACACAAGTTAGGCAGTTAGGTCATTAGCTTCCAATGTCGCAAACAAAGCCAGCAGAATAAAGACTTGATCTACAGCGGTGGTTAACGAAATGTGCACAAACAATTATTTTAAACCCGTGGGTACAATTCTAACAATCCGCCAACTCGCTGTGACAACAGACAGCGCGATGTTTAAGATCAGCATTGTATACACCACGGCTAGAACTTGGAGGAACTTCCATCTTGGTGCGCCCCATCGAATGAAAATATAAAGAGATAATACCAAAATCATAAGAATTAATGCAGTGCGCATAAACAAATAACAATAGAAGAAATACCTCTACTATACGTACAATCGTAGATGTATCTGGGCAGTAATATAGACAAAAAAGAGGGGAGCAGAGAATGAAACCAAAATAAGGATACAAAAAGCAAGAGGTGGCTTCGTTGCGCTAGAAAACATAGAAATCCAAAGAAATTAGGTTAAATACAAAAATAAAAAAGTTTAAGTGTTAAATGAGCCCTGTTAAATGGAGAACGACAAAAATGACAATCATGAAGATACAGACCTTCATTAATGGATGCTAGTCCAGATAAAAGAATGGAAATGACAGAAAAAAATCACTAACGTAGAAATATAGGAAAGTACCAGTCAAATACCAGTGGACAAAGAGATATAACGAAGACGATGGCGCTGGATAGGGCACACACTGCAGAAGTCAACTGAGAGTATTACACGACTGGCTCTTTTTTGGAATCCCCAGGAGAAGAAACAAAGAGGAAGGCCAAAATATTCTTGGAGAATACAGGTGGGAACATATGAAGATGATGGGAAACACATAGAATACTTTTAAAAGAATAACCAGAAATAGAACGGCTTGCAAAATGTTTGTGGAAGACATATGTACCTCATGCAGATGAAAGGAAGAAGAAGAATTTTTTAAATATCACCCATTTAAATTGATTATTCACTACATATAGAAACAATATTACTAACATAGAGCCATAACTTCACTAGAAGAAGCACTGCGAATGAGGGTGTGAAGCACTTAAAAAGTAAAATTATTCCCATTCCGACAACAATGCTCAAAAGAACGTCATGAAACCACAAAGCTAGCTCTTAAACGAGTGAAGACTTTTCCAGCATATATAGTTAATGTCCTTCCCAAGTCACACATTATTGTCATAGCAATGCTGATCCTAGCTGTCGCCTTTCTTTTGAAGTTTCGAGCGTAGGCCGTGCAACTAGGTCTTGGGGTGTTATTTTAAAAACTTCACACCTCTTATAAAAAAAACAAACGTATCCATGGTTCCGTATTACTTTTCAGTATTCGATTCCCTAACCGGCCGAGAGTCGCAGCTATCAAAGCTTACCTGGAATATATGCCCCACATCATCATCATCAAGTACCATGCCTGTTGGCGTAGGTGATCATGTCTCTTCACAACTTTCGATCTCGACAGTTATTTATCATCTCTGTTGTTGACCTTCTGCCAAGCCATTCTCTTAAGCTGTCTGGTATCTTTTTTTATTTGCTTCCCTCTATCTCTTTGTCCCTCACTTTTCCCAGTTGTTACAATACATTCCAGCTGTTCTCTTCTCATTGCATGGCCAAACAAGTGATGATTGTTTCTTCGTAATATTGGAAATTATTTTTAAAAAAATGTATAAAAATAAAATCAATGTTTTAAATTGGTTGGTTGCGTTCGCCCGATGACTAAAGTATTCTAAAGTATCGTGTTAGGCTAGAATATTCCTCTTCATCAACCGCCCTTACAAGGACGTAATGGACGTGTCTGCGTTGTGTTGTGGTTTGCAGTATAACTGTTATATTTGTGCCTTTCGGCCCAACACATCCGACTTCAGCACGACATTTTTGAGTACCGGGTTGTCTTCCCTCTTCGATCCCTGCACGCTTGGTCAGACTAGATATGTTAGTCTGTTACTGGAGGCACCACGGTGAGGTGAAGCAGGGTCTGGATGGTTTTGGTTCACCGATCCTGGCGCAAGCCATCAGCTGTGGGTCGCTGACAACTTCCAGCTCTGGTACTGGGAGGCGCGCCTTCGCATGTTTTAAATGAAAATAAATAATAAATAAATAATATATATATCTAACCTGAAATGCATGCCTTGTTTGAGGTAAGGGAACTCCAAGCCAGAAGTTCCACAAAGCTCCCACGTGGAACAGAACTGCGTCGCTTTGATCCAACAGTGAGCGATCATTTGTTACTGTGCATCTGTTTACCTATCTCAACGAGAATCATATATACTTTACGTAATTGAAATTGTTTTTTTGCAGTTAAATCAAAGGAAGTATCATTATTTTACTACTAACTGTGATATATTGTTACCACACATCCATTCTGGGAGCCGCGATAGCTCAGTGGTTTGTGAACTGGACTACAAAGGACAAGGAGTAGGGTTCAATCCCAACCGACGACTTCCACCCAGCCTTAAATGGGTACCGGATTTTTTTGCTGGGAAAGTAAAGCAGCACGGGCGTAATATCGACCACATTACCCCAAAAAATCATGTGCTGAAGGTCTGTAAAATATAGGGTCACTAACATCATATTTGCCTATACGCCACTTGACGTGACGGGGGTACTTTACTTTTTTAATTTACATATCCATTCTCTCAGTCTCTTCTTCTAAAAAACTCACACCATCTCTTATTCTCATAAACTTACATCATATCATGATCTCGTAAACTTATTCTTACAGTCCCTTGTACACATAAACTCACTTGATTCAGCTTTCATTCCTATAAATTTATTCTGATCACATCTCATTCACATAACATTATAAAGTCACTCTCACAATCGCTTCTTCCTACAGATTCATCGTTTATTCTCATAAACTCACTATCATTATCTTTAACTCAAATATACTCATTCTTACCATCTCCTATTTCGACAAACTCATTCTGAACATCTTATTTTACTATAAAATTATTCTCAAAACCTCTTACTTATTTCATTAAACTCACGCATTCTGATCAGTTATTTCCATATACTCATTATGATATCTCTCATTTTCAAAAACGCATTCTTAATATTCCACATTTCCAATAACTTAATCTGATCATACAAAATTAAAAATAAACATTCCTCAACATTTCTTATTCATATAAACTCATTCTCATCATCACATGTCCTCACAAACTCCTTCTCACCATATCATATGTCCATAAAATAATCTTCGCTCTCACCTATTTTCCCAAATTAATTTTTACCATATCTTATCCAATTGATCTTATTTTCGTCAAATTTCACTTTCATATATTCATCCTTTCGAAACCAATATTTTCATAAATTCATTATAACAATGTCTTATACCTATAAGCTTGTTGTCATCTAGTGTTTTAATTACTTCTTTCTTACCATATCATCACAAAGTACCGGGCCTACTGGCGTAGGTGATCATGTCTCTCCACAACTTTCGATCTTCGCAGCTATTTATCATTTCTGCTGTTGATCTTCTGCCAAGCCATTCTCTTAAGCTGTCTGCTATTTTTTCTCTTTGCTTCCCTCTATCTCTTCGTCCCTCAATTTTTTCCAGTTGCTACTATATATTCCAGTTGTTCTCTTCTCATTACATGGCCAAAAAATGATGATTGTTTCTTCCTAATATTGAAAATTAGCTCTCTTTTTGCTTTGACCTCTTTCAGAACATCTTCATTACTCTTCTTAGCTGTCCTTGGTACTCTCAACATTCTTCTGTAAAACCACATTTCTACAGACTCCAGTGATTTTCTTGTCTGTTGTCATATTGTCCATGATTGGCATCCATATGTTAACACTGGCTCTACATAACATTTAAGAACTCTTTTTTTTTTGTTTCTTTTGTCAAAAATAGATTGCATAGTATCTTCCTCATTTTTGGGAAAATTGCTTGTGCCTGAGTCATTCTGCATCTCACCTCTTTTGTACATCTTCCGTCTGAGGTTAACAAAGTTCCCAAATATTTAAATTCATTTACCTGTTTTAATATTGTTCCACTTCTCTTCATTTTGCACTGAGGTGATGTCTTTTTCTTTGTTGTTACCATTACTTCTGTCTTTTAGCTATTAAGGCTGAGTCCTTTATTTTTGCTTTCTTTCACTATAATGTCCAACATTTCTTGTAATTCATTTTCACTCTTAGCGATTAAGACTGTATCATCAGCATACCTTAGATTATTTATATTATGACCTCCAATTGTTATTCCAGGCATGTCCCTTATGGATCTTAAAATAATCTCACTATAAATATTAAACAAATCTGTTTCATTTGTTGAAACATTCCCAATTGGTTTCCAGTTCTTATGGCCGCTGTTTGTTGCCAGTACATGTTCTTTATTATTCATAGATCTTTGCTGTCTACGTTTATGCTTTCTAAAATGTTGATTATTTCTTGGTGCTTTACTTTGTCAAATACCTTGGTATAATCTATGAAACATAGGTATAGATCTGTTTTCGCCTCTATGGCTCTTTCTACAAAAGATCTAATGATATAAATGGCATTGCTTGTTCCTTTATCTCTAACAAAACCACACTGTTCATCGCTAATTTCTGGACTGATTTTGTTTCGCACTCTTCGCATGATGATTCTTAGTAATATCTTAGTCATATGACTCATAAGGCTTATTGTGCGCTGATCATCGCTTTCAATCGCACCCGATTTCTTTGGTAGGGCTATGAATATTGATTTGAGCATGTCGTCTGGTAATATATCCATTATGTTGTAGATATCAGTCAATATTTTTGTTATTATTCCTATCCCAAAATCACCCATGGCTTCAATCTCTTCTTTAGTTATATTATCTGGTCCAGGAGCTTTGCCTGCTTTCATATTGCGCAAGGCATCTTCCACTTCTTCTCTGAGTATTTCTGGTCCTTCTCCATCTTCTTTTCTTCCTCCTCTTCTATCCTTCCTCTGCTGCCGTTGGCGTCGAGGGGAGAAACAATCTGCGATTCTTTGCTCTTCTGTTGGCCTCTTCTGATGTTATTCCTCCTAGTGACTCTAGTATTCCCTTTATACATCTCTTTCTCGGTCTTCCTCTTAATCTGGCGTTTTCGTAGCGTTTATTTAAGGCTCTTTGAGTCATTGTTAGTTCTTTTTGTCTTGTTATGTGGCCGAACCAATTTATCTGTTGTTTCTTTATGTAATCGATGGCTGGTTCAATTTCGTGTTTCTTCCTCAGGACAGTGTTTCTTACTCTGTCCCTTAAGCTGTTTCCTGTCATTCTTCTGACACATTTCATTTCTGTGGTCGTTATCTTTCTTATTGTTCTAGAGTCCAGCGTCCAATTCTGGCACTGATAACTCAGAGTTGGTAGAAAAATTGATTTGTATATTGCCCTTTTTGCTTCCGTAGTGCAATATACAAATCAATTTTTGTACCAACTTCTCCATTATGGTCCTTCTCCATTATCCTTAATATTTACTTCCGTTCGTTCATCATTATAAAGATCTTTAATGTATTCTGTCCGTCGTTCTCTTATGTTTTCTTGATTAATCAACAGTTCTCCTTCCTTTGATCTTAGACATCCAGTTTTTGATTGCGTTTTTCTTCCTGTTAATTCCTCAATTTGTTTGTATATAGCTTTAGCATCTCCTTTTTGTTGCATTTCAATCTCTTTGCATCTCTCTTTTAGCCATGCTTCTTTTGCTTCATTGCATTTTACTACACTTTCTTTATTTAATCTCTTATACTCATCTTTATTTTCTTTACTTCTTCTTCTTGTATCCATTAGCTGCAAAATGTCGTCTGTCATCCATTTCTTTCTTGAATTTGGCCTCACTGGTGGTTTGAACTCTTTTGATGTTTGTTGCATTGATTCTTTTAGTATTTCCTACTGTTCATCAATGTTTTGTATCTTCTCTATTGCATTGTACCGGTTCTGAATTGTGATTTTATATTTGTCTTGGAGCTTCTTTTCTGATTTTAGTAAATCTAAATTTAACTTGATGTTAACTGAGGCTCGTTTTGTTGTTTTTAATTTTACTCTAAGCTTTTCCACAACTGGTACATGATCACTATTACCACTATTGATACTTGACTAACAGTATTCCATTAAAAACAGTTATTAAAGATTTTAACGGGAGTTAGAGAAGGATGTGTTTTGTCATCACTCTTTTTCCTTGTGGTTATGGACTGGATCAAGCGAATGGTGGTTGGCGACAGACCAAGAGGAATTACATGGGGTCTCACCTGACGTCTTGATGATACTGACTTTGCAGACGATGTTGGTTTGCTTACCTATTGCCACCCAAACAAAAATTATGAGGAAAAAAGCCAAAAGTACAAAGAAAGTTACATTCTGAGGAGTGGGACTAGACGGAGTTGATCACTTTAAATACCTGGGAAGCTATATAATAGCATATAATATCAAATAGTGGCATTGAAAAAGAGATATATACTCAAATAGAAATCATAAAATATAACAAGGAAAACTCTACACCCATTGATATAAAAAGAGGAGTAAGACAAGGATGCATTCTATCACCAAGCTTGTTCAATTTATACACTGAGCAAATCTTTAAAAACATTTCATAGATGCCAGGCCTAAACATTAATAGAAAGATAATCAATAACCTAAGATATGCTGACGATACTGTACTACTAGCAGAAAATTCTAAAGATCTACAACAATTACTTAATATAATAAACATGACAAGCAAAACATATGTACTAGATATGAATATCAAAAAGACTAAAACTATGATCATAAACAATACAAATTATCAAGACCTACAAATAAATATCAAAGTTGAAGGAATAGACCAGGAGACAGTTCAGAACTATAACTACCTGGGACATACTATAACCAGTGATGGAAAATGTACAACTGAAATAAACAAAAGAATAAGTATGGCAAAAAGTAATTTTAATGCCATGAAAAATATACTAACATCAAAAGAAATAACACCAAGGCTAAAACATGGACATTATTAAACAAGAAAACAGAACAGAAAAATTGAAGCCTTTGAATTGTGGATTTATAAATGAATAGGTAGAATTGGATGGAAAGAAAAGAAAAGAAAACAAACGATGAAGTTTTAGAACAACTAAAAATGATAAAAAAAACTACTAAACACAATTAGAACAAGAGAAATTAAATTGTTGGGACATGTTAAAAGACACAACAGCCTAATAAAAGTAATATTGGAAGGGAAAATACAAGGTAAAAGACACAGAGGCAGAACAAGACTAACATGGACGAGTAACATTAAAAGATGGGCAAGTCAACCTATGACAATCTGCGCCATCAAAGCAAGAAACAGAGTGGAATGGCGCTCCATGGTAGCCAACCTTCGATGCGGAGACGGCACTCAATTATGATGATGACTAGAATAGGTATGTCAATTCAGGCATTCATAAAACTGTTGATGTTCAACTTGCCCCCACCTCAGAATCAAGCTTAGAATTTAGAAATGAGATGTGCGATTGTCAAATTTAGTTTCCATTTTGAAGTGTGGTTTATGTGACTGGAATAAGTGTTTCTAACGGATATAAGTTTTTAAAGTTGTGTCAAGTGTTCTATTCAAGAAAGACACATGTAAACCGTAAACAAGATCGTATGTGGCACCTAGCGATCTAGCACGTGGGGAAACACCTATGGACTGCCACCCAACGTGTGTTTTTAAGCTAAGCCCTTAACTTACGACAGACGTAGCAGGTCGGTGAGGGATAAACGTTTCTACGCTCAGAGAAATCACAGAACATTGTGACAGACATACAAATAGAAAATTGCAACCATCAACATATGCGGAATAAAAAATAAAGATGTTGAAATTATAGAAGAAATGACAAAGAGGAAATACTAGGATTAGCGGATACCATAGTAAAAGGACATCAAGTAAAGAAAACACACATGAAATGCTCGATCATATTCTCAGGAATCGACAACACAGAGAGAGCAGAACACGGAGTGGATTTTATCACTGACCCAGAACATGTACAGAATATTCTAGAAATAAAATACTACTCAGAAAGAATAATCGCAAACAGACTACTTGAAGATGACAGAAATACAAATTAGATACAAATCTATTCACAATGTAACAACAATGAAAAAGACAGTGAAGGATTCTATGACACACTAATTGAAATTGTCAACAAGACTGATAAAAGCAACGACTAGTTAGTGATGGGAGATTTTAATTGAAGGCTTGAGAAATGCAACAGTGAGAACATAGATTTCCTGGGACCCTTTGGCGATAAAACAGCTGAAAGAAATTAAATTGGAAGCAGATTGCCCGAATTATGTAATCAAATAATGTGTTTATCACCAACACATTCTTAGGACACAGAGAGTCACAAGTATACACTTGGTACAAGTGGAATTACATGACTTGTAAAAGCCAGACAGAATTATACTAACCAGAAAATAGAACAAGAAAATAGTAACCGACAGCAGAGCTATCCCAAATATCACAGACGACACGGATAATAAAGTGGTTATGATTACACTCAGACACCCAAATACAAAGAGACGATACGCCAACAAACAAAAGATGCTAATAAAATAATAAACAATAAATAGAATATATAATAAACGGATAATAAAAGTAAATCAAATAAACTATAAAGAATCAAGGCAAATCCTACAAGAAAAAGTAACAGATGAATTCAAGAAACTCCCTAAACGCAGTAAACACAGTAGAAGAATAGTAGAAGCAGTTTAAGAAAACAATAACCAACATCGCAATTACAGTATGTGGAACAGAACTAAGGACAAAAGAAGGGAACAAAAGCAAACAGTTGTGGAACGAAATAATCAGAGAATCGGTTAAAGAAAAGAAGAAATTTAAAAATTGGAGGGAGAAGAACCAAGAAAAATATTTTTTTTTTAATTCCTTAGTGTGGAAAAAAAGCTCACATGTTTATCAAAGAAGCTAAACAAAACATATTGACAGCTTTCGGACAAAATATGAGCAGGAACTTTAAGACAGCCACAAGAGAATTGTACAAAACAGTAAAAGCAACAAGACAGAGAAAAGAAATCCACGATCCCACTGAACTCATAAATGACAAAGATGAACAGTCAATACCAAAAAACCAACATATGTAACAGATATTAAAAGAATATTTCGAAGACCTATTAAACATGACAACAACTAGCAATAATACATGAACAAAATCACGCAATGATTCACAAAAACTGGACCCAACATTATAAAAGTCGAAATCGAGGAAGTAATCAAATATGCACAAAGAAATAATCCATCGTGGATGGATAAAATACCAGTAAAAAATAATAACAGCAGCAGGAGAAACAGGAATTATAAGGCTGCATAGAATATTCAATGCAACTAGACACCAGCAAAAAGCCCCAGAAGATTGGCAACATGCATTCATTGTACCAATATGGAAAAAGAAAGGTAGCAAGAGAGATTGCATACAATATAAAGGTATATCGCTTCTCAGCTATGTGGGAAAGTTATACGCCAAAAGTATGAAAAAGAGGAAAGTTATACAAAAATAGAACCACTGTTAAGCGATTCTAAAAATTGGGTGCCAAAAAAAAACAAACACTAAAGGATGCATTGACGCATTATTCACCCTAAAACACCAACCATAAAAGACGACAGAACCCAATCAAAATGTGTACATAGCTTTCATTTACCAAAAAAAAAAAAAAGAGCATTCAATCGAGTAAACAGAGAAAAGTTATGGGAGATACTATAGTTCGTTCAGAAATGTGTGCCCACAGAGTTTATTAATTATCTCGGAAACTGATGAATTTCTGTAATTCTTTTTCGTGAAATCTTATTTTTGCACCGACCTTCAGTCTGATTTTTTTGCACTACTGTCACGCATTTAGAAAATATTTTTTGCTTTTTTGAGGTATATAAAAATATGATTTTCTTGCTTATCCTAAATTTTAGGATTTTACGATACCCACATTTGTTGTAATCAACTCATCATTTAAAAAGGCAAATTTCACGTGCTCTCCACATAATCCTAGCACCGTTTCGCACTCGTAACTTATAATACGACGTTGCCACTCCGAGGTTGTTTTTTTTTGTCATTTCATTTCCGTTTTCTTGTTAAATTGGTCCAGAGGCATACTTTAACAAAATATTTACTATCAATGTATATTCTTTTATATGTGTTAATTTGTAAGTTGTTGTGAAGTGACTACTTGATTTTTAAAACCATGAAGAATTTAAAGTGTAAATTCATCACTATGCAAAAGGTAACTGTTATTGTACAGGCACTTTTGCAAGGAATCTACAAGGGGTCGGTTATATTACGATATCAAAAACCCAGAAAACAGAACACGGGCAGCTCTAAATATAGATAGAAAGTCTTTAAAACGATGGGTGGAACAGAACTTTGACTCTGCAGAGGCGACGGTCAAGCAAGGAAGAAAAATGAAGGTTGATGATTTTGACAAAGATGTTATTAGGCGTGAAATTTTGAAAATGTTTGAATCAAATCAACTTGTTACACTGCGCAAACTTAAAGTTCAACTGCAATTAGAATGTGATATTGAAATCTCAAAAACGACTCTTTGGAAGATCGTTAAAGGCGTTGGTTTCACTTTTCGGAAAATCTGGTAGTGGTAGAAATATTGTTTGTGAAAAACCACACCTGACAGCTGCCTGAAGCAAATACCTGATGCAGATCTGTCAGCGACGAATGGAAGGCTACGAAATAATATGTTTTGATGAAACGTGGGTCAATGCTTATCATACATATGAGAAAGAATGACAATCAGTTGACAGAGAAAATAAAAGAAGCATTCCCAGCACCAAAGGACAACGCATTATATTGGTATATGCTGGCAGTAGAGAGAATGGACTTGTTAATCATCATCATCATCATTGAGTGCCGTCTTCGCAACGAAGGTTGGCTACCATGGAGCGCCATTCTGCTCTATCTCTTGCTTTGATGGTGCAGGTTGTCATCGGTTGATTTGTCCATCTATTGATGCTACTCGTCCATGTTAATCTTGGTCTGCCTCTGCCTCTTTTACCTTGTATTTTCCCCTCCAGGATTACTTTCAGTAGGCTGTTGTGTCTTTTAACATAGCCCAAGAATCGCATTTGTCTTGTTCTAATTGTGTTCAGAAGTTCTCTTTTCATTTTTAGTTGTTTTAAGACTTCATCGTTTGTTTTCTTTTCCTTCCATCCAATTCTACCTATTCTTCTATATATCCACATTTCAAAGGCTTCAATTCTCTGTTCTGTTTTCACTTGTTAATGGCACAACTTATTTTTCAATCAAAGTCTACAGACGGTAAGGGTTACCACACTGAAATGAATGGACGAATTTTCTGGATAGAGACTGGATAGAGAACACTCTACTTCTCATTCTGAATAGACCTTCAAGTCTTGTAATGGACAGTGTATCCTATCATGATGCGGTAGAACCGGAGGACAAAGTTCCTAATTCGTCAAGCACAAAGATCAAATCATCACATGGCTTAGAAAAGAAAGTGTTTTCTTTCAAAACACCCAATTAAAACCAGAGTTGTTGCAACTTGTTAGACAAACTAATAAGACAAAGATATATCAAATTTTAAAATAATTGCAAAGTATGGCCACACATCTCTTCGCCTCCCACCTTATCATTTGCACCTCAACCCAATAGAACTTGTGAGGGCTAAAGTCAAATTGCAAGTTGCTGCGCAGAACACGACGTTTAAAGTGTTATTGATTATTGGTTATGAAAGGCCTCGGTATCACTGCAAACGAATTAAAAATCCATAATTGCTCAACCGCCCGTTCCAGCGGAATCATCCGAATTACTAACTCATCTCCCAAACAAAGAAAGGTAACTGTAGTCCTCATCGTAACAGTCTCAGCACACGATAAAAGACATAAGACGAAACCTTCAGAAAGCGAACACAGCCAACTTTTCCCTGTCATACGATAGCATCATTCGTCAAGAAACAATTGGAATATCGAAACATGATCAAAACGGATGAGACACACAGCTCACGGTGTGCACAGAGCACTTAACTCAGTAGATTCTGCAACAAGCCGGACTTGGAATATGAGAAAACTGCAACAAGGAACACTTTTCTTGCATAACCTTCAATTGTTCGTGCCGCCTATCCACCATACACCGGAAGTTCACGTCCTCCCGAAAATGATGATCGTCATATTTGTAAAATGTATAGCGCTTGATGATGTTAGGACATCGTTTTTGACTCCAACCGAACATATAAACACACAGTTAGTCGTTGGATTATCCCCGTCACACATCAAACAACAGACCGTACGGTTAGCGTACAATGAACGAAACACGGTGCAAATTCCCCAAAGAGGAAAATATTCGGTCGACTTGACGGAGCAATCCACATTAATGCATTTCAACATGTAAATAACATTGCGTCAAACAATTCCAACGTCGGCCATTGAACAGCATTCAATGTGACGTAAACCGTATATCAACACTAGACGTTGAAGGTCGTTTTAACAATACTTGACTTGTCAAAAAGAGACATTGCTGTGTGTACTCGGCGGCGCAGATTTGTCCGCTTCGTCGGCGCAGATTTGCTAAATAGAACATCATTTTCATTTCAACACAGAAAATTACATCGGAGAACCGAAATTAATCAGACTCCAGATGCGTCTTCTGCAGCGATCGAGAGAACATGAAACGTTCAACCATTTTGAAACGGAAGTCCTAATTTCCGAGGTATATAAATTTCTCTACTTTTTTATTAGTTGTCTGCCGTCCACAGTTATTTTCTGTTTTTCTTGTGCCTGTGTTGTTGAGTCTATTTAAGTGTTCTTGTCGGTCTTCTATTTATCCAAGTATTACCGTCTGGTCATCTGCAAATATGAACTCGTTGATGTCGCCGATGGGTTGGCTAACTTGCATATATAGTCTACAGACAATAGGGACTACCACACTGAAATGAATGGACGAATTTTAAGAGACTGGATAGAGAACACTCTACTTCCCATTCTGGATAGATCTTCATGTCTTCTAATGTACAATGCATCCTATCATAATGCGGTAGTACTGGAGGACAAAGTTCCTAATTCGTCAAGCACAAAAGATCAAATCATCACATGGCTTAGAAAGGAAAATGTTTTCTTTCAAAACACCCAATTAAAACCAGAGTTGTTGCAACTTGTTAGACAAACTAATAAGACAAAGATATATCAAATTTTAAAATAATTGCCACAAAATAAGTATGGCCACACATCTCTTCGCTTCCCACCTTATCATTCGCACTTCAACCCAATAGTACTTGAACTGTGGACGGCAGACAACTAAAAAAAAAAGTAGAGAAACTTAAATACGTCGGAAATTAGGTGGAGCTTTTCATGTTCTCTCGATCGCTGCAGAAGACGCATCTGGAGTCTGGTTAACCTAACATCTAACAATTTAATTAAAGAATGACAGAAATTCATCAAACAGTTTCCGAGATAATTGATAAACTCTATGGGCACAAATTTGTGAACGAACTATAACAACATACGGAGTAACCTAACATCTAATAAACCTAATTAAAAGTCTCTCCATCAACAGCAGTTGCACAGTCAAAACAGCAGCAGGCTGCACAGACCACTTCGAAGTTAGATCAGGTGTAAGACAGGGATGCGCACTCTCCCTCTACTGTTTATTACATACATGTACTATATTTGCAAGTTAGCCAACCCATCGGCGACATCAACGAGTTTCTATTTGCAGATGACCAGACAGTAATACTTGGATAAATAGAAGACCCACAAGAACACTTAAATAGATTCAACAACACAGGCACAAAATACAACATGAAAATCAACATCAACAAAACAGAAGTCATGAATATTGCAAAAGAAAAACAGAAAATAACTGTGGACAGCAGACAACTAAAAAAAAGGAGAGAAATTTTAATACCTCGGAAATTTAGAGAAAACGACAATTCACAAACAGCAGAAATGGACCCATGATGCATAAAAGCTTGTGAAACCATTGGACAGCTATAACAACTACAGTCCAACAAGGAATTAACTCAAGAGGCAAAACGGGCACTCTACATTACAATCTTCATCACAACGTTGTTGCTACCAATGCAGTCCTGGACCCTAGATGCAAGAACAATAAGATAAATAACCACTACCGAGATTAAATGTATTAGACGAATGACAGGAAACAGCCTGAGAGATAAGATCAGAAATGAGGAACTGAGCAAAAAAAAAAAGCTAGGAATAACCCCGTCATATAATACATAAAGAAATAACGGATAAAATGGTTTGGCGACATTATAAGGTAGAAAGTTCAAAACACAACACAACGAGCCGTCAGTCAATAAACCTTGCGAGAACACCAACCCAAGGGCTGGCCACGAAAAAGATGCTTTGACGGATATTAGAAACACTAGGAAATATAGCAGCTGAGACAAACAGAAGAGCAAACGACAGGAAGTTATATCTCCCCTCGACGCTGAAATGCAAATGAGGAAAGAAAGAAGAATAAGAATATGCGATCTATACTTCTATATGTAGCTGAAACATGGAAAATAAACCATGAGATAGAAGTCGACTCAGAGAATATGAAGGTCGCTGTCTTATGAAGATTCTAAATATCCATTGGGATCAACGCATTACGAACAAAGAAGTCGCCAGAAGATCAAGCATTAACAAATTGCTTTAACATGGACACCACTGGCAAAAAGTAAAGTAAAGAGCCCCCGTCACGCCAAGTGGCGGCGTATAGGGAATATGGTGTTAGTGACCATAAATTTTACAGACCTTCGGTACATGATTTCTGGGGTAATGTGGTCGGTATTACGCAAGTGCCGCTTTACTTTCCCAGAAAAAAAATCCGGTACCCATTAAAGGCTGGGTGGACCGAAAGCCGTCGGTTGGAATCGTACCCTACCTCTTGTCCTTTGTAGTCCAGTTCGCTAACCACTGAGCTATCGCGGCTCCCACTGGCAAACGAAGAAGAGGCAGACAATTGGGGGGGGGGGCATGGCGGGGAACCATACATAATGAAATGAGAGATACTGGTAGGTTTTGGCGACTGTTCACGGTTACTTCAAACCAGATTGGGTGGAGATCTCTTGTGGGTGCACTATGCTCCGACCAAAGTTCAGAGAGTACGCCACGTGGCGCAAAGGGCATATGATGTTAGTGATCATAATAGTTTACAGACCCTCAGCACATGATTTAAGGGGTAATGTGGTCGGTATTACGCCCGTGCCGCTTTATTTTTCCCAGAAAAAAATCCGGTACCCATTTAAGGCTGGGTGAACCCGAAAGCCGTAGATCAAGATCGAACCCGACCTCTTTTCCTTTGCAGTCCACTAAACACTGAGGTATCGCGGCTCCCAATATCATGTATGTGCTTCGTTAAAGCCGTCTAAGTATGTGATTAAAAAAAAAATTAAAACACATATGACGAAAACAGTAACCTCTCCGCTTTTGTCTTTAATATTGCTTGTCCCGTAGTCTTGTTATGTGGTTGCAAGTACAGCAATGCGAACCGCTCAACTGTTAAAAATAGTACATAGGAAAAAATAATGAAACCTTCTTAAGTAATTACAGCCCCTTCGTTAATCCTCCGGACGCATCATCCCCCTTCCCCTTCTTCAATATTCATCACCATTGTCGTCATTATTACGTATCAAACCTGCTGTAGTAGGCGATCATGTCATTTCATAACTTTCTGCTTTTATAGTTACTTATCTCCAGTATAATTGGAGGTCATAATATAAATAATGTAAGGTATGCTGAGGTCTTAATCGCTAAGAGTGAAAATGAGATACAAAAAATGATGAACATTATAGTGAAAGAAAGCAAAAATAAAGGACTCAGCTTTAACAGCAAAAAGACAGAAGTAATGGTAACAACAAAGAAAAAGAGATCATCTCAGTGCAAAATAAAGACAAGTGGAACAATATTAAAACAGGTAAATGAATTTAAATATTTTGGAAACTTTGTTAACCTCAGACGGAAAATGTAAAACAGAGGTGAGATGCAGAATGGCTCAGGCAAAAACAGCTTTCCAAAAATGAGGAAGATACTATACAATCTTTTTTTTACAATGGAAACAAGAAAAAGAGTTCTTAAATGTTATGTAGAGCCAGTCTTAACATATGGATGTGAATCATGGACAATCGAACAACAGACAGAAAACCACTGGAGTCTATCGAAATGTGGTTTTACAGAAGAATGTTGAGAATACCATGGACAGCTAAGAAGAGTAATGAAGATGTTCTGAGAGAGGTCAAAGCAAAAAGAGAGCTAATTTCCAATATTAGGAAGAAACAATCATCATTTGTTGACTATGTAATGAGAAGGGAACAACTGGAATATATTGTAACAACTGGAAAAATGCAGGGACGAAGAGATAGAGGGAAGCAAAGGTAAAAAATAACATTCAGCTTAAGAGAATGGCTTGGCAGAAGGTCAACAACAGAGATGATAAAGAACTGTCGAGATCGAAAGTTGTGGAGAGACATGATCACCTACGTCAGCAGGCCGGTACTTGATGATGATGATCTCCAGTATCGTCTAGCTTCCCTTGGGTAAATAGTTAAGAGATTGAGTAAATATGGGGAGGGGGGAGTGAGAATGAGTTTTAGCAAATAAGGATGGGAGGAAGTGAGAAAGAGTTTTATTGAATAATGACAGAAAAGAGTGAGAAAGAGTTTTAGAAAATAAGGATGGGAGGGAGTGAGAAAGAGTTTTATTGAATAATGACAGAAAAGAGTGAGAAAGAGTTTTAGAAAATAAGGATGGGAGGGAGTGAGAAAGAGTTTTATTGAATAATGACAGAAAAGAGTGAGAAAGAGTTTTAGAAAATAAGGATGGGAGGGAATGAGAAAGAGTTTTATTGAATAATGACAGAAAAGAGTGAGAAAGAGTTTTAGAAAATAAGGATGGGAGGGAGTGAGAAAGAGTTTTATTGAATAATGACAGAAAAGAGTGATAAAGAGTTTTAGAAAATAAGGATGGGAGGGAGTGAGAAAGAGTTTTATTGAATAATGACAGAAAAGAGTGAGAAAGAGTTTTAGTAAATGAGAATGGAGTAAAAGTTTGAAGAAATACGATGGGAGGCGAAATATTTTTTTTTATATTGGGAGTTGAAGAAATAGAGGAGTTTTTGGAAATAGATGAGGAGAGGAAGCGTACTCAAGAGAAGGGAGATAACAAATTGTATGTAAAGAAACACGGCGACGATAAAGAATTATACACATTTGACGTTGAAGGGGAAAAAAAAAACCTGAATGAACAAAAAATGCAATGACTCCCCAGCGATGTGGAGAAATATGCCAAAGTAGCAAAGGTCATTGTGTCTCTTGAACAGAAGTGAATAATAAATATCAAACGAAGAACGATGACTCTTACCTTGCAAGATTTAAAGGTGGAATCGTCCGTCTCTTCCCATGATTCATCTTCAAAAAATCCTGTCCACCGTAAAATTCTTTTAACGTGAGAATTGGGCCTGATTTGCCTACTTTGAAACTTGTGAATGAAGGTCCTACTTCTACCGCAGCCTTTGCCTGGGCAGCCTTTCTCCGTTGAAGCAAGCAACAATACAAGGATACAATTAAGAACCAAAATAGACAATGTAATCTTCAGAATAGTTTTAAACTTTTTCAATGAAATAAACTGGCGAAAATGAGACCATCGAAGGTGAATCATGGCGTCAAAGGTACTGTTTGTTTACATTTACAAAACTGTCGTCTTCGCGAGTTCTACTGTACGCTTTCTCTCATAACAGCGTTCAGTCCTCATTACCACTGCTGAACATCTGCCATCACACGACCGTCTATATTCATCAGTACGGGCTGAACCTTTTAGATAGAATCACAACCTCTCATTTCACCAGCACGGCTGAATGCATTCACATATTGGTTGCATGTCTCCCTTAGAACGGCTGAATCTTTTCACAGTTGTAGATTGCCATCTTTACTAACTCTGCTGTAAATTGCTGGAGAAAAATATTGAGACTTTAAAAAAAAACGTGAAACTAAATATAGCATAAATAACAAACACTCGTCAAAATATAATGTGTTAATGTTCACTTTATTTGATACAAAACGAGAGAGAGAGAGAGAGAGAGAAAGAAAGAGAGAGATAGAGAGAGAGTTAAAAGTGCAGTCCTACCTCTTGAGTCTCGGAAACTTCAATATAGATCAGAAAAAAAAATACAGAGAAAAATTCAAAATGTATTCCAATAATCGGCATAGATAAAGAAAAATAGCGACATATACACAAACTTTTCATATCATCATCATCATCAAGTACCGGGCCTACTGGCGTAGGTGATCATGTCTTTCCACAACTTTCGATCTCGACAGTTATTTATCATTTCTATTGTTGACCTTCTGCCAAGCCATTCTCTTAAGCTGTCTGGTATTTTGTCTCTTTGTTTCCCTCTATCTCCTCGTCCCTCAATTTTTCCAGTTGTTACAATATATTCTATTTGTTCTCTTCTCGTTACATGGCCAAAAAAATGATGATTGTTTCTTCCTAATATTGGAAATTAGCTCTCTTTTTGCTTTTACCTCATTCATAACATTTTCATTACTTTCTTAGCTGTCCTAAAATACTTAATAATAATACTAAATAAACTTTTCATATAATCGTTATGAAATAGGGAAAATTCTGACAAATAAACACAAATTATTTATATAACCTTAACAAATTATGAAAAATTCTGACAAATACACACAAATTATTTATATAACCGTTACAAATTATGAAAAATTCTGACAAATACACACAAATTATTTATATAACCGTTATAAATTAGGGAAAATTCTGACAAATATACACAAATTATTTATATAACCGTTATAAATTAGGAAAAATTCTGACAAATACACACACATTATTTATATTTTATATAATCGTTATAAATTAGGAAAAAATTCTGAAAAAAAATCCACACACAAATTATTCAGAAAAACGCCATGAACATTCATGACGCTATTTTTAAGTTTTCTTTACCAGGGTCTCACAAAGCAAATAGTTCCCAGCATATCCTGACATCATGTTTGACAGCAATAAGGCATCGCAAACTTTGCTTGCTTGTAGCCAATCATCACAGAGCTACGGGAATATCTTTACAACTATGCTTTCTTGTTGAGCCGCGATAGCTCAGTGGTTAGTGAACTGGACTACCACGGACAAGGGGTAGGGTTCGATCCCAACCGACGGCTTCTGGGTTCACCCAGCCTTAAATGGGTACCGGATTTTTTCTGGGAAAGTAAAGCAGCACGGGCGTAATACTGACCACATTACCCCCAAAATCATATGCTGAAGGTCTGTAAAATATAGGGTCACTAACACCATATTTCCCTATACGCCACTTGGCGTGACGGGGGGTACTTTACTTTACTATGCTTTCTTGTTCTCATTCAATTCTCCTTGTCTTGTTATTTTCTCTCTCTGGAGACAACTGAAAGACAGATCTTGTGATGGTTTCTGTGTTTCTTTTGAACACGTAAGGTTATCCAGCGCTAGTCTATTATCGTATTTCACTTTTTTATGCGATCAGTACCTTCTCTCTATAACTGTGTGCAATACCTTAAAACAATAAGCCTAATGAGCCAGGTAATAAAAATTTTACTAAAAGTTATACAGGGAAGGATTCAGAATAAAATCAATACTGAATTAGATAAGCAACAATTTTCATTCAGGAAAAACAGTGGCACAAAAGAAGCCATATTTATAGCATGAGAACATTGGTTGAAAAGTGCATAGAAGTAAACAAACCAATATATGCATGCTTCATAGACTACACCAACGTTTTCGATAGAATACACCATAATCAAGACTGCCTGAAGGATATAAATCTAGACGACACAGACACACGACTAATATGTGATTTGTCTCCTTCTTCTTCTTCCCTTCCTCATCTGCCTTTCAGCGTCGAGGGGAGATATAATTTGCGGTCTTTTGCTCTTCTGTTCGCCTCTGCTGCTGTTATGTTTCCTAGTGCTTCTAATATTCCATCGACCCATCTCTTTCGTGGTCGACCCTTGGGTCTGCTGTTCTCACAACGTTTGTTGAAGGCTCGTTGTGTTATGTTTTGTTCTTTCTGCCTTGTCACGTGGCCAAACCATTTTATCTGTTGTTTCCTTATATATTCTATGGCGGAGGCTATTCCTAGCTTTTTCCTCAGTTCTTCATTTCTGATCTTATCTCTTAGACTGTTTCCTGCCATTCGTCTAACACATTTCATCTCTGTAGAGGTTATTTTACTTATTGTTCTTGCATCTGGGGTCCAGGTCTGGCATTGGTAGCACAACGTTGGGATGAAGATTGTATTGTATACATGGGCGGATCTAGGGGGGTCATGGGGGGGCATTGCCCCCCCCCCCCCCCAAAAAAAAAAAAAAAACGTACTTCTTAGTACATTCATTAATAAAGTGAGAGCAACGTTTGTTTACTTATTATTATTATTTTTAAAGAAGAAAAGAGGTAATATAAAAAAAAATTCACAAATATATAGGTCTATTTATTCAATCTTTTGATATTGAAATCATGTCCACGGAAAAACAACTAAAAAATACGATATTTTTTGTGTACGATTGTTCTTCTGTGAAGAAAATGTTAATTATTTATCGCTCTGGCGGTGCCAAAATTGCCGTGCTGATTTGATTTTATGACAGCACAAGGGACAAGGGAGTAGATATGTTTAATGAGTTGTTTGCCGGTGTACATATATTTGTTATATATGCTGTAAAAAGGACTTCATTTAGTTGCGGACTACCTGTTTTATTTTAGTTGTTATTAATGTCTAAAGTCATGAAAAGTTTAATTCCAACAAGTGACAAAATATACATGGAAAACAAACCAGTAGAAGAGATCGATCACTTTATCTATCTTGGAAGTCACATTGATCGAGAAGGAAGGGGATACGAGCAAAGAAATTAGAATCAGACTGGCTAAAGCAGCAATGTCTTTCAGAAGCCTTGAAAAGTTGTGGAAATCAAAACTCATTAGCACAAACACAAAACTTAGGCTATTCAAATCAAATGTACTATCAACCCTTACGTATGCGTGTGAAAGCTGGAAAACAACAAGAGATATAGAAACAAAGTTGAACGCATTCGAAAATAAATGTCTAAGGAAAATACTTGGTATAGAATGGAACGAATTCAAAACAAACGAGGAAATTAGAGAAATCGCCAATCAACCACTAATATCTTCAGTAATAAAGAAAAGACGATGGTCATACGTTGGACATGTGATGAGAAGAGATAATAATCGAATAGCAAAGCAAGCCCTCATATGGGAAACAACAGGTAAAAGAAAAAGAGGAAGACCCAGGGAGACACTGAGAAGAACATTGATGAGAGAGGCAAGAGCAGCAGGAATCGGCTCCCTCAATGAGATAGAACTGCTTGCACAGAACAGAGACAGATGGCGAGATTTAATAAAATATCTTTAAAAGAAAACTGCTAGAACAAAAATTCATATAGGAGAAGGTGTATCTTGGTCTACGCCCTATGGGCCGGTTACGGCTCGAAAGGTCAATAGATAGATAGAATGTCTAAAGGTTTTTAATATATTTTAAAAATGAAACGAATTACAAATTTCTTTCAAAAAGTTTCAAAATCACACGAAACTGAAACTCGATCTGCTTTTATGTTATGCTTCCTGATTTTACACCTACATCTAGGGTCGATATTAGTCCTAGTGAAACGAAGGATAAAAAAATTACTATTACATCAACAACTACTAATACAGTTAACAGTGAGCCAGTTTCTGAAAGTGATCTCGTTTCCAACGCTAGTCTGCCTAATACTCGTACAATTACATTTATAAAAAGTGAAGCTGGTCCACTCAATAGTGATATTAATAATCAGTGTGAGACGGACTTGGGCAATTTAAATTATGGACCAGTGGCAGGACCCAGTATGGATATTAATAGTCAGTGTGAGATGGACTTGGGCGATTTAAATTCTGGACCAGTAAGGCCAGTCTTAAGATCTTACCCGCCTTCACTGTGTGGTAAAGTCAACCGTTCTTTTTCTAAAGCTTATTTTGAACAATATCACTGGCTAGAATATAGTAAACGAAAAGATGCAGCATTTTGTTACGTTTGTCGTGTATTTGACAAATCTTTTGCATGTGAAGAAACATTTACTAAATCTGGTTTTAGAAACTGGAAAAAATTAAAAGAAAAACTTGATAAACATGGAAAAGTAAAAGTCATTTGTTATGCATGGAAAAATATGCAATGCATAAATATAGTAATGAAAAAGGAAGTGTCATGTCAATGATTTCAAAATCACATAAGACCGAAGTGGAAAAAAACAAAGAGTACATGGCGAAAGTTGTTGATGTTATTATACTTCTTGGAAGACAGGGCATTGCGTTCAGAGGACATGATGAAAAGAAAGAATCTAATAGTAGGGGTAATTTCTTAGAGTTCTGCGAGGTGTTTGCTAAGTATGATAGTACATTTAAACAAAATTTTACAAAAAAACATTTCATTTTGTAGCAAAACTATTGTGAATGAAGTGATTGACATAACTTCAGCTCTTCTTTTTGAGAAAATAGTTAAAGAGGTTAAAAGATGCGAGTTTTTTGCAATTATGGCTGATGAGGCAAGATGTCAGAAACAGCAACAATTGTCTCTCTGCGTTCGGTATGTTGACGATGAACTCACTCCACATGAAAGATTCCTTGGTTTCTATGATTGCTCAAGCAAACGAACAGCAATAGATTTAGCTGATTTGATAATGACTGTTCTTCGGAAGTTTAGTATTGAAGGATTATCAGTAATAGCGCAAACTTATGATGGTGCCGCAGTAATGTCTGGTGATGTTGGAGGGCTGCAAGCTAAAATTAGAGAGTTTTATCCTGAAGCTGTTTACTTCCACTGTTATGCACATAAGGTTGCACTTATTGTAACAGACATTTGTAAAAACATAGAATCTTCAAGACTTTTATTCAATGCTTTGGAATCATTGTATGTACATTTTTCAAAACCGTCAAATCATGATGCTTTAAGAACGGTGTCAGGATTGTTACAGACAAAGCCTTTTGAAATAATTTCATTAAGTACAACTAGGTGGACATGCAGGTACCAGAATTGTAATCTGTTGATTAAACACTATGATAATGTAGTGGCAGCTTTAAAATTTGAAATTGACAGAAATGATGACAAAGACTCCATAGAAGCCATTGGAATTTTGAAATCAATATCAACATTTAATTTCATTGTCAACCTGTTTGTTTTTCATGAAATCCTGTCTTATACCCACGTATTAAGTCTATGTATGCAGAATGCAAATGTCACTTTAGGACAGGCTGCAGAACTGATAACAAATACTATGCGGACAATAGTAGACAAGAGAACTGATGATGAATTTTCTAAGATTTGGAAGAATATTGAAGAATTTTCACTGAAACACGGCATATGCTTAGAAAGTCCTACTGTATGTAAGAAAAGAAAACATGAAGAAAGTGTGATGCTAAAAGACAGTTTTGTTCTCTCAACTGTTGGAAAACCCCTAGATGGCCCTGAAAGTGTGAGCAATAAAGAATACTGGAAGATGAAAGTATATTTTGAAGTTATTGATGTCTTTGCAGCAAGGTTAAAGGAAAGATTTAGTGAAGAATCCTTACAACTCGCATGTGCTGTTGATGGGCTGTTTTGTTTGGATTATGAAAAGGCAACTCCATTTGTAAAGAAATATGCTGAGTGTTTAGGACTGAATGTTACTATCCTGAAAGCAGAAATATCAATTGTCAAAACATTAATTAGGAGCAAAGAAGGGGAAGTTTCACAATTCAGCTTTAGCCACTTAAAAGAGGTAATAAACAAGAACATAAGAAGCGCAGACATAAAAGCCCGTTGGGCAGAACACTTCAAAGAAATTCTTAACCGTCCACTACCTCACAGTTAGGGTGTCCGGTTAGCGCAATCGATAGGCGGTTGGCTTACCACGGCAACAGCCGGGGTTCGTACCCTGGCGAGGACACCTGGGTTTTACTAATTCCCTAAAAAATTAGTAGGAGCCGCGATAGCTCAGTGGTTAGTGAACTGGACTACTACGGACAAGGGGTAGGGTTCGATCCCAACCGACGGCTCCGGGTTCACCCAGCCTTAAATGGGTACCGGATTTTTTCTGGGAAAGTAAAAGCAGCACGGGCGTAATACCGACCACATTACCCCAAAAATCATGTGCTGAAGGTCTGTAAAATATAGGGTCACTAACACCATATTTCCCTATACGCCACTTGGCGTGACGGGGGGTACTTTACTTTTTTTTTACTTACCTCACAGTTTAATAGATTTTGAAGCTGAAACACCAGCAGCAGAATTATATGTAAATTTAGATGACTTCACCTTGAGTGAAATAGAAACCACCTTAAAGCTAATGACCAATAACAAGGCTGCTGGAGAGGATAAGTTAACAGCTGAGATCCTCAAGGCAATTGATAGCCATAATTTAATACATCTCCAAAAAATGTTCAACATCATTTGGAAAACAGAGAAGACGCCTCATAAATGGAAAAAAGGAATCATTGTTAAGATCCCAAAAAAGGGCAATCTTAGAGATTGTAACAACTGGAGAGGCGTGACACTTTTGTCAGTTGCCTCAAAGTTATTCTGTAAAATCATCCTAAATAGAATAAAGGATTCAATAGATACAGTAATGCGTGAAGAACAGGCTGGGTTTAGAAAAGGGAGAAGCTGTCTTGACCACATTTTCACTCTACGACTTATATTGGAGGAACACATTGAAAAGCAAAAACCTTTTGTACTTAACTTCATCGACTTCAAAAAAGCATTTGATAGTATTCATAGAGATTCTTTGTGGAAAATTCTGAAGCAATATGGCTTACCATCAAAAATCATAAATATTATCAAAGACATGTATGATGGTTACACATGTGCAGTTCGAACAGAGGAAGGACTGAGCGAATGTTTCCCAATAGAAACTGGGGTTAAACAAGGATGTATTTTATCGCCCTTGTTATTTGGAATTGTTATGGACTTCATAATGAAGAAATGCTGCACTGGTAATAAAGGCATCGAATGGATACAAGGAGACCATTTGGAGGACCTCGACTTTGCTGATGACATAGTTCTCATCAGCAGTCAGATAAAAACGATGCAGGAAAACACAAATGAACTATCATCAATAGCCAGCAAAATTGGGCTTGAGGTCAATCATGAAAAGACTAAAGTCATGAAAAGTTTAATTCCAACAAGTGACAAAATATACATGGAAAACAAACCAGTAGAAGAGATCGATCACTTTATCTATCTTGGAAGTCACATTGATCGAGAAGGGGATACGAGCAAAGAAATTAGAATCAGACTGGCTAAAGCAGCAATGTCTTTCAGAAGCCTTGAAAAGTTGTGGAAATCAAAACTCATTAGCACAAACACAAAACTTAGGCTATTCAAATCAAATGTACTATCAACCCTTACGTATGCGTGTGAAAGCTGGAAAACAACAAGAAATATAGAAACAAAGTTGAACGCATTCGAAAATAAATGTCTAAGGAAAATACTTGGAACGAATTCAAAATGGAACGAATTCAAAACAAACGAGGAAATTAGAGAAATCGCCAATCAACCACTAATATCTTCAGTAATAAAGAAAAGACGATGGTCATACGTTGGACATGTGATGAGAAGAGATAATAATCGAATAGCAAAGCAAGCCCTCATATGGGAAACAACAGGTAAAAGAAAAAGAGGAAGACCCAGGGAGACACTGAGAAGAACATTGATGAGAGAGGCAAGAGCAGCAGGAATCGGCTCCATCAATGAGATAGAACTGCTTGCACAGAACAGAGACAGATGGCGAGATTTGATAAAATATCTTTAAAAGAAAACTGCTAGAACAAAAATTCATATAGGAGAAGGTGTATCTTGGTCTACGCCCTACGGGCCGGTTACGGCTCGAAAGGTCAATAGATAGATAGATAGAAACAAGAACACTTACCCACATTTTCATAAAATTCTAAGGGCTGCTATAACCATACCAATAAGCTCATCAGCATGTGAAAGAAGTTTTTCTGCGATGAGCAGGATTAAGACTTGGCTGAGGTCATCAATGACACAAGATAGACTTCGTAATTTGGCGGTGCTTCACATAGAAAAAACATTGCTTAAAAACACCATCACGAGTGAAGAAGTTATGCAGAAATTTGCAGAAAAGCCTAGACGAATTAAACTGATGTAATTGGTGAGTACAGATTTTCTTTTTTTTTTGTGCCGTTTTAATTTTTATAAAATGCATATTTTATGCTGTATACTTATTCCCGTTATTATTAGAAAAGTCAAATTGCGTCAAAGGTCTAATGACGATTATACACAAGTGACTCACACCCTTATTGCTGATAGCGCGAAGATGTCTATGCAAACCTGAAACAAAACAGTAGGCCTATAGCAGTGCCCCCCCCAAAATTTTAAGGCTAGATCCGCCTATGATTGTATAGTACTCGTTTTGCCTCCAGAGTTATTTCCTTGTTGGACAATAGTTGTGATAACTGTCTGATGATTTGACTAGCTTTGTTGCATTTTGATTCTATCTCTGCTGTTTGAGAATTATCGTTTGTCATTAGACTTCCTAGGTATTTGAATTAGTTGTCTGCCTTCTATAGTTATGTTGATGTTCTGTTTATTTTTGGCGACATTCATGACTTCTGTTTTGTTGATGTTGATTTTCATGTTGTATTTTGTGCCTGAGATGTTGAGTTTGTTTAAGTGTTCTTGTAGGTCTTCTACTGTTTCATGTATTAGTGCCTGATCGTCTGCAAATAAAAGCTCGTTGATCTCCTCTGTCCCAGATGGGTTGGCTAGCTTGCATATATGGTCCATGTATGTAATAAACAGTAGGGGTGATAATACGCACTCCTGTCTTACACCTGATCTAACTTCTAAGTGGTCTATGTAGCCTGCTGCTGTTCTGATCCTGCAGCTGCTGTTGACGTAGAGACTTTTAATAAGGTTGATTAGATGTTGGCTTACACCATATGTTGTTAGTATCTCCCACAGTTGTTCTCTGTTTACTCTGTCGAATGCTTTTTCCTGGTCAATGAAGGCTATGTATAAGTTTTGATTGTGTTCTGTCGTTTTTTCTGCAAGCTGTTTTAGTGTGAATAGTGCGTCAGTACATCCTCTGTTTTTTGGATTTTTTTAACCCCATTTGAGAATCACTTAACTGTAGTTCTTTTATTGGTCTCAGCCTTTTTTCCAAGATTTTGGCGTATAGCTTTCCTACATGGCTGAGAAGAGATATACATATCTATTTTGATTGCGGTCTCTTTTGCTACCTTTTTTTCCATATTGGTATGATGATTGTCTGTTGCCAGCCTTCTGGGGCTTGTTGGTGCCATGTTGCATTAAATATTCTGTGCAGCCATTGCACTCCTGTTTCTCCTGCTGCTGCTATTATTTCTATTGGTATGTTATCTATCCCGGTGCTTTATTTCTTGGTGCATATTTGATTACTTCTTCGATTTCCTCTTTCATGATGTTGGGTTCAGTATTTGTGAGTTCTAGCGTGGTTTTGTGCTGTCTTATTGGTAGTTGGTATGTTTAACAGGTCTTCAAAATATTCTTTCCATCACTGTTGTATACACTGGTTATTTGATATTGGTTGTCCGTCTTTGTCATTTATCAGCTCAGTAGGATCATGGTTTTCTTTTCTCGCTCTTGTGGTTTTTACTGCCTTGTAGAAATCACTTGTGGCTGTCTTGAAGTCCCTGCTCATGTTTTGTCCGAATTCTGTCCAATTCTTTTGCTTAGCTACTTTGATCAACATTTTAACTCTTTTTCGAACTAAGGTATATTTTTCTTGGTGCTTGTTCTCAGTCCAATTTTTAAACAGTTTCTTCTTTTCTTTGATTGCTTCTCTAATTGTTTCGTTCCACCACGGGTTGCTCTTTTTCCTTTCTCTTGTTCTTAGCTTCGTTCCACAAACTGTTTTAGAGATGTTGGTTACTGTTTCCTTAAATTGTTTCCACTCTTCTTCTACTGTGCATACTTCGTTAGGGAGTTTCTTGAAATCTGTTAGTTTTTCTTCTAGGGTTTTCCTTGTTTCTTGATCGTTTAATTGTTTTATTTTTATTGTCTGTTCTTTTCGCTTCTTTTGTTTATTTTCGTATATTCTCTTTATTTTTGACTGTCTTAGTGTGATCATAACCATCTTGTGATCCGTGTTGTCTGTAATATTTGGGATTGTTCTGCTGTCGGTTACTCTTTTCTTGTTCTGTTTTCTTGTTCGTGTAAAATCTATCTGGCTTCTGCATGGCGTATCATTCCATTTGTACCAGGTGTATACTTGCGACTCTCTGTGTTTGAAGAATGTGTTGGTGATAAATAAATCATTTTGATTACATATTTCCAGCAGCCCGCTTCCATTTTCGTTTATTTCAGCTGTTTTTATCGCCAAAGGGTCCTAAAATATCATTGTTCTCACTGTTGCGTTTCCCAAGCCTTCCATTAAAATCTCCCATCACTAACATGTCGTCGCTTTCGTCAATATTGTTAATGATTTCACTCAGTGTGTCGTAGAATTCTTCGCTGTCTCTTTCATTGTTGTTGCATAGGTTTGAATGTACAGTAATTTGTTTTTCGATCGTCTTCTAGTAGTTTAATTGTGATAATTCTTTCCGAATGATATTTTATTTCTAGAATGTTCTTTGCGTGTTCTGGGTCGATGATAAAACCTACTCCATGTGTTGCTCTTTCTGTGTTGTCGATTCCTGTGAATATTTTCATGTAGTTCATGTGTGTTTTCTTTATCTGTTGTCCTTTTACTCTGGTGTCCGCTAATCCTAGTATTTTAATTTTCCTTTTTGTCATTTCTTCTATAAGTTCACTTCTTTATTTTTTTATCCCGCATATATTTATCGTTGCTACTTTAATCTCCATCTTCTGTGTGTTTCTCTAAGCATAAAACATTTATCCCTTACCGACCTGCTGAGTCAGTCGTAAGTTAAGGGCTTAACTTAAGAAAAACACACGTTGGATGTTTAGCCCGACTGATGTTTCCCCCCACGTGTTTGATCGCTAAGGTCTCACAGGCGATGTGTCACATGATATGTAATTTGTACTGGGAGCAAACAGCAATAATAAAATATAACAAGGAGAACTCTACACCCATGGACATAAAAAGAGTAGTAAGACAAGGATGCATCCTATCACCAAGCTTGTTCAATCTATAACTGAGGAAATCTTTAAAAACATCTCAGAGCCGCCAGGCCTAAACATTAATGGAAAGATAATCAATAACCTAAGATATGCTGATGATACTGTTCTACTAGCAGAAAATCTTAAAGACCTACAACAATTGCTTAATGTGATAAATATAACAAGCAAAAAATAGGGACTAGATATGAATATCAAAGAGACTAAAACTATGATCATAAACAAAGAAAATTCTCAAGACCTACAAATAAATATCAAAGTTGAAGGAATACATCTGGAGACAGTCCAGAGCTACAACTACCTGGGACATACTATAACTAATGATGGAAAATGTAAAATTGAAATAAACAAAAGAATAAGTATGGCAAAAAGTAATTTTAATGCCATGAAAAATATACTAATAACAAAACAAATATCACCAGGGTTGAAACTAAGAATAGCAAAATGTTACATCTTCTCAATATTCCTGTATGGTGCAGAAACATGAACATTAGACAAGAAAACAGAACAGAAAATTGAAGCCTTTGAAATGTGGATTTATAGAAGAATAGGTAAAATTGGATGGAAGGAAAAGAAAACAAGCGATGAAGTTTTAAAACAACTAAAAATAAAAAGAGAACTACTAAATACAATTAAGACAAGACAAATGAAATTGTTGGGGCATGTTAAAAGACACAACAGCCTACTAAAAGTAATATTGGAAGGGAAAATACAAGGTAAAAGAGGCAGAGGTAGACCAAGACTAATATGGGCGAGTAACATCAAAATATGGGCAAGTCAATCTATGACAACCTGCACCATAAAAGCAAGAAACATAGTGGAATGGCGATCCATTGTAGCCAACCTTCGTTGCGGAGACGGCACTAGATGATGATGATGATGAATACCTTATGCTTGATTCTATTCAGCAGATCGACTTGCTGAATTTTGCTTATATAAAGTATAGTGAAATATCTTCTGAGTCAAAGGTGAAAATTTGCTTATATAAAGTATAGTGAAATATCTTCTGAGTCAAAGGTGAAAGAAGAGATTCATCATCATCATGTGGCATATCGGTTTGACGTTGACAATCATGTGCCATACTGGTTGGCGTAGCTGATCATGTCCTTCCACAATTTTCTATCCACAGTGCATTGTACCAAATCTATTGTTGATTGTTTTCTATGCCATGACACCAAGCTATCTAATATCTTCTCTCTTTCCCTGTATTTTGCCAGTTGTTACCAAGCATTCAAGCTTTCCTCTTTTCTTGAGGTGCCCGAAAAATGTTGATTGTTTCGTTTCTGATGTTTTTAGGAGCTCCCCATTAGTGTTAGCCTCTTTGAGAATTTCCTGGTTGGTGTTTTAGCTGTCCAGGAACTTTCAACATTTTTTCTGAGAAATCCCATCTATGTGGCCTCTAATTGCTTTTTTCATTTGTTTGGCTACTGTCCATGATTCGCTTCCATAGGTCAGAGTTGGCTCTATATAGCACCGATGAACTCTCTTTCTCCTTTCTTTTGAAATAGACTTCATGTGCAAGATGTTTTTTATCTTCTGAAATGCTACTTTGGTCTAAGCTTTTCTGCTTTTGTTTATCTCTTTGGTGTATCTTCCGTCTGATGTTATTATCGTGCCCGTGTATTTGACTCTCTGCTCGTGTTTCAGATTTGTCACATTTCTTTATGCTGCATGATGGTGATGTTTGTAATCGTCGATATTATCATTACCTCTGAAGAAGAGATTCATGTCTTAATTATTAATTTAGCTGGTCTACATTAATTTAGATTTTCGTAATAGCACTTTGCTGCTCCAAACGATCATTAGCTTTATTTTAGTGTTGTTCTGGTTGATTGTTGAATGTTTAGATTTTGCAAGAACTACATTAAGTGTGTTTGCCCCCCTATTTTATCATCGTCGGCTCCCCCATATCGTGTTAACTCTATGCTTCCCATATATGTGAATGCATGTATTGCTACTTTCTTCTAATTCTCTAGTTTCACAGGTGAAATATTTCTAACACTGAATGTCATGAACAAAACAACATCAAACACGTTCAGCCTCAAAACATCAGGACATAGGGCAAGAGGGAGACTATGAAAGAGATAGACATAATATAAGACATGCAAAAACAGACGCATTTCTTTCATAACAGCGTCCTGAAACGCCCCAAAACGAAACAACATCTAAAAAGAAATTGACCAAAAAAAGCAAGCAATACATCTGCAACCTTCATATTATCATCCCTGCTTTCTCCGGTGATGCCTCAATACGTGAGCAGACGGGCAAAAGAACAGAAAGAAAGAAAGGAAAGGAAAGGAAAGAAAGAAAGAAAGAAAGAAAGAAAGAACGTCATGAACAGTAGCAACAGCAGGACAAGAACTGGATTAATGAGAAAAGGGGTTTAGGTTCGATCCCTATCTAGGTTCACTCAAACCGTAATTCTCTGAGAAAGACGGACACCACTGGTGTTACGCTGTGTAACAAATATGGGCACTAACACCATACTTCCTACACGCCTCTGAGAGTAACGTCGTTGTCTTCTTCATCTTCTTATAAAAAAAAAAAAACTCGACAGACTTTAAATTAAATAACATATTAGAGATATCAATATTAATAATTTATAATTTTCCAGATAAATAGTTTAAAATAAACCAGTGCACAATTAAACACAATCGCAATTTTGTCTTAATTTGATTCAATATAATATACGAATAAAGGGACTGCATGACGCGGTACAGTTGTAATTTAGTTCGCTTGCTTGCTGCTTGCTTGCTTGCGTTCGTCTGATGACTAAAGTATTATGGAGTATTCGTAGACTATAGAATTCCTCTTCATCATCCGCCCTTAAAAGAACGTTAAGTGAGTGTGTCTGCGTTGTGTTGTGATTTGCAGTATTACTGTGATATGTGCGCCTTTCGGCCCAACACATCCAACTTCAGCACGACATTTTTTAGTATCGGGTTGCTTTCCCTCTTCGATTCTTCGATCCCTACTCGCTTGGCCAGACTAGACAGGTTAATCTGTTACTAGAGACACCGCGGAAAGGTGGAGCAGGGTCTGGATGGTTCTGGTTCACTGATCCTAACGCAAGCCATCAGCTGTGGGTCGCTGACAACTTCCAGCTCTGGTGCTGGGAGGCGAGCCATCGCCTCCAATTTAGTTCAGTGAGAATTGATTTGAAAATGAAAAAAAATATCAGGATTATTAAATACACGCACACAATATTTCTACATCAGTAGTATGTGTGGCTGTGAATCCACCCTAAAAGTGCACGCACATGCACCGAAAGAAATAGATTTGGCACCGATACTGCACGAAACATGCACCCACAAAAAAAAAAAAAAAAAAAAAAAAATTTTTGAATTCGCTATTTTTTCGAAATTGATTATTTTTTTTGGGGGGGGGGATTTTTTTTTTTTTTGGTTCGTCAGTTTGTCGAAACGGTCTACTGTGTCTGAGAGATTAACTCAGGTAAATTCAAAAGATCGTACCCGCACGGGTACGGTGATCCCCTATCGCGGTGTGGCGTGACGGTGATCGGCGCCTCGCTCGTGGTGTGCGTGAAAGAGTATTTTAAAAGAGTATATTTGTGAAAGTAAAAATTCAGAATTATTTAAAAAAATATGTATTTGTGAAAGTAAAAAACTCAGAATTATTAAAAATAAAAAAAAAGTCTCCCACCAGGATTCGAACACGGGGTCTACTACGTGACAGGAGGCGACATGTAAAAAAATGCTGACAAGCAATGACGTTGAAGGCTAGGTTGTGATTGTTGAATGTCGACTTCCGGTTTTGGTGGCGTACTCACGCATCGTGGTGTGCGTGAAAGAGTATTTTAAAAGAGTATATTTGTGAAAGTAAAAGTTCAGAATTATTTTAAAAATATGTATTTGTGAAAGTAAAAAACTCAGAATTATTTTTAAAAAAATTAAAAAAAAAGTCTCCCACCAGGATTCAAACACGTGGTCTACTACGTGACAGGAGGCGACATGTAAAACAAATGCTGACAAGCAATGACGTTGAAGGTTAGGTTGTCGAACGGTCTACTGTGTCTGAGAGATTAACTCAGGTAAATTCAAAAGATCGGGCCGTCAATCAGTCCGGCTCAGGATATTTCAGTTAACCAACTCAGGTAAAACCCCGATTGAAAAGAAAACGGACTTATGTTAAAAATAATAAAATATAATGATGAAAAATCAATATTTTAAAAACTTAAAATGAAGGGAAATTTAAAATTATAGGCGATCTCGTAACTGATTGGGTCGCGGATCTCGCACTACATTTTTTAGTGATCATGTACCACCCTGGTCATACGTTGGACATGTGATGAGAAGAGATAATAACCGAATAGCAAAGCAAGCCCTCATATGGGAAACAACAGGTAAAAGAAAAAGAGGAAGACCCAGGGAGACACTGAGAAGAACATTGATGAGAGAGGCAAGAGCAGCAGGAGTCGGCTCCCTCAATGAGATAGAACTGCTTGCACAGAACAGAGACAGATGCCGAGATTTGATAAAATATCTTTAAAAGAAAACTGCTAGAACAAAAATCCATATAGGAGAAGGTGTATCTTGGTCTACGCCCTATGGGCCGGTTACGGCTCGAAAGGTCAATAGATAGATGTACCACCCTCAACACCAGCATCAACCCTTCATGTCCTATCATCATCATCATGTGCCACCCTCAACACCATCATCAACCCTTCATGTCCTATCATCATCACGTGCCACCCTCAACAACAGCATCATCCCTTCATGGCCGTGAGAAGGGGGGGGGGTATTAGGCGACAGGAGGCGACATGTAAAAAAATTCTGACAAGCAATGACGTTGAAGGGGTATTGTTAGGAAAAGGATTAGGTAAATACGACTAGCTCGCGGGCGGGAACAGGTTGGTTGACACAGGTGTGTTATTGTAGTATCGCTAACATCATGTGCCAGGATAGCGGTTCTTGGGGAAAGATTATTGGTCGTGTGTGTTATCGCTACCAACATCATCATGTGTCGTGTAGTAAGGTGTGCTAATATTAAATAGTGACGCTCGCTCTCTCTCATTCATGGTAAAGCAAAACAAAATTCTATATTTCACAACTTTATTAATACATCATATATATTACTGTCCGGTTGCTGATAATTTTAACCGTCTGGGTTTCCTACACAACCGCCCTCCATTTTGACAAAACCCTGATCAAAGCTGGAATAGGTAATCGGTGACTTTGCTGAAACATCCTGGGCATCCATACTGTCTGCCGGAGCTGTCGTCTGATTAACAAGAGTGAGGTCCCCTTGGTTAACAAAAAAGGGCGTGTAGTTGATCTGGTTAACAACAGGCGGCATGTAGTTGAGGTTAGCATAAGCGTTTTCGAGACTGCCTTAACGCCATCTTTAGACAACGGAACTACCCCCTCTGCCTTCATGTCCTATCATCATCACGTGCCACCCTCAACAACAGCATCATCCCTTCATGGCCTATCATCATCATCATGTGCCACCCTCAACACCATCACCATCCCTTCATGTCCTATCATCATCATCATCATCACCAAGACACACAAAGTGACACATCATCATCATGTGCCACCCTCAACACCATCATCATCCCTTCATGTCCTATCATCATCATCCCTTCATGTCCTATCATCATCATCCCTTCATGTCCTATCATCATCAACCCACACAAAGTATCAAACCGATTATTAGTGACACATCATCATGTGCCACCCTCAACACCATCATCAGCCCTTTGGGGGCATCGGTAGCCTAGTTGGGAAAACCACCCGACTAGACTACCGACGTTCGGACAACCCGTGTTCAATTCCCGCTGGGAGCAGTGTGAATTGTGCTCGTGGTTGGAATAAAAAAAAATACCCCCACGGTCGACCCAGCCGTTGGCAGAAATGGGTACCAGGGTATATTATCCTGGGATAGTGAGGAATGTCGCTTCGCATCTGAGTTTCGATGCTTGAGGCGACACTATACAGAAATATCCGAACATTTCTGGATAGGCGGCCGAGCACATATGGGTATATACTCGCGTGCTAAGACGCCGGTTCAAGTCTCGTACTTTACCTTTACACAAAGTGACACATCATCAGCATGTGCCACCCTCAACACCATCATCATCCCTTCATGTCCTATCATCATCAAGCCACACAAAGTATCAAACCGATTATTAGTGACACATCATCATGTGCCACCCTCAACACCATCATCAACCCTTCATGTCCTATCATCATCATGTGCCACCCTCAACACCATCATCCCTTCATGTCCTATCATCATCATCATGTGCCACCCTCAACACCATCACCATCCCCTCATGTCCTATCATCATCATCATCACCAAGACACACAAAGTGACACATCATCATCATGTGCCACCCTCAACACCATCATCATCCCTTCATGTCCTATCATCATCATCCCTTCATGTCCTATCATCATCATCCCTTCATGTCCTATCATCATCAACCCACACAAAGTATCAAACCGATTATTAGTGACACATCATCATGTGCCACCATCAGCACTATCATCAGCCCTTCAGGTCCTATCATCAAGCCACACAAAGTATCAACCAGCGAAATTCTATCTCTCTCTCTCTCTCTCTCTCTGTCTCTCTCACATTCATGGTAAACCAAAACAAAATAGGCTCATGCTCAAAAAGTCGACCTAAAAATCCCAAAAGCTACTCACATAGTCGTAATAGTTAGACACAGGGAGTAGAAAGTTATATTCTAGGTCCAAAAAGTTTGACCAAATCACTAACAATTTACCCACAGAACAAAATAAATATAGACTCATATTAAAAAAGTCGACCTCAAATCCATAAAAATCTACTCCCATACTCATACTAGTTAGACACAACGAACCGATCGTTATTTCTAAAGCCAAAAAAGTTTGGCCAATTCGCAAATATTTTACCACCATAACACACAAATTTAGGCTCATATTCAAAAAGTCGACATCAAAACCATAAAAATCTACTCACATAGTCATACTAGTTAGACACAACGAGCAGGAAGTTATATTCAAGGTCCAAAATGTTGGACCAAATCACTAAGATTTTACCACCATAACACACCCACGACCTCTCGAACCACGCACTTAACAAACTACAAACTTAATAAACCACGAACCATGGACTTAACGAATCATCAACTCACGAACCACAACCCCACGAACCACGGACTTAACGAATCATCAACTCACGAACCACAACCCCACGAACCACGGACTTAACGAACCATCAACTAACGAACCACGACCCCACGAACCACAACCCCACGAACCATGGACTTAACGAATCATCAACTCACGAACCACGAACCACAACCACATGAACCACGGACTTAACGAATCATCAACTCACGAACCACGACCCCACGAACCACGGACTTAACGAACCATCAACTAACGAACCACGACCCCACGAACCACAACCCCACGAACCATGGACTTAACGAATCATCAACTCACGAACCACAACCCCACGAACCATGGACTTAACGAATCATCAACTCACGAACCACGAACCACAACCCCACGAACCACGGACTTAACGAATCATCAACTCACGAACCACGACCCCACGAACCACGGACTTAACGAACCATCAACTAACGAACCACGAACCACGACCCCAAAAAACCACGGACTTAACGAACCATCAACTAACGAACCACGAACCACGACACCACGAACCACAACCCCACGAACCATGGACTTAACGAACCATCAACTAACGAACCACGAACCACAACCCCACGAACCATGGACTTAACAAAGGTAGCGTCGAGGAGAGATATAATTTGCGGTCTCTTGCTCTTCTGTTCGCCTCTGCTGCTGGTATGTTTCCTAGCGCTTCTAATTGTACATCGACCCATCCTTTTCGGTGGTGGACAGTTGGGTCTGGTGTTCTCACAACATTTTGCTGAAGGCTCGTTGTGTTTTTGATCTGTCTGCCCTGTCACCTAGCCAAACTATTTTATCTGTTGTTTCCTTATATATTCTATGATGGGGGCTATTCCTAGCTTTCTTCTCAGTTCTTCATTTCTGAGCTTATCTCTCAGACTGTTTCCTGTCTTTCGTCTAACAAATTTCATCTCTAAAATCACAAAAATTTAGGCACATACTCAAAAAGTCGACCTCAAAACCATAAAAAGCTACTCCCACATTCATCTAAAAGTTACATCAAAACCGCATTAGATTTGCAACGTGCAAAAACATGCACAAGTTTGACACGCGAACCAGTTTGGAACAATGCACCAATAGACATCCCTATACCAAAAATTTACTTTGATAATCACTTTTATGATTGATACGCCCCTTACGAAGGCTGATTGTTACGCCCCTTACGAAGGTGCATTGTGCCAAACTGGTTAGAGTGTCAAACTTGTGGTTCGTGGGGTTGTGGTTCGTGGTTCGTGAGTTGATGATTCGTTAAGTCCATGGTTCGTGGGGTTGTGGTTCGTGGTTCGTGAGTTGATGATTCGTTAAGTCCATGGTTCGTGGGGTTGTGGTTCGTGGGGTCGTGGTTCGTGGTTCGTTAGTTGATGGTTCGTTAAGTCCGTGGTTCGTGGGGTCGTGGTTCGTGAGTTGATGATTCGTTAAGTCCGTGGTTCGTGGGGGTGTGGTTCGTGGTTCGTGAGTTGATGATTCGTTAAGTCCATGGTTCGTGGTTTATTAAGTTTGTAGTTTGTTAAGTGCGTGGTTCGAGAGGTCGTGGGTGTGTTATGGTGGTAAAATCTTAGTGATTTGGTCCAACATTTTGGACCTTGAATATAACTTCCTGCTCGTTGTGTCTAACTAGTATGACTATGTGAGTAGATTTTTATGGTTTTGATGTCGACTTTTTGAATATGAGCCTAAATTTGTGTGTTATGGTGGTAAAATATTTGCGAATTGGCCAAACTTTTTTGGCTTTAGAAATAACGATCGGTTCGTTGTGTCTAACTAGTATGAGTATGGGAGTAGATTTTTATGGATTTGAGGTCGACTTTTTTAATATGAGTCTATATTTATTTTGTTCTGTGGGTAAATTGTTAGTGATTTGGTCAAACTTTTTGGACCTAGAATATAACTTTCTACTCCCTGTGTCTAACTATTACGACTATGTGAGTAGCTTTTGGGATTTTTAGGTCGACTTTTTGAGCATGAGCCTATTTTGTTTTGGTTTACCATGAATGTGAGAGAGACAGAGAGAGAGAGAGAGATAGAATTTCGCTGGTTGATACTTTGTGTGGCTTGATGATAGGACCTGAAGGGCTGATGATAGTGCTGATGGTGGCACATGATGATGTGTCACTAATAATCGGTTTGATACTTTGTGTGGGTTGATGATGATAGGACATGAAGGGATGATGATGATAGGACATGAAGGGATGATGATGATAGGGCATGAAGGGATGATGATGGTGTTGAGGGTGGCACATGATGATGATGTGTCACTTTGTGTGTCTTGGTGATGATGATGATGATAGGACATGAGGGGATGGTGATGGTGTTGAGGGTGGCACATGATGATGATGATAGGACATGAAGGGATGATGGTGTTGAGGGTGGCACATGATGATGATAGGACATGAAGGGTTCATGATGGTGTTGAGGGTGGCACATGATGATGTGTCACTAATAATCGGTTTGATACTTTGTGTGGCTTGATGATGATAGGACATGAAGGGATGATGATGATGATAGGACATGAAGAGATGATGATGGTGTTGAGGGTGGCACATGCTGATGATGTGCCACTTTGTGTGTCTTGGTGATGATGATGATGATGATAGGACATGAAGGGATGGTGATGGTGTTGAGGGTGGCACATGATGATGATGATAGGCCATGAAGGGATGATGCTGTTGTTGAGGGTGGCACGTGATGATGATAGGACATGAAGGCAGAGGGGGTAGTTCCGTTGTCTAAAGATGGCGTTAAGGCAGTCTCGAAAACGCTTATGCTAACCTCAACTACATGCCGCCTGTTGTTAACCAGATCAACTACACGCCCTTTTTTGTTAACCAAGGGGACCTCACTCTTGTTAATCAGACGACAGCTCCGGCAGACAGTATGGATGCCCAGGATGTTTCAGCAAAGTCACCGATTACCTATTCCAGCTTTGATCAGGGTTTTGTCAAAATGGAGGGCGGTTGTGTAGGAAACCCAGACGGTTAAAATTATCAGCAACCGGACAGTAATATATATGATGTATTAATAAAGTTGTGAAATATAGAATTTTGTTTTGCTTTACCATGAATGAGAGAGAGCGAGCGTCACTATTTAATATTAGCACACCTTACTACACGACACATGATGATGTTGATAGCGATAACACACACGACCAGTAATCTTTCCCCAAGAACCGCTATCCTGGCACATGATGTTAGCGATACTACAATAACACACCCGTGTCAACCAACCTGTTCCCGCCCGCGAGCTAGTCGTATTTACCTAATCCTTTTCCTAACAATACCCCTTCAACGTCATTGCTTGTCAGCATTTTTTACATGTCGCCTCCTGTCGCCTAATACCCCCCCCCCTTCTCACGGCCATGAAAGGATGATGCTGTTGTTGAGGGTGGCACGTGATGATGATAGGACATGAAGGGTTGATGATGGTGTTGAGGGTGGCACATAATGATGATGATAGGACATGAAGGGTTGATGCTGGTGTTGAGGGTGGCACATGATCACTAAAAAATGTAGTGCGAGATCCGCGACCCAATCAGTTACGAGATCGCCTATAATTTTAAATTTCCCTTCATTTTAAGTTTTTAAAATATTGATTTTTCATCATTATATTTTATTATTTTTAACATAAGTCCGTTTTCTTTTCAATCGGGGTTTTACCTGAGTTGGTTAACTGAAATATCCTGAGCCGGACTGATTGACGGCCCGATCTTTTGAATTTACCTGAGTTAATCTCTCAGACACAGTAGACCGTTTCAACAAACTGACGAACCAAAAAAAAAAAAAATTCCCCCCCCCCCCCCCAAAAAAAAAATCAATTTCGAAAAAAATAGCGAATTCAAAAAAAAAATTTTTTTTTTTTTTTTTGGGTGCATGTTTCGTGCAGTATCGGTGCCAAATCTATTGTCTTTCGGTGCATGTGCGTGCACTTTTAGGATGGGTTCACAGCCACACATACTACTTACATCACAGTTGTCGTAGGTTTTCTCTTTTCAATTGCTGCTATTTATGTTTAAAGTTCATGATTTCATCCCTGTTTAAACACACAAACAAAGAAACCAACAAGCGGTCAACGTTAAAGTCTTTTACATTCAAGTCAATATTACTCAATTTTTGTTTACAATTTAGACACACAACCAAGAAATAAATTGGACTAACTAGGAATGCCAGCGACCTGGCTTAGTGATATAGTGAACCTGGGTTCGAGCACAACTTGATGCTCTCCAGTCTAGTCTTATAAAGAAATGGTAACCTGGCTCACTGAGTTGGGGAAAAGAAATGACATTGAAAAAAGCACTGGCCCCCTCCTCCCAACTTCCAAATGATGTGACTAGCACAGTGAAATATTATTTCAGACTCCTCAAATCTTTTATAGATGGGACACTACATTTTTTCTACCTTATAATTATGTATAATTGAACTTTGTGCAAATTATGAATTATTCATAATGCTTAACTGTTAATTTTACAGCAAAAATTATTTGATGACCCGCACAATGCATGTACTTTCATATGCATATGTTTCACTGCAGCTGTTAACAACTGTGCCCTTAACATCGACATATCATATGTGTAATTACATTATAAGCACCACAGTCAGACTATAAACATAACACTTAGATATCACAATTTCAACTCAAACGTAGGTTTACTCATTTCCAATAAATGGGGAACTGTGTGCCTAGACATACGACGTCAACTGCTTGACAGGAAGATCCCGAGTTGGAAACTTGCCAAAGGTGGTGATAATTCTCCTCTTCTAATCCGCAGTTTTATGTGGCTGTATACTTCCCTCTAGGGAGCCGCGATGGCTCAGTGGTTAGTGAACTGGACTACAAAAGACAAGGGGTAGGGTTCGATCCCAACCGACGGCTTCCGGGTTCACCCAGCCTCTAATGGGTACCGGATTTTTTTCTGGGAAAGTGAAGCGGCACGGGCGTAGTACCGACCACATTACCCCAAAAATCATGTGCCGAAGGTCTATAAAATTTATGGTCACTAACACCAAATCCCTATACGCCACTTGGCGTGACGGGAGTACTTGACTTTTTACTACTTTTTTTATCTTTCCCTCTTCTCTGGGTAGTGAGATCCGATGTCTAGCCCTCTCGAATAACGGCTAAAAAACAACAACAACAAAAACACGAGGTACTGTGTGCATTCTGCGCACGTTAAAGCTTCTTATGCAGTTAAAAGTCGAAAAGAGTAGCTCAAAATGGCCGCTACCCAGTCAAAAGTATTTAGAAAGCTAAAGACGAATCAGTTGGTACTGATATCGCGCGGCTTGGTGCAAACTAACAACGCTACGCATTCACGACCACTTAATGGAATAACGCTAAGCTGAATAAAGAAAAACGAGATTTCCAATTTACAAAATAATTAACTACAAGCAATATGAAACAACTGAGGCTGGCAACATATTAGAATTACTATTAAAAGAAAAGAAAGGGGCGGTGAGCGTCACACAGATCCAAAAGATTTTGAGCACTGCGCTAAAATCTTCCATTGATTGGAAGAAAAAGTTCGAAAAGCTAATGATTGTGTTGAGTTTCTCTCTTACTCTGCGATCAAGACTCTATCAGAGTAGGATTCCAGACTCTCTTATGAAGTCAGCTGTCTGTTTAAGCGAATCGATTGCATATTCAGCTGTTTCTTGAAGCTTTTCCGGTCAGCGGTAGTTTCTATCATAATTAGAGTCTGTTAGATCCAGTCTGATTGATTACTTGTTAAAACGTTGCACTGTGTTCTGCGCCAGTGACCCAGTGCATTCGATTTCAGCCAGGATTTTATTCAGGTTTGCTTTCCTTAGCCTTTGATTGTCCCCAATCTTGAGTTGAGTATAGTAATGATGTTATAAGACAAAAATAAAGAAAGAAATAATCAATATGAAATAGTGATGGCTATGGCTATCCTAAGAAAACAATGTAACACTTGTTAGGCATGCGCTTGGGTAGGACCCGCAAGAGGGGGGGGGGGGATTATGGTCCATATGTTGTAGAATATCATGGCGAAAAGCAAAAGTAATAGAAGGCATTGCAATAATAGTTTTATATAAGGAAGATAGCACGGACTAGAAATCACTGGCGAGTAGTTGTTGCAAGAACCGAAATCTGGCTTCAAGAATGAAAACTGATAGGCAATATGTGGTGTTTTTATGACATCTTTGATATGTGAGTTCATTGAAGAAATGCAACAATGGCGGACAGTAGAAATTAGCACACAAATAAAGTGGTGAAACAGTTGAAAATGAAGAAAAGAATAACAACGCAATTTGATCAAACAAGTTATGTATTGACTCATAAAGAGACATAACAGCTTATTAACTCTTTGTTTTTCAAGTAACGCTCGCATCGGTGGGCTTCTTTTACCTTTTATCTCCAAATAGCGCTCTCTCCGGCTCTTGCGAAATCGAGTTTTTTTTTTTTTAAGAGACGGAGTGAAATGGTGCTCCAATATTAACCAATGTTTGATATGGAGACGACACAAGATGATGATGGTAATGACGTGTGTGACCTGCTAGCAGCCGGATTCGTGGAGCTTGATTACCGCCCTTTTCATGGTAAATCTAGCAAAGCAACAACAAATGTTTGGGCGGTCGAGGATCCTTGACACCGTTTTAACACTGAGGCTCAATAATGGTTTGTTGTCGAGCAGTGGCGAAGCGTGCAAAAGTGAAGGACACGAAGGGCGAATGCAAGTCTAGGAACGCAAAATTTCAACAGGAAAAACACCCACTAAAAATCTATTAAAATAAATCAGACTCGGTAACGCAATGGTTGTCTTGTCCTGGCTCTGGCAATCCCAGTTCAAGATACCGAAGATTCGCCAGGGCGTGCCATTGAAACAGGGGATAGGAGAGGAGAATGCATGAAACATAGAGCATAAATAGTAGTGTAAATAGTAATAACACATAAATACATAAATAGTAGCAGAACAAAACATAAATAAGAGTTTAGCTGAAACAGACTATAGAACGGGGGGGGGGGGGGGAGAGAGAGAGATAAGTGGAGATAAAGAGAAGGGACCAAATAAGCATGATTTGGGGTGAACTGTTTTCAGGGAAGTGGGGAAATGAGAAACAGAAGGTGAGTTTTAAGTCAGTTGCATCTGTGATGTGGTCCTATGCGGGCGGCTGAAGAAATTTAGTCGAGACCGTGGACTGAGAGAGAATGAGTTGAATAGATGAAAGTTAGGTTATTCTTAGGGCAGTAGCCAATAGTTAGTTGTAAGAATTCGATGATTTTAGTGTTTGTAAATTAGTAAGTGTTATGTATTAGATGTTAGAATAAGATATATGTTGAGAGCAGTGGATAAGGTTAGATTGCTTGGTCTGCAACACAACTGATTATGAATCAGAGCAGTCAACGCAGTAATCTTGTTGGACAATTGTAATTAGCTCCTATCATGAAGAATTAGATGGGTAGAGAGAGCATATGTTGAGTGCAGCGGATGAAGCTAGGGTTGCTTTATCTGAAATAGCCTGATTATGAATCAGGGCAGTCAACGCATTGGATCTGGTGGAGATGTGGAATTTCTCCAACAGTAGACGGCTTTGAGGAAGTCGTGGCAGAAAACCTGAGAAGCTGTGTTTAGCTTCTACCGTGTAAAAGTGACTGTTTTTGTGCTCATGTTTGATTGCACATACGTGGGAATCCATATAGAGATTTCAGAGAGACTTGTTAAGCTATGAATTAGCTTGTACCATGAACAATTGACTTTCGTGATCATGAATGATCGCATACACCATAAGGAACGCCGAGAAAGACTTCAAGAGAGACTTGTCAAGTTATGAATAGCGTTGCTATGAATATTTGATTTATTTAAGTGATCATGAGTGATCGCATACACCATAAGGAACGTCGAGAAAGACTTCCATAGAGACTTGTGAAGATATGAATAGCGTTGCTATGAATATTTGATTTATTTAAGTGATCATGAGTGATCGCATACACCATAAGGAACGTCGAGAAAGACTTCCATAGAGACTTGTCAAGATATGAATAGCGTTGCTATGAAATTGATTTTCGGTGGTCAGGTTGATCACTTCCATAGTTGGAACCCCAGGGAAGAGTTCTACTAAAACCATGAGGTTCACACATATTCTTGATGTTAACGTATGTTTTGTCAAATTGTAAATGTTCTGTATGCTCCGGACATGCGCTTGTAATTGAAGATGTTTTTGTGTTCAATTGAACTGTTGTTAAGTCATTCAAGCAGTTTAATTATGCAATGATCCAGCGAGGGAACGAGCGGGGATAAGTCGCAGAGAAGTAACACAACACAACGTGAAGTACAAAATTACAGATCATGACGGCTTGAAGAGAACGGCGGTACAGGGCGAGCACACAACAAGTCCGAAGGAGTAACGACACGTCAAAGAGGGAAGGGTCAAGAGAGGGGTTGTTACTCCATCTAGCAGCGAGAAATCTTCAGAGAAGATCAGGCCATTGACAGTATCAGGAGTCATGCCCATCGTGCAGATGCACTTGTGGTAACTTCGAACTCGTGATACGAGAAATTCGTGATGATGTCACGGAATGTTATTATTGACTGTCGTCATTTAAGGAGAGCATAAACAGGCATAAGGTGCTCTGTTATACAAGTGGAAGAGTTATCTCAAGCGTAGCCTGCCGCCGTTTTATATATACATGTATATATATTTGTTGACGGGTAAAGACGGGAGGGAATAACTACGATTACACCATGGACGCCATCAAGGGTTAAAAATAAAAAGTGAAAATAATAAATAATATATATATTTTTTTAATCTGACCTTTCTAACATTGAAAAAGCATGTTCCGTGTTAATATATATATATATATATATATATATATATATATATATATATATATATATATATATATATAACTCTAAAAGGCAAAAGAAGAGTGGCTTAACCAAAGATGTCTAGAAATCGAAACTGTGGAAAGTAAACAAAACTTAAGAGAGATGCACACAGAAATAAAGAAAATGACTAATAAAGACAAGTAAGCTGCAGGAAACGGATGAGTTGCAAACAAAGAATGAAGAATGCTAACAGACAACAAAGATATAATAGATAGATGGCAGGAATATATAACAGAATTATTTCATAACGAAAAGGAGAAAAAGCCAGACATGAAATGTATACACAACTATAAAATCCTGAAATCTTAAGTAGAAAAAGCTATAAAATCAATGAAAAGGGGAAAGGCAGCAGGGCCTGACAATATGCAGATAGAGATGATACAGGCTCTAGAAGATTCTGGCATTTTTGTCATTACAGACATATGCAATGACATATACCATACAGGATACATACCAAACGAACTAAAAACATCAACTTTCATTACATTGTCTAAAAAGAATCGTGCAGTTAAATGCAGTGATTTTAGAGCAATAAGCCTAATGAGCCAGGTAACAAAAATTGTACTAAAAGTTATACAGGGAAGGATTCAGAATAAAATCAATACTGAATTAGATGAGCAACAATTTGGATTCATGAAAAACAGTGGCACAAAAGAAGCCATATTTAGCATGAGAACATTGATTGAAAAGTACATAGAAGTAAACAAACCAATATATGCCTGCTTTATAGACTACACCAAAGCTTTCGATAGAATACACAATAACCAACTTCTAGACTGCCTAAAGGATATAAATCTAGACGACACAGACATACGACTAATATGTAATTTGTACTGGGAGCAAACATCAATAATAAAATATAACAAGGAGAACTCTACACTCATGGACATAAAAAGAGGAGCAAGACAAGGATGCATCCTATCACCAAGCTTGTTCAATCTATACACTGAGCAAATCCTTAAAAACATCTCAGAGATGCCTGGTCTAAACATTAATGGAAAGATAATCAATAACCTAAGATATGCTGATGATACTGTTCTACTAGCAGAAAATCCTAAGGACCTACAACAATTGCTTAATGTGATAAACATAACAAGCAAAAATATGGACTAGATATCAAAAAGACTAAAACTATGATCATAAACAAAGAAAATTCTCAGGACCTACAATTAAATATTACAGTTGAAGGTATACATCTGGAGACAGTCTAGAGCTACAACTACCTGGGACATGCTATAACCAATGATGGGAAATGTAAAATTGAAATAAACAAAAGAATAGGTATGGCAAAAAGTAATTTTAATGCCATGAAAAATATACTAATAACAAAACAAATATCAGCAGGGCTGAAACTATGAATGGCAAAATGTTACATCTTCACAATATTCCTGTATGGAAAAAAAACATGGACATTAGACAAGAAAACAGAACAGAAAATTGAAGCCTTTGAAATGTGGATTTATAGAAGAATATATAGAATTGGGTGGAAAGAAAAGAAAACAAACGATGAAGTTTTAAAACAACTGAAAATAAAAAGAGAACTACTAAATACAATTAAGACAAGACAAATGAAATTGTTGGGGCATGTTAAAAGACACAACAGCCTACTAAAAGTAATATTGGAAGGGAAAATATAATGTAAAAGAGGCAGAGGCAGACCAAGACTAACATTGACGAGTAACATCAAAAGATGGACAAGTCAATCTATGACAGCTTGCACAATCAAAGCAAGAAACAGAGTAGAATGGCGATCCATGGTAGCCAACCTTCGTTACGGAGAAGGCACTCGATGATGATGATGATGATATATAACTCTGGGCGCCAGCAGTAATAAGGTCGGCACTGGGCAATCCACATACTTTCCCTGCCCCATCTTACTGGCAACTTAGGCAACGCCCCTGTTGTTGTAACAACAAAACAATAGTGCCAGTTGTCTGACATTGTGAAGAAAATCGATGAAATATAATATCCGATATTAATTCTGATTCACATGGCGATTGCATTAGCTGATAATGAATAACAGATCTAGCCATGTTTAATGCAGCACGTGTTCCAATGATTTCCACAGCAATAATTATTTATTTTTTGTTGAAAATGCCCACAGTGAACCTCAAGCATATCTGTTTCGTGTTTGTATTGACAAAATCAAATAAGGACAGAACTTGAGTTGTGGATGCTGTAGTGTGTGGAGAGAAAAAAATCAAGGTTTACTGAACGTTGTCAATACATGGGCACGATATACGATAAGTTTATCAAGCAAATCAGTGCATTTATACCCTTTAAAAAAATATATATATTGTAAATCAAACGTGTCCCGCAGTTTAATTCTATAGAATACAATTTCTATCTTTGCTATTTAAGAAATCATGACAAGGTTTTGTCATTGGCTGAGGCGAGTCACGCGGGAGGATTAGAATGATGTCTCTAATGTCTGGCATTAACTATTTTGAGAACATGGGAAGGAATGGGCAAATGAGAAGATGGAAGGAGGAGAATCCAAGCCAGGACGCAATAATAAGCAAAGATAGTAGTAAGTAAAGTAGAATATGGTAATCTTGAACTAATGGTCTTTGAAGGATTAGAGACAGGAAGATTGTAGATTCAAACACCCACCGATGCATTTTATATTTTTCCTTGAAACCGGAACTCCTTACAGTAAACTTTGATGATTATTATTTTCCTGATGTACACATTTTAAGAGCAACTGAAAAATTGGGACTAGTATTTTATATCGCAGCAACTACAGTAATTATAATTGTTAAATGATATTGGTGTCACATTCTAAATAACGATAAATTACCGTGAGCAGTGATCGACTCTCGCACTCTCTAGATACTGTTAATAAAGACAAAGCTACCACGCTCTTCTCATATCAAATTGAAAAAAATGAACTGTGTTGTCATATTTTTAAATTATAAAAGCAACCAATTCTCGCATTCTGAGTTTGGCTATTTGAAGACAGGAATAGGATATTGAATCTTTTTATCTAGTAGCTGCACATGTAGTTGAAAATTTGAACGTTAAAAGAGTGATTATTGAGTTATTGAGTTATTTGCGGGTCATCACCATTGCACTCCGAACACGTCCATAGGTGCTCAGATCTCCTCAGCAATTCCCTCAGTGTCCAGCGACTGACGACTTCAGTACTATGTTGGTTGATAAGTCTTCTTACACGGCCACTAAGTTTCTCATTTCTGGCAGTGCCCATCTTAACTCCTATTTCCATCATCCGGAGAAGTGACGTGGATCTGTGTTTGTTAAAAGAGTGATCGTGGAGAAGGAAGTAATCAACAAGTTAACAAATGTTAATCGTTCTCTTGATCCTGCAATGTTTTTTGACAGCGTGAAACGGATTGAAAATCTGCTTCTGTCTAAAGCAGAGACACAAATGTCAGAACGGTTAATGTTACTTCCGACGAGACTGAAGTGGAGAGTTTCTATTACATGTTTAGGATTCTAGAAAGACAGTGTGTAAAGGGTTTTCGTAAATCCTGGGAGAAAAAAAAAATGAAGTAGAAAGTGTCTGATGGAATATGTAGCTAAAAGAAAGTATGAACAGGATCGCCATTTAATCTACTGAATGTGAGCCTGACTTCTTCCAGAGAAACCTAGCGCTTACACCAGGTGTGAGCCACTTTTTATTTCTTGAGGTCCAGATCTGAAAACTATGGCGACATATATACCATGACGACATATATACCATGACCTAATGAAGTCATTATATGACCAACATAACAAGCAAAAAATATGGACTAGATATGAATATCAAAAAGACTAAAACTATGATCATAAACAAAGAAAATTATCAAGACCTACAATTAAAAATCACGGTTGAGGGAATACATCTGGAGACAGTCCAGAGCTACAACTATCTTGGACTTACTATAACCAATGATGGAAAATGTAAAATTGAAATAAACAAAAGAATAGGTATGGCAAAAAGTAATTTTAATACCATGAAAAATATACTAACAACAAAATAAATATCAGCAGGGCTAAAACTAAGAGTAGCAAAATGGTACATCTTCTCAATATTCCTGTATGGTGCAGAAACATGGACATTAGACAAGAAAACAGAACAGAAAATTGAAGCCTTTTAAAATGTGGATTTATAGAAGAATAGGTAAAATTGGATGGAAAGAAAAGAAAACAAACGATGAAGTTCTAAAACAACTGAAAATGAAAAGAGAACTACTAAATACAATTAAGACAATACAAATGACGTTTTGGGGGGCATGTTAAAAGCCACAACATCCTACTAAAAGTAATATCGGAAAGGAAAATACAAGATAAAAGGGGCAGAGGCAGACCAAGACTAACATGGACGAGTAACATCAAAAGATAGACAAGTCAATCTATGACAGCCTGCACCATCAAAGCAAGAAACAGAGTAGAATGGCGATCCATGGTAGCCAACCTTCGTTGCGGAGAAGGCACTCGATAATGATGATATGACCAAATACCATGATCTGATGACGCCATTATATGACCAAATACCATGACCTAATGACGCCATTATATAACCAAATACCATAACCTAATGACGCCATTATATAACCATATACCATAACCTAATGAAGCCATTCTTTAAAATTACATAGTTTGCTTTCACTTGCGATTAGAATGTTAAATTAGTAATGAAGAGTGAAAGACAAAATGGAAAGTGGAATGAAAGGGAGAGAGGTGAAACAGAATATCGGGGTGGGGTGAGATTCAACAATATATTATAAATAGAAAGCTTACCGGTTTAATGAGAGGGTTGTGACTGAACTATTTGGTAGCATTTGACTAACAGCTATGCGCAGCATATTTTCTAAAGTTATGTCAGTTAATCCATTTCTTACTTTTAATTTGGTCAACTTAAGTTTTGAAAGAAAAAGCTCACAAACATAAGTGCTACCAAACAATGAAGTAAAAGTGTGGGCATTTGGTATGATCATTGGATATTGTTCACGTGGGAAATAAGATGTCTAGAAGACCAGTATCTTCAAATTTCACCACGTTGATTTTAGAATGTGTTTCTTGCAAATCAATAACTTCCATTTGTATCTCTGCCACTGCAGCATTTACATCTATATCAAGTGGTGTTGAGAAACATTCTAATCTTGTTTGTTGTGCGGCAAAATCTTTGAAATGCTCCACAACCTGGCCATAAATAGCACTTATGGTGTCAGCATATCTGATGAAATTAATAAGAAATTTCTTCTGCTCTCCTAGCCTTACAAAAAAGATTAGTATTTCCTACTCGCAGATTATTTACTCGTCGTTTCAGTTTATTTTTTTGGAAAACTTTGATATTCCTGTAAACCTCGTGTCCTTGTGTTTGTAACTTGAGATTAAGGTCAATAAAATGTTGAGTCGTGTCAATCAAAAACGCAAGCTGGCAGATCCACTAATGGCTGGTCCGATAATTATTTGACCCGACAATCCTTCATGTCTATGAAAAGTTCGACTTCAGCAGAAAAGTCATACAATTTTTCAGCATTTCTTCTTGGCTTAACCATCGAACTTCACAATAGTGAAGCAGTTTGTCGTTCTATGTGTCGACGTCATGACGAAAATATTGGAATTGATAACTGTTGAGCCCCCTTGCTTTTATAAAGTTCACACACGATACCACAACTGGCATGATGTCAGCAATTATAAACGCTTTGGCGCACACATTTTTGTATTGAATAATATAATATAGGGATGAAACACCAACATGACCTACTTCGGATTCTAAGAAACTCGATTTATTTTGCCACCCAGTCCTGACTTTTGACCAGTCATAGTTGGTGCTCCGTCTGTTGTCATAGTTGGTGCTTCGTCTGTTGTCATAGCTGGTGCTCCGTCTGTTATCATAGCTGGTGCTCCATCTGTTGTCATAGTTGACGCTCCGTCTATTGTCATAGCTGGTGCTCCGTCTGTTATCATAGCTGGTGCTCGGTCTGTTGTCATAGTTGACGCTCCTTCTGTTGTCTTAGCTGGTGCTCCGTCTGTTGTCATAGCTGGTGCCTCGTCTGTTGTCATAGCTGGTGATTCGTCTGTTGTCATAGCCGGTGCTTCGTCTGTTGTCATAGCTGGTGATTCGTCTGTTGTCATAGCTGGTGCATCGTTTGTTGTCATAGCTGGTGCTTCGTCTGTTGTCACAGCTGGTGCTTCGTCTGTTGTCATAGCTGGTGCATCGTTTGTTGTCATAGCTGGTGCATCGTTTGTTGTCATAGCTGGTGCTTCGTCTGTTGTCACAGCTGGTGCTTCGTCTGTTCTCACTCCATAAAGTCTGTCCCAATTTAGTTTCATTCTTTAAGAACGTTTAAGAGGTACCCTGTTGTGGTGCCTTTAAGTAGTTGTAAGGCTAATATGTCCTCAGTAATGTTAAAGAACGTGTCAATGGCCCTAATGAAGTAAAAAGTAAAGAGCCCCCGTCACGCGAAGTGGCGTATTGGGAATATGGTGTTAGTGACCATAATTTTTACAGACCTTCAGCCCTTTTTGTGGTAATTTGGTCGGTATTACGCCCGTGCCGTTTTACTTTCCCAGAAAAAAATCCGGTACCCATTTAAGGCTGGGTGAACCCGGAAGTCATCGATTGGGAACGAACCCTGCCCCTTAGTAATGGCCCTATTAAAGATAAACTAATAGCACTGCCTCCATCATAGCACTTAACACGTCTATCTAAAGCGACGGATGTTGCTAAGAATTCTAACGCTCGCTCCTTTCAGCTTTTTTTAAAAACATCTTTCCCCGTATCATCTATCTGTCTTCCGACAGTTCGACGTGATAAATTTACTTGGTGACACTAATGACCTTTATCGGGACAAAGCACTTTAGCAGCTTCTTCGAAACACTCTTTCACAAATTCTCCATCGAAAAATGGTTTCAAACCCTTCGCAACTTTATCCCTAATAATATAACTCACTCAAATAGCATTCTCTGAACATTTATTTACACTGTGAAACACACCATATTGACCTTCCAATGACTTCCTTAAATATGTTATTTTGTCCTGCCTGACTTGTCCTTCCAGTGAACTATAAATTTCACATTTCGATTGTAAGTGACGTCTTATGTTGTGTTCTTTTAGAACGTATTTTCATTACATATTAAACTCGCGGGGTTATCGCGATACTGAATAAAGAAATAATCTGAAGTCCGCATTTCCCGAAAAATACGAAATTGTGTATCTATTTCCTCCTTTTGCTTGATAGTGTCATTGTGTAGCTAACTGGTAGCAACCGGTTATTAACTTTAGATATATTGCTATTTAATTAAAAATTACACCTAATTCGTCCACCCCTGCAATTTGTAATCTCTACCAAAACCGACGGTAAAGATAAAGACACAATTCCTTTAATTTGACGCATAATTGTGATCGAAAAAAAGTCGCCTTATTTAACTTTCAACGCCGGCGTATTACAATACTACCCACTCCATTATCAAAACCACGATCTTGTAGCCATTGTGGCACTAACAATTTAGGCTCCACCACTCTTGTGATGTCGTCTAATCAACGACATTAAAAGGACTGTCAGCGGCGTAGTGTCCATCAATAAAGACAATGAAATGTATAGTCTTGGCTTGTAACACGTAGCAACTAATTGATAAAGATATGATACAAATTATTTCTTTTTGTCGAATTCGTTAACCGAATTCCTATATTTTTTTAAGTGTTCTGAATTTTTGTGCGCATTTATGTGTTACATTTTAGTTTTTTTTTTCTTTCCTTTTGAGCTCAGTGAACGAGATGTATAGTAATTTTTTTAATCAAGCACAAGGGCCGGTCAAAATAGCTTGGAGTGCCGATTCTGACCCGCGTGCCGTAGGTTGCCCACAATTGATTTACACATTTCCAATGGAAGACCGTTTGATACTGACTATCATTAAAATGGATGGCTTTCCAATACGTGTTGTTTCAACCTTTATCATGTTTCAAATCCTGGTCCCTGGCTCGGACTTGGTTCTTGGCTCTGGCAGCCGACTCTAGGTGAAAGCATAGACTCTTGAAGAAGACGAGTCCAATAAAATCAGCTCAAATTGGATTTTTTTTATTAAATGTATTAAAATAATTTGTTAAATGAAATACTAGTGCTTTAATTTAAGGGCAAACAATCACTGAACTCTATAACTGACGGACGGTCTGCATTTAATTTTCTTGTGATAAATATTATAATGTAATATAACTTGACAAAGGTAAATACATCAGAACTTCAGAGGCCTAGTATATCACGATTTTTTTTGTTTCACAGACACAACGCTTGTTATGACCTAATAGACAGAGAGACATACTGTTTGACAGACAGACAGATGTAGACAGATAGACAGATGTAGACAGATAGACAGATAGACAGATAGATTAGATAGATAGATAGATTAGATAGATAGATAGACAGATAGATTAGATAGATAGATAGATAGATTAGATAGATAGATAGATTAGATAGATAGATAGATAGATAGATAGATAGATAGATAGATAGATAGATAGGTAGGTAGGTAGGTAGGTAGGTAGGTAGGTAGGTAGGTAGGTAGGTAGGTAGGTAGGTAGGTAGGTAGGTAGGTAGGTAGGTAGGTAGGTAGGTAGGTAGGTAGGTAGGTAGGTAGGTAGGTAGGTAGGTAGGTAGGTAGGTAGGTAGGTAGGTAGGTAGGTAGGTAGGTAGGTAGGTAGGTAGGTAGGTAGGTAGGTAGGTAGGTAGGTAGGTAGGTAGGTAGGTAGGTAGGTAGGTAGGTAGGTAGGTAGGTAGGTAGGTAGGTAGGTAGGTAGTAGGTAGGTAGGTAGGTAGGTAGGTAGGTAGGTAGGTAGGTAGGTAGGTAGGTAGGTAGGTAGGTAGGTAGGTAGGTAGGTAGGTAGGTAGGTAGGTAGGTAGGTAGGTAGGTAGGTAGGTAGGTAGGTAGGTAGGTAGGTAGGTAGGTAGGTAGGTAGGTAGGTAGGTAGGTAGGTAGGTAGGTAGGTAGGTAGGTAGGTAGGTAGGTAGGTAGGTAGGTAGGTAGGTAGGTAGGTAGGTAGGTAGGTAGGTAGGTAGGTAGGTAGGTAGGTAGGTAGGTAGGTAGGTAGGTAGGTAGGTAGGTAGTAGGTAGGTAGGTAGGTAGGTAGTAGGTAGGTAGGTAGGTAGGTAGGTAGGTAGGTAGGTAGGTAGGTAGGTAGGTAGGTAGGTAGGTAGGTAGGTAGGTAGGTAGGTAGGTAGGTAGGTAGGTAGGTAGGTAGGTAGGTAGGTAGGTAGGTAGGTAGGTAGGTAGGTAGGTAGGTAGGTAGGTAGGTAGGTAGGTAGGTAGGTAGGTAGGTAGGTAGGTAGGTAGGTAGGTAGGTAGGTAGGTAGGTAGGTAGGTAGGTAGGTAGGTAGGTAGGTAGGTAGGTAGGTAGGTAGGTAGGTAGGTAGGTAGGTAGGTAGGTAGGTAGGTAGGTAGGTAGGTAGGTAGGTAGGTAGGTAGGTAGGTAGGTAGGTAGGTAGGTAGGTAGGTAGGTAGGTAGGTAGGTAGGTAGGTAGGTAGGTAGGTAGGTAGGTAGGTAGGTAGGTAGGTAGGTAGGTAGGTAGGTAGGTAGGTAGGTAGGTAGGTAGGTAGGTAGGTAGGTAGGTAGGTAGGTAGGTAGGTAGGTAGGTAGGTAGGTAGGTAGGTAGGTAGGTAGGTAGGTAGGTAGGTAGGTAGGTAGGTAGGTAGGTAGGTAGGTAGGTAGGTAGGTAGGTAGGTAGGTAGGTAGGTAGGTAGGTAGGTAGGTAGGTAGGTAGGTAGGTAGGTAGGTAGGTAGGTAGGTAGGTAGGTAGGTAGGTAGGTAGGTAGGTAGGTAGGTAGGTAGGTAGGTAGGTAGGTAGGTAGGTAGGTAGGTAGGTAGGTAGGTAGGTAGGTAGGTAGGTAGGTAGGTAGGTAGGTAGGTAGGTAGGTAGGTAGGTAGGTAGGTAGGTAGGTAGGTAGGTAGGTAGGTAGGTAGGTAGGTAGGTAGGTAGGTAGGTAGGTAGGTAGGTAGGTAGGTAGGTAGGTAGGTAGGTAGGTAGGTAGGTAGGTAGGTAGGTAGGTAGGTAGGTAGGTAGGTAGGTAGGTAGGTAGGTAGGTAGGTAGGTAGTAGGTAGGTAGGTAGGTAGGTAGGTAGGTAGGTAGGTAGGTAGGTAGGTAGGTAGGTAGGTAGGTAGGTAGGTAGGTAGGTAGGTAGGTAGGTAGGTAGGTAGGTAGGTAGGTAGGTAGGTAGGTAGGTAGGTAGGTAGGTAGGTAGGTAGGTAGGTAGGTAGGTAGGTAGGTAGGTAGGTAGGTAGGTAGGTAGGTAGGTAGGTAGGTAGGTAGGTAGGTAGGTAGGTAGGTAGGTAGGTAGGTAGGTAGGTAGGTAGGTAGGTAGGTAGGTAGGTAGGTAGGTAGGTAGGTAGGTAGGTAGGTAGGTAGGTAGGTAGGTAGGTAGGTAGGTAGGTAGGTAGGTAGGTAGGTAGGTAGGTAGGTAGGTAGGTAGGTAGGTAGGTAGGTAGGTAGGTAGGTAGGTAGGTAGGTAGGTAGGTAGGTAGGTAGGTAGGTAGGTAGGTAGGTAGGTAGGTAGGTAGGTAGGTAGGTAGTAGGTAGGTAGGTAGGTAGGTAGGTAGGTAGGTAGGTAGGTAGGTAGGTAGGTAGGTAGGTAGGTAGGTAGGTAGGTAGGTAGGTAGGTAGGTAGGTAGGTAGGTAGGTAGGTAGGTAGGTAGGTAGGTAGGTAGGTAGGTAGGTAGGTAGGTAGGTAGTAGGTAGGTAGGTAGGTAGGTAGGTAGGTAGGTAGGTAGGTAGTAGGTAGGTAGGTAGGTAGGTAGGTAGGTAGGTAGGTAGGTAGGTAGGTAGGTAGGTAGGTAGGTAGGTAGGTAGGTAGGTAGGTAGTAGGTAGGTAGGTAGGTAGGTAGGTAGGTAGGTAGGTAGGTAGTAGGTAGGTAGGTAGGTAGGTAGGTAGGTAGGTAGGTAGGTAGGTAGGTAGTAGGTAGGTAGGTAGGTAGGTAGGTAGGTAGGTAGGTAGGTAGGTAGGTAGGTAGGTAGGTAGGTAGGTAGGTAGGTAGGTAGGTAGGTAGGTAGGTAGGTAGGTAGGTAGGTAGGTAGGTAGGTAGGTAGGTAGGTAGGTAGGTAGGTAGGTAGGTAGGTAGGTAGGTAGGTAGGTAGGTAGGTAGGTAGGTAGGTAGGTAGGTAGGTAGGTAGGTAGGTAGGTAGGTAGGTAGGTAGGTAGGTAGGTAGGTAGGTAGGTAGGTAGGTAGGTAGGTAGGTAGGTAGGTAGGTAGGTAGGTAGGTAGGTAGGTAGGTAGGTAGGTAGGTAGGTAGGTAGGTAGGTAGGTAGGTAGGTAGGTAGGTAGGTAGGTAGGTAGGTAGGTAGGTAGGTAGGTAGGTAGGTAGGTAGGTAGTAGGTAGGTAGGTAGGTAGGTAGGTAGGTAGGTAGGTAGGTAGGTAGGTAGGGTAGGTAGGTAGGTAGGTAGGTAGGTAGGTAGGTAGGTAGGTAGGTAGGTAGGTAGGTAGGTAGGTAGGTAGGTAGGTAGGTAGGTAGGTAGGTAGGTAGGTAGGTAGGTAGGTAGGTAGGTAGGTAGGTAGGTAGGTAGGTAGGTAGGTAGGTAGGTAGGTAGGTAGGTAGGTAGGTAGGTAGGTAGGTAGGTAGGTAGGTAGGTAGGTAGGTAGGTAGGTAGGTAGGTAGGTAGGTAGGTAGGTAGGTAGGTAGGTAGGTAGGTAGGTAGGTAGGTAGGTAGGTAGGTAGTAGGTAGGTAGGTAGGTAGGTAGGTAGGTAGGTAGGTAGGTAGGTAGGTAGGTAGGTAGGTAGGTAGGTAGGTAGGTAGGTAGGTAGGTAGGTAGGTAGGTAGGTAGGTAGGTAGGTAGGTAGGTAGGTAGGTAGGTAGGTAGGTAGGTAGGTAGGTAGGTAGGTAGGTAGGTAGGTAGGTAGGTAGGTAGGTAGGTAGGTAGGTAGGTAGGTAGGTAGGTAGGTAGGTAGGTAGGTAGGTAGGTAGGTAGGTAGGTAGGTAGGTAGGTAGGTAGGTAGGTAGGTAGGTAGGTAGGTAGGTAGGTAGGTAGGTAGGTAGGTAGGTAGGTAGGTAGGTAGGTAGGTAGGTAGGTAGGTAGGTAGGTAGGTAGGTAGGTAGGTAGGTAGGTAGGTAGGTAGGTAGGTAGGTAGGTAGGTAGGTAGGTAGGTAGGTAGGTAGGTAGGTAGGTAGGTAGGTAGGTAGGTAGGTAGGTAGGTAGGTAGGTAGGTAGGTAGGTAGGTAGGTAGGTAGGTAGGTAGGTAGGTAGGTAGGTAGGTAGGTAGGTAGTAGGTAGGTAGGTAGGTAGGTAGGTAGGTAGGTAGGTAGGTAGGTAGGTAGGTAGGTAGGTAGGTAGGTAGGTAGGTAGGTAGGTAGGTAGGTAGGTAGGTAGGTAGGTAGGTAGGTAGGTAGGTAGGTAGGTAGGTAGGTAGGTAGGTAGGTAGGTAGGTAGGTAGGTAGGTAGGTAGGTAGGTAGGTAGGTAGGTAGGTAGGTAGGTAGGTAGGTAGGTAGGTAGGTAGGTAGGTAGGTAGGTAGGTAGGTAGGTAGGTAGGTAGGTAGGTAGGTAGGTAGGTAGGTAGGTAGGTAGGTAGGTAGGTAGGTAGGTAGGTAGGTAGGTAGTAGGTAGGTAGGTAGGTAGGTAGGTAGGTAGGTAGGTAGGTAGGTAGGTAGGTAGGTAGGTAGGTAGGTAGGTAGGTAGGTAGGTAGGTAGGTAGGTAGGTAGGTAGGTAGGTAGGTAGGTAGGTAGGTAGTAGGTAGGTAGGTAGGTAGGTAGGTAGGTAGGTAGGTAGGTAGGTAGGTAGGTAGGTAGGTAGGTAGGTAGGTAGGTAGGTAGGTAGGTAGGTAGGTAGGTAGGTAGGTAGGTAGGTAGGTAGGTAGGTAGGTAGGTAGGTAGGTAGGTAGGTAGGTAGGTAGGTAGGTAGGTAGGTAGGTAGGTAGGTAGGTAGTAGGTAGGTAGGTAGGTAGGTAGGTAGGTAGTAGGTAGGTAGGTAGGTAGGTAGGTAGGTAGGTAGGTAGGTAGGTAGTAGGTAGGTAGGTAGGTAGGTAGGTAGGTAGGTAGGTAGGTAGGTAGGTAGGTAGGTAGGTAGGTAGGTAGGTAGGTAGGTAGGTAGGTAGGTAGGTAGGTAGGTAGGTAGGTAGGTAGGTAGGTAGGTAGGTAGGTAGGTAGGTAGGTAGGTAGGTAGGTAGGTAGGTAGGTAGGTAGGTAGGTAGGTAGGTAGGTAGGTAGGTAGGTAGGTAGGTAGGTAGGTAGGTAGGTAGGTAGGTAGGTAGGTAGGTAGGTAGGTAGGTAGGTAGGTAGGTAGGTAGGTAGGTAGGTAGGTAGGTAGGTAGGTAGGTAGGTAGGTAGGTAGGTAGGTAGGTAGGTAGGTAGGTAGGTAGGTAGGTAGGTAGGTAGGTAGGTAGGTAGGTAGGTAGGTAGGTAGGTAGGTAGGTAGGTAGTAGGTAGGTAGGTAGGTAGGTAGGTAGGTAGGTAGGTAGGTAGGTAGGTAGGTAGGTAGGTAGGTAGGTAGGTAGGTAGGTAGTAGGTAGGTAGGTAGGTAGGTAGGTAGGTAGGTAGGTAGGTAGGTAGGTAGGTAGGTAGGTAGGTAGGTAGGTAGGTAGGTAGGTAGGTAGGTAGGTAGGTAGGTAGGTAGTAGGTAGGTAGGTAGGTAGGTAGTAGGTAGGTAGGTAGGTAGGTAGGTAGGTAGGTAGGTAGGTAGGTAGGTAGGTAGGTAGGTAGGTAGTAGGTAGGTAGGTAGGTAGGTAGTAGTAGGTAGGTAGGTAGGTAGGTAGGTAGGTAGGTAGGTAGGTAGGTAGGTAGGTAGGTAGGTAGGTAGGTAGGTAGGTAGGTAGGTAGGTAGGTAGGTAGGTAGGTAGGTAGGTAGGTAGGTAGGTAGGTAGGTAGGTAGGTAGGTAGGTAGTAGGTAGGTAGGTAGGTAGGTAGGTAGGTAGGTAGGTAGGTAGGTAGGTAGGTAGGTAGGTAGGTAGGTAGGTAGGTAGGTAGGTAGGTAGGTAGGTAGGTAGGTAGGTAGGTAGGTAGGTAGGTAGGTAGGTAGGTAGGTAGGTAGGTAGGTTTTGACGATTTTTTAAAACTTTTATAAAATTGTTAGCACCTCTGACTTTTAAACAGGTTCACGTTTGTATTAATCAAACAAATTTAGCCCTCCACCATCATGGCACAAACGCAATTTAAATTTTAAGGTGTAAATGGTTCGCCAATCATTTTGATTTCCAGAAAAAAAGGTTCATCGGTTACTTCTTATTTCTTCCTGTACAGTTCTTGGAATTCTTTAGTGGTAAGTTCCATTTTTGGGCCAATCAGCAATTTTTTATCGTCCAACTTCAAAATCTTGACTGCGGACCAAGACGCTATCCAGCAACTCAGCTGACTGCGATCAGCGACCCACAGCTGACTGCATTCGTCCGGATCTACGATGAACAGAGCTGATCAATACACTACTCCACCTCCCAGCGGTGCTACTGAAAGCAGACTATTCAGTCTGGCCAAGCATGTAGGAATCGTAGAGGAATGCAACCTTGTTGGATTATTTTGGCGGAAATGCACAAATATCAAAGCTTAGCTGCAAATCACAACATATTGCATCTATGCACACTTAATGTCCTTTAAAGGGTGAATGTTGAAGGGACTTTCCAGTCCTTTAGTAGTCTCTGGGTGAGTGTAAGAAAGAAAGAAAGAAAGAAAGGATCAACGAATACCGGAATTTCGCTGTTATATAGCCATTCAAGTCCGCGGTACCACTGATGTGAACTAAGAACAAAACCACGGGTCGAAACGTTGGTGTGCTATCCTGTAGTAAATCTATAAAACTGTCACACGCACTTGACATGTGATTTTTTTTAAAGCCTTTCATCCCACGAGCTGTTTCTACAAACCATGAAACCCTAACTGAACTACCAATAAAACATAAAAGGAACAAAATCAGTAAAGTGTTATTTTGGAGGTTTCGATGTGTAATTTTAAACGAAAATTATATCGTTTAAGTAATGGTTATGGTTATTGTTATGGAAGGCCCCGGTATCACTGCAAACGAATTAAAATCCATAATTGCTCAACCGCCGGTGCTAGTGGAATTATCCGAATTACTATCTCATCTCCCAAACAAAGAAATGTAGCTGTAGTCCCCACCATAGCAGTCTCAGCACACGCCAAAGGGCATAAGGCGAAACCGCACAGAAAGTGAACACAGCCATCTGTTCTCCATCATACGCTACCATCATTCATCGTAAACAATCGGAATATCGTAACACGATCAAAACAGATGAAACGCACAGCTCACGGTGTGCACAGAGCACTTAACTCAGTAGCTCCTGCAACAAGCCGGACTTTGAATATGAAGAAACTGCAACAAGGAACATTTTTCAGACATAAGCTTTAATGGTTCCTGCCGCCTATCCACCATATTGACCGAAAGTTTACGTCCTCCTGAAAATAATGATCGACATATATTCTTTTTTTTATGTATAGCACTTGATGATGCTAGGATATCACCTTGACTCCAAATCCGAATATATAAAACACAGTTATTCATCGGACTATCCCCGTCGCACATCAAACAACACACTGTAAGATCTCCATGCAATGTGAATTTGTGAAATTATGAATCCCTCCTACCTAACATGAACCTCAGGAAGAGGTAATACGATAAGAAAATACGTAAAGAGTATATACTATATTGCATGTATAGATAGATAGATAGATAGATAGATAGATAGATAGATAGATAGATAGATAGATAGATAGATAGATAGATAGATAGATAGATAGATAGATAGATAGATAGATAGATAGATAGATAGATAGATAGATAGATAGATAGATAGATAGATAGATAGATAGATAGATAGAGATAGATAGATAGATAGATAGATAGATAGATTAGATAGATTAGATAGATTAGATAGATTAGATAGATAAGATAGATAGATAGATAGATAGATAGATAGATAGATAGATAGATAGATAGATAGATAGATAGATAGATAGATTAGATAGATTAGATAGATTAGATAGATTAGATAGATTAGATAGATTAGATAGATTAGATAGATTAGATAGATTAGATAGATTAGATAGATTAGATAGATTAGATAGATTAGATAGATTAGATAGATTAGATAGATAGATAGATAGATAGATAGATAGATAGATAGATAGATAGATAGATAGATAGATAGATAGATAGATAGATAGATAGATAGATAGATAGATAGATAGATAGATAGATAGATAGATAGATAGATAGATAGATAGATAGATAGATAGATAGATAGATAGATAGATAGATAGATAGATAGATAGATAGATAGATAGATAGATAGATAGATAGATAGATAGATAGATAGATAGATAGATAGATAGATAGATAGATAGATAGATAGATAGATAGATAGATAGATAGATAGATAGATAGATAGATAGATAGATAGATAGATAGATAGATAGATAGATAGATAGATAGATAGATAGATAGATAGATAGATAGATAGATAGATAGATAGATAGATAGATAGATAGATAGATAGATAGATAGATAGATAGATAGATAGATAGATAGATAGATAGATAGATAGATAGATAGATAGATAGATAGATAGATAGATAGATAGATAGATAGATAGATAGATAGATAGATAGATAGATAGATAGATAGATAGATAGATAGATAGATAGATAGATAGATAGATAGATAGATAGATAGATAGATAGATAGATAGATAGATAGATAGATAGATAGATAGATAGATAGATAGATAGATAGATAGATAGATAGATAGATAGATAGATAGATAGATAGATAGATAGATAGATAGATAGATAGATAGATAGATAGATAGATAGATAGATAGATAGATAGATAGATAGATAGATAGATAGATAGATAGATAGATAGATAGATAGATAGATAGATAGATAGATAGATAGATAGATAGATAGATAGATAGATAGATAGATAGATAGATAGATAGATAGATAGATAGATAGATAGATAGATAGATAGATAGATAGATAGATAGATAGATAGATAGATAGATAGATAGATAGATATAGATAGATAGATAGATAGATAGATAGATAGATAGATAGATAGATAGATAGATAGATAGATAGATAGATAGATAGATAGATAGATAGATAGATAGATAGATAGATAGATAGATAGATAGATAGATAGATAGATAGATAGATAGATAGATAGATAGATAGATAGATAGATAGATAGATAGATAGATAGATAGATAGATAGATAGATAGATAGATAGATAGATAGATAGATAGATAGATAGATAGATAGATAGATAGATAGATAGATAGATAGATAGATAGATAGATAGATAGATAGATAGATTAGATTAGATAGATTAGATAGATTAGATAGATTAGATAGATTAGATAGATAGATAGATAGATAGATAGATAGATAGATAGATAGATAGATAGATAGATAGATAGATAGATAGATAGATAGATAGATTGATAGATAGATAGATAGATAGATAGATAGATAGATAGATAGATAGATAGATTAGATAGATTAGATAGATTAGATAGATTAGATAGATTAGATAGATAGATAGATAGATAGATAGATAGATAGATAGATAGATAGATAGATAGATAGATAGATAGATAGATAGATAGATAGATAGATAGATAGATAGATTAGATAGATTAGATAGATTAGATAGATTAGATAGATAGATAGATAGATAGATAGATTGATAGATAGATAGATTGATAGATTGATAGATTGATAGATTGATAGATAGATAGATAGATAGATAGATAGATAGATAGATAGATAGATAGATAGATAGATAGATAGATTAGATAGATTAGATAGATTAGATAGATAGATAGATAGATAGATAGATAGATAGATAGATAGATAGATAGATAGATAGATAGATAGATAGATAGATAGATAGATAGATAGATAGATAGATAGATTAGATAGATAGATAGATAGATAGATAGATAGATAGATAGATAGATAGAGAGAGAGAGAGAGAGATGGAGAGTTAATGTAAAAAGGTATATATAAAAAATGAGTCACTTAGCTGAACCATCCGTGTTCTGTCGAAAGGTGTAAATAAAGTGTGGTACTACATAGCTCGTGGACTGTGCTGTGATCCTTTTACCTGATAAGTCTCGCCGTGGTTGGCTCTATTAATACAGAATATCCAGTATTGCCCTTCCACTCGCAGGTACAATCTCCATCTCCTCCAACTGAACCAATGAAATCAAGAGCAGCCCGCCACAGCAGCAACCTGGTTCAGTGAGTTAACGACTCGCACCGACGTGAACAACTTGGTATATGTTTTATCAGACAAGAGAATGGGGGACTAACTAACACCGTTTGTGGTGTTGTGATCATGACCATGTGGACTAAGATCGTCTGTGGTGGTGTTCTAATAATGGCCCTGTGGACTAACACCGTTTGTGGTGTTGTGATAATGGCCCTGTGGACTAACATCGTTTGTGGTGTTGTGATAATGGCCATGTGGACTAACACCGTTTGTGGTGGTGTGATAATGACCCTGTGGACTAACACCGTTTGTGGTGGTGTGATAATGGTCCTGTGGACTAACACCGTTTGTGGTGGTGTGATAATGGCCCTGTTTACTAGAACGTTATTGTTAAGTGTCGCTACCCTAGTACAACTGATTTGCTTTACATTTTTGTTTACATTTTTCCTTCAGTTTAAAATGCTACGTATACCACAACTGTTCCTAGTACATGTATAAACTCTGCATAAAATTGGTTGTAGACTATTTACAATACCGAACGTCAAGACCTGATCGAGTGATAAAGCATTTTGAGTACATTTTATGAAATATGCCTTGATGTAGCGGTGCAATCACTGACCATATGTGCTTAGCATTTTCTATTGTGCCCAGTCTTTTTATCATATATGTTATTGATTGTTTTGCCTATCAAGTTCATAAGTTGTCCATAGTTATCTCCCATTTTCCCTTTTCAGTTTATCGATAATTGTATTTGAATTTGAAGCTTCATGTGTTCAGTTCCTGTTTTTTTTTAATGTGTTTACATAAATCATCATCAATATTATAATTATCGCCGATCGCCGTCTCCGCATCGAAGGTTGGCTACCATGGGGCCCCATTCCGCTCTGTCTCTTGCTTTGATGGTGCAGGTTGTCCTAGGCTGACTTGTCCATCTCTTGATGTTACTGTCCATGTTAGTCTTGGTCTGCTTCTGCCTCTTTTACTTTGTATTTGCCTTCCAAGATTTCTTTAGTAGGCTGCTGTGTCTTTTAACATGGCCCAGAAATCTCATTGGTTTTGTCTGAATTGTATTTAGTAGTTCACTTCTCAGTTTTAGTTGTTTTAAGATTTCATCGTTTGTTTTCTTTTCTTCCATCAAATTCTACCTATTCTTCTGTAAATTCACATTTCAAAGGTTCCAATTTTCTGTTCTGTTTTCTTGTCTAATGTCAATGTTTCTACACCACACAGGAATGTTGAGAAGATATAACATTTTGCTATTCTTAGTTTTAGCCTTGGTGTTATTTGTTTTGATGTTAGTATATTTTTCATGGTATGAAAATTACTTTTTGTCATTCTTATTCTTTTGTTTATTTCAGTTTCATATTTTCCATCACTGGTTATAGTATGTCCAAGGTAGTTGTAGTTCTGAACTGTCTCCAGGTCTATTTCTTCAATTTTGATATCCACTTGTAGGTTTTTAAATTTTGTCTTTATTTATGATCATAGCCACCTGCATAGCCACCTTTTAGTCTTTGTGATATTCATATCTAGTTCATATTTTTTGCTTATCATGTTTATTTCATTAAGTAATTGTTATAGATCTTTAGGATTTTCTATAATAGTACAGTATCATCAGCATATCACAGGTTATTAATGATCTTTCCATTAATGTTTAAGCCTAGTATCTCTGTGATGTTTTTAAAGATTTGCTCATTGTATAGCTTGAACAAGGTGATGATAGGATGTATCCCTGTCTTACCCTTCTTTTTTATATCAATGGTGTAGAGTTCTCTTTGATATATTGTATTATTGCTGTTTGCTCCCAGTATAAATTACATATTAGTCGCATGTCTGTATCATCTAGAGGTATATCTTTTATGTTTATAAGTTGTTTATAGTGTATTTTATCAAAAGCTTTGTTGTAGTCTATGAAGAAGGTATATAATGGTTTGTTTACTTTTGTGCACATTTTTATTAATGTCCTCATGCAGAATATGGCTTCTTTTGTCCAACTGTTTTTCCAAATTGTTGTTCTTCTAATTACATATTTATTTTATTCTGAATCCTTCCCTATATACTTTTTTATAAAATTTTGTAACCTGACTCATTAGGCTTATTGTTTTAAAACAACTGCATTCAACTGCACCATTCTTTTTTAGGCAAGCAATGAAAGTTGACGTTTTTAGTTCGTTTGGTATGTATCCTGTATGGTGTATGTCATTGCATATGTCTGTGATCACTTCAATTCCAAAATCTTCTAGTGTCTTTATCATCTGTATCTGTATGTTTTCAGGTCCTGTTGCTTTTCCCATTTTTGTTGTTTGTGTAGCTTTTTCCACTTCCAATTTTCATATTTGATAGCCTGGCGCACACTTTATATTTGGTTTTCTGTCTCTTCGTCATAAAACAATTCTGTTACATACTCCTGCCATCTATCAATTTTATCTTTGTTGTCTGTTAGCATTTTTCTTCTTTTTTTGATTCCTATTCTTGTCTCCAGGGCTTTTCCATGTGTATACTTTCCTTTTCTCTTGTTCAAAGTAGGTGTTACATATTATCAGCCTGTTTTCTTCACAAACATGTTTTAATCTTTTTCCTCTTTCATTTCTTTTTCTTAAACCATTATTTCCTATAATGATCTTATATCTACCTTTTCCTACTTTAGCGTTCATATTACCCATTACAATCAAGATGGTGGAGGATTTCACTTGCTCCACAACTTTATTTATATCTTCATTGTATGCCTCTATTTGTTCATATGTGTAGTCTGAGGAGTAGGTGTGTATGTCTATATTATTGCTATGTCGACTGGTTTTTATTTCATTTTGAATAGCATAATCCTATCATTGTATGTCTAATGGGTATTTATATATTTTTGTATCTCTCATTTTATTAGTGTTCCTATCCCTCTTTGATGTTTTATTGTGTTGCCTGAATTTATAAATGTATATTTTTCGTCTTCTATGTATCCACATTCTTTCCATATTGTCTCTGATAAGCCTAAAATATCTTATATTTGATCGTTCTGCTTCTAAAATATCATCATCATCATTGAGTGTCGTCACCACATCGAAGGTTAGCTACCATGGAGCTCCATTCCACTTTGTCTCTTGCTTTGATGGTGCAGATTGTCATAGGTTGACTTGTCCATCTTTTGATGCTACTCGTCCATGTTAGCCTTGGTCTGCCTCTGACTCTTTTACCTTGTATTTTCCTTTCCAATAATACTTTTATTAGGCTGTTGTGTCTTTTACATGCCCCAAAAATGTCTACTAAAATAAGATGTTTCAATTTTTTTCTTGGTAAAGAGTCCTAACATTCCATGTACATATTATTAGTAGATCTTTCTTCTGACATAAGTTAGAACTTCTCTCCATGGTGTTTTTTTTTTTAATATTACGTGATGAGGCCCCAATCTCTTTCACGTTGGTCAGCCATATTCGTCTTTCGTGCCCTGAATAAGCCTCTTGTGTACCACACACTTTGCTGTTTTCGCTTTCTGGGCCGTTGATTATTTCTGATTCAACCGCCCATCTACCGTCACAGACTTTGTACATTCGAGATGTACATTTTAGACGCCATTGTTGTCAAAATAGATGTTTGCCTGTCGAACTGTGAACACACATTGGCCTATCCATGATAGGTGAACATGTAGATACAAGAAGAATAAATAATAATCATCATCATCATGTGCCATACCGGTTGGCGTAGGTGATCATGTCCCTCCACAATCTTCTATCTACATTGCATCGTATCAGTTCTGTTGTTGACTGTTTTCCATGCCATGACACCAAGCTATCCAGTATTTTCTCTCTCTGTCGCCCGCGATCTCTCTTTCCTTTTATTTTGCCAGCTGTAACCAAGTATTCCAACTTTCCTCTTCTCATGATGTGCCCGAAAAATGTTGATTGCTTCTTTCTTATGTTTTTTAAGAGCTCCCTTTTTGTGTTGGCCTCTTTAAGAACTTCCTCATTGGTCTTTTTAGCTGTCCAGGAAACTTTCAACATTCTTCTGAGAAATCCCATCTCTATGGCCTCTAATCGTCTTTTTCATTTGTTTGTCTACTGTCCATGATTCGCTTCCATAGGTCAGAAATGGTTCTATATAGCACCGATGAACTCTCTTTCTCATTTTTATTGACATAGATTTGTTGCATAAGATATTTTCATTTTCTGAATGCCATTTTGGCCTGAGCTATTCTGCTTTTTATTTCTGTGGTGCATCTCCCATCTGATGTTATTATTGTGCCCAGAATAAATAATATTCCACTGAAATATCGATAAAGTTCACAGTTCAGCCGCTCGTCAGAAGTAAACAAAACCACAACGGGGAACAGCAACACATTATTTCACAACTACACTGTAGCGAACATCATATAAACACGTCAGCAAGGGCCGAGTCAGGAAAACTATCTAAAGACAGCCATGACACCTAGCCTGATATATGATTTGAAATCACAATACCGATATATGCAGCTAACATAAAGTACGTCCTAAAACTATGACAGCTTTTTATGTGCCTACCTTGACTTCAAAAAATGTATTTCTTTTCGTGGCTAAAATTCAGTTTTCTAAACCAAAAAAAGCACCCACAACCTGAGCTAATGAAATGTACACAGAATCACTGTTCGTACTGTGAGTCGGAATGGCTCATTTCTAAGAAGGAATGAGAAGCTGTAACAACAGGCCAGTTGTGTTGGAGGTGAATCAGAGTTAAGGCTAAGAATAAATTAGTGGAATGAGCTGGGTAGAGTTGCTCAGTGTGTGCCAAAATTATTGTTCTAATCAAGGGGGAGGGGGCACTTAAAGAAAAGACAATTGAAAGGCTTAAACAATAAGATAATAAATAATAAAGTCCTGATTAGAAAATCTCAATTCTATATTTAACCTCACTAATAACTTCCTTTAATATTAATCTTTTTTCATGCGCGTTGTTATAATTCTCATAATCTTACAAACGCGGAAGTTATTATCTTATAACGAGTAATAAAAGTTTAATTATTCGATGTGTATAGTTTATCGCCCCTTCCTCCCACAGCTAAGTATTGAAAGAAACCATGGTAGCATTCTTCTTCTACCTTTCAGACCCCCGTGGAGCATAGGTCTTCAACAACACTTTCCAAGCCGTTCTGTTTCTTGCCATTCTTATAAGATCATTCCATGTCTTCCCCGTCATCTTCATCTCTGCTTCCATCTGTCTTCGCTAAGAATACCTTGATCTTCCTCTTTGTATTTTTCCCTGGGGAATCCAAAAAGGGATTGTTGTGTAATACTCTCGGTTGGCTTCCGTAGTGTGTGTCCTATCCAGCGCCATCGTCTTCGCTCTATCTCTTTATCCATTGGTATTTGACTAGTACATTTCCATAATTCTATGTTAGTGATTTTGTCCTGCTATTTTCATCCTTTTATTCTGCGCAAGCTTCGATTAATGATGGTAACATGGTTGTTAGAAACAAAATCACTGGGTTAAAAAAAACGAAAACAAAGAGCAATAACAATAAAAACATAATTAATATAGATAGCTATTACAGGACAAAATGTAATAGATTAGATCAGGATAGAAAGATCTATAGAGGTAAAGAAATATCTATATATGTGCTTTATAGACTACACGAAAGCATTTGACAAAGTAAAGCATGTGGAAATAATCAATATGATGGAAAAATTAACATTGGTAGCAAGGATCTGCGAATCATAAAAAAACTTGTACTGGCAACAAACAGCAGCTATACGAATTAACAACCAAACAGGACAATTCCAATATATAAAGCAAGGAGTCAGACAAGGCTGTGTTCTGTCGCCGGATGTGTTTTCACTTTACAGCGAATATATTATGAGATCAATAGTAGACAAAAAAGGAATTGAAGTCAACGGTCACAACATAAATAATTTGCGATATGCGGATGACACAGTCTTAATAGCAGAGACAGAGAATGAACTACAAGAAATGATAGACATAATAGTGAAAGAAAGCAACAAGAAAGGTCTCAGTCTGAATAGTAAGAAAACAGGAGTAATTGTTACATCGAAGAAACAATCACCACCATCACGCAGTATAAAAATAAACGAGACAAATCTGAAACAAGTGCAACGTTTCAAATACTTGGGCACAATAATAACATCAGATGGGAGATGCACCACAGAAATAAAAGCAGAATAGCTCAGGCCAAAATGGCATTTCAGAAAATGAAAAATATTTTATGCAACAAATCTATGTCAATAAAAATGAGAAAGAGAGTTCATCGGTGCTATATAGAACCAATTCTGACCTATGGAAGCGAATCATGGACAGTAGACAAACAAATGAAAAGACGATTAGAGGCCACAGAGATGGGATTTCTCAGAAGAATGTTGAAAGTTCACTGGACAGCTAAATAGACCAATGAGGAAGTTCTCAAAGAGGCCAACACAAAAAGGGAGCTCTAAAAAACATCAGAAAGAAGCAATCAACATTTTTCGGGCACATCATGAGAAGAGGAAAGTTGGAATACTTGGTTACAGCTGGCAAAATAAAAGGAAAGAGAGATCGCGGACGACAAAAAGAGAAAATACTAGATAGCTTGGTGTCATGGCATGGAAAACAGTCAACAACAGAACTGATACGATGCACTGTAGATAGAAGATTGTGGAGGGGCATGATCACCCACGCCAACCGGTATGGCACATGATGATGATGTTTACAGGACAACTGGAGATTTGAGATCGCAAAACCAGGATAGAAAACCCAGCACTTTTATATATTTGCACGCTATATATTTCACTAACATAATTTATATCTTCTTTTCCAAGTGAGAATACATCTTTATTTTGGTAAGGAAAAATTGAAACAAAATCTGTGTCGTCTTCTAATCACGTAAAGCTTTTACCATACCATTTTTTCTATTTTTTTTCAATTCTCCCTCACATTTAGTTTCTCTCTCTCTCTCTCTCTCTCTCTCTCTCTCTCTCTCTCTCTCTCTCTCTCTTTCTCTCTCTCTCTGCGTTCAGGACTCAATCAGAGTAAGGATTCCAGACTCTCATATGAAGTCAGCTGTCAGGCTAAGTGTGTTGATCGCCCCCACAGACAGAACATTACAATTAGAGTCTGTCAGATCCACTCTGACTGAACACCCGTTAATACGTTGCACTGTGTTCTGCGCCAGTGGCCCAGTGCATCCGATTTCAGCCAGCATTTTATTCGGGTTTGCTTTCCCTAGCCTTTGATTGTCCCCAATCTTCCTGCAAGGCAGCAGATTGTCTTTTCTGTAGGGGGATTCTGCCCTTAGATGGTAGGCCCTCCCAGGTTTACGAGCACCATCTGCCCGAGTCACTAGAGGTGACTAACACAGACACGGACACACAAAGATGTGAGATGTGACTAACACAGACATACACACACAAAGATGTGAGATGTGACTAACACAGACATGCACACACAAAGATATGAGATGTGACTAATACAGACATGCACACAGCGATACGAGGCATGACTAACACTGACACACATCAAAATATATGACACATGACTAACATAAATATGCATATAAAGATATGAGATATAACTGACATTGACATGCACACACAAAGTTATGACACATGCCTAACATAGACATGCACACAAAGATAAGAGATATGACTAACATAGATATGCACACACAAAGTTATGACACATGCCTAACATAGACATGCACACAAAGATAAGAGATATGACTAACATAGATATGCACACACAAAGATAAGAGATATAACTAACATAGATATGCACACACAAAGATATGAGATGGGACTAACATAGCCATGCACACACAATGATATGAGATCTGTGTTTGTCACATTTAGTTTTACTGCAGCTTCGCACTTTTATGCATTCATTTGCCTTAACCCTTTATTTTGGTAATATTTATATTACCACTTTTTGTGATTATTTAACTCTCAATATGTAGAACTTTGTGACAAAGAAAAGTTTAGCAGAAGATTTACTGCCCTTGACATTGAGAGATTGTATGCTGTGTGCTAGATAGACGACACTCATTGGAAAAAAACGAAATAAATCTTCACGCATGAAAGAACCCTACACACTCCTTGTGTGTGTTTGTGTGTGTGTGTATATAGGCCGTGCTCGGGTAATTTTTTTTTCTTTCCTGCAAGAAGGTTATGTGAACACGTGAATATTATGTTAGCGTCTACATTTTGACAACCTTCGGGATATTATTCGGTCAGCATTACGTGCATGCCATATTTTTTTTTGTTATCAGAAGAATTTACAAAAAAATATGCAGGCTGAGATTTTAGTCATGATCAAGATTCGAATGGGAAGCATCACCTTTGTGGTAATTAGCACGTTGTCCTAGATCATCATAATTATAGCGATTAGCGTGTTGTCCTACATCGTCAATATTATAGCGATTAGCGCGTTGTCCTATATCATCAATATTATAGCCATTAGCGTGTTGTCCTACATCGTCAATATTATAGCGATTAGCGTTTTGTCCTATATCATCAATATTATAGCGATTAGCGCGTTGTCCTATATCATCAATATTATAGCCATTAGCGTGTTGTCCTACATCGTCAATATTATAGCGATTAGCGTTTTGTCCTATATCATCAATATTATAGCGATTAGCGTGTTGTCCTACATCGTCAATATTATAGCGATTAGCGCGTTGTCCTATATCATCAATATTATAGCGATTAGCGTGTTGTCCTACATCGTCAATATTATAGCGATTAGCGCGTTGTCCTATATCATCAATATTATAGCGATTAGCGCGTTGTCCTACATCGTCAATATTATAGCGATTAGCGCGTTGTCCTACATCGTCAATATTATAGCGATTAGCGCGTTGTCCTACATCGTCAATATTATAGCGATTAGCGCGTTGTCCTATATCATCAATATTATAGCGATTAGCGTGTTGTCCTACATCGTCAACATTATAGCGATTAGCGCGTTGTCCTACATCGTCAATATTATAGCGATTAGCGCGTTGTCCTATATCATCAATATTATAGCGATTAGCGTGTTGTCCTACATCGTCAATATTATAGCGATTAGCGCGTTGTCCTATATCGTCAATATTATAGCGATTAGCGTGTTGTCCTACATCGTCAATATTATAGCGATTAGCGCGTTGTCCTATATCATCAATATTATAGCGATCAGCGTGTTGTCCTACATCGTCAATATTATAGCGATTAGCGTTTTGTCGTATATCATCAATACTGTAGCAATTGGCGCGCTGTTCTACATCATCATAATTGTAGCGATTAGCGTGTTGTCCTACATCATCAATATTATAGCGATTAGCGTGTTGTCCTATATCATCAATTTTATAGCGATTAGCGCGTTATCCTAGTGGTAACGTCAACGTGGTTCCAATCTCAGCCTGACGCTCTCCAGTCGGCCAAGCTGGATATTTGTCTAGACAAGCTTACATGGAACCATGGGTGATAAATATTTGTCTAGACAAGCTTACATGGAACCATGGGTGATAAATATTTGTCTAGACAAGCTTACATGGAACCATGGGTGATAAATATTTGTCTAGACAAGCTTACATGGAACTATAGATGATAAATATTTGCCTAGACAAGCTTACATGGAACCATGGGTGATAAATATTTGTCTAGACAAGCTTACATGGAACTATAGATGATAAATATTTGTCTAGACAAGCTTTCATGGAACTATAGGTGATAAATATTTGTCTAGACAAGCTTACATGGAACTATAGGTGATAAATATTTGTCTAGACAAGCTTACATGGAACTATAGATGATAAATATTTGTCTAGACAAGCTTTCATGGAACTATAGGTGATAAATATTTGTCTACACCAACTTGAAAATTTTTTTTTATTTTAAATGTCTGTCTACGCCAACTTATATAGAACATTAGTAATAAATGTCTCTCTACACCAACTAATATAGAACATTAGTCATAAATGTCTGTCTACACCAACTTATATAGAACATTAGTCATAAATGTTTGTCTACACCAACTTATATAGAACATTAGTCATAAATGTCTGTCTACACCAACTTATATAGAACATTAAATGTCTGTTTACACCAACTTATATAGAACATTAAATGTCTGTTTATACCAACTTATATAGAACATTAAATGTCTGTTTACACCAACTTATATAAACATTAAATGTCTGTCTACACCAACTTATATAGAACATTAGTCATAAATGTCTGTCTACACCAACTTATATAGAACATTAAATGTCTGTTTACACCAACTTATATAGAACATTAAATGTCTGTCTACACCAACTTATATAGAACATTAAATGTCTGTTTACACCAACTTATATAGAACATTAGTCATAAATGTTTACCTAGAACAATGTGTTTTGAACATTTTTTTTACATACATTTGCCCAGATTTAAGAAATAAATATAGGTAAGACTTGCGTGCTTTTTATATTATGAAAGTAAAACCAAACATCTTTTTCCCAATTTTGAGAACAAAAAATACTTACACGAGAAACTTTTTTTTCAGAAGATGACTCTAATGCAGGAATAAACATAAGTAGTTTTCCTTTTAATATAACTTGACTAAGAGCTAACAACAATTATTTTTAATTTACAAAATGCAACTGTGAACTAAAGTGCAGCATTGTTGACCAGTTACGTTATTTGTAAACAACGCCAAAGAGAGGAGGCATTTCGTTGGTTAATAAAAGCAGCTGTTTCCATCGTCTCCAACATGTGCATCCATTACTTAGTATTTTATGTTTGGTTGATCGATACAATTGGTTGATTATAATTTCAAGAGCTGACATATAAACTACGTAATACAAGAAGTATTAGGGGTTGTTGAGTTATTAAACAGGTTAAATTATAATTAACAGTAGTTATATAAAGTGACGACTCCAGGTCACTTAATTTTTTCAAAAAATATTTTTTTTTAATTTTTCGCTATTATCCCCCCCCCCCCCCCCCGATATTATAGTGAAAGAAGGCAAAATAAAAGACTCAGCTTTAATAGCAAAAAGACAGAAGTATGGTAACAACAAAGAAAAAGACATCACCTCAGTGCAAAATAAAGACAAGTGGAACAATATTAAAACAGGTAAAAGAATTTAAATATTTGGAAACTTTGTTAACCTCAGACGGAAGATGTACAAAAGAGGTGAGATGCAGAATGGCTCAGGCAAAAGCAGCTTTCCAAAAAATGAGGAAGATACTATGCAATCCATTTTTGACAATAGAAACAAGAAAAAGAGTTCTTAAATGTTATGTAGAGCCAGTTTTAACATATGGATGCAAATCATGGACAATAGGACAACAGACAAGAAAATCACTGGAGTCTGTAGAAATGTGGTTTTACAGAAGAATGTTGAGAATACCATAGACAGCTAAGAAGAGTAATAAGATGTTCTGAGAGAGGTCAAAGCAAAAAGAGAGCTAATCTCCAATATTAGGAAGAAACAATCATCATTTTTTGGCCATGTAATGAGAAGAAAACAGCTGGAATATATTGTAACAACTGGACAAATTGAGGGACGAAGAGATAGAGGGAAGCAAAGAGAAAAAATATCAGACAGCTTAAGAAAATGGCTTGGCAGAAGGTCAACAACAGAAATGATAAATAGCTGCCGAGATCGAAATTGTGGAGAGACATGATCACCTACGCCAGTAGGCCGGTACTTGATGATGATGATAGAAAGATTAAAAGAAACTGAATTACCTCCAATTGAAAAATTGTATTAAACTTTAACAGATAACACAGTAACAGAAAAGAATATGAACACGCACAAAATGTATGGTATCATTTTAACTGTAAAACTCTTCAAGATTATCATATTTATTTAAACACAGATGTGTTAATTTTAGCAGATGCTTTTGAAAAGTTTAGAGAATTCAATTTAGAACATCATAAAATTGATCCATGTTATTGTTTTTCTCTTCCTGGATTAACTTGGCAATGTGGATTAAAATATACTAAAGTAAAATTAGAATTATTAACCGATCCTGAAATGTTATTAATGTTTAAAAAAGGAATCAGAGGTGGATATTCTGGTGTTTTAGGGCCAAGATATGTTAAAGCTAATAATAAATATATTGGAGAATATAAAAAAGAAATTTAAAAAACTAATTTATCTTCTTTATCTTGATGCAAACAATCTATATGGATATGCCATCTCTCAAAAACTTCCAGAAGTTCCTGATTACTATAAAAATTTACCAAAAGGAAGAGGATGTATAGTTGAATGTGATTTAGAATATACTACAAAATGTCAAGTAAATACAGGAAAATTTCCTCTAGCTCTTGAAAAGTTAAAAATAAATGTAGAAGACTTAAGTGAGATTCAATTTAATTATTTAAAAGTAGAAAATAAAAAAGTTGGACAAACTGAAAAATTAATTTTAAATTTAAAAGATAAAGAAAATATATTATTCATTATAAATTATTAAAGCATTATGAATCTCTTGGAATAAAAGTAACAAAAGTTCATAGAATAATCTCATTTAAAGAAGAAGTACAGTTAAAACCATAAATAGATTATAACACCAATCAAAGAACAAAAGCAAAATCAGATTTTGAAAAAGATATATTTAAACTAATGAATAATGCTTTCTTTGGAAAAAACAATGGAAAATATCAGAGGTAGAAGCGATTTAAAACTTCTAAGTGATGAAAAACAGTGGATAAAGAAATACAGCGAAGACGATGGCGATGGATAGGACACACACTACGGAAACCAACTGAGAGTATTACACAACAGGCCCTTTTTGGAATCCCAGGGGAAAAGACAAAGAGGAAGACCAAGGAATTCTTGGAGAAGACAGATTGAAGCAGAGATGAAGATGATGGGGAAGACATGGAATGATCTTAAAAGAATTGCAAAAAACAGAACGACTTGGAAAGTGTTTGTTGAAGACCTATGCTCCACTGGGAGCTAAAAGGTAGAAGAAGAAGTGATGAAAAAGAAGTTTAAAAATATATTAATAAACCTAATTTCAAAGAAGCTATAATTTTTAATAAAAACTAAGTAGCAATTAAGAATAATGTAACATCCGTTAAATTCAATAAACCAATCTATACAGGAATGTGTATTTTAGATTATAGTAAATTATTAATGTATGAATTTTATTATGAAATAATAAATGATTTATGGTCTAATAATGAAGTAATTGGATTTGATTCAGTAACAGAAGATACTCCAATAATATGTAAGATAAATAAAAAAAATTATTATACTAAAAATAAAAGATATTCTTTCAAATTCTGAATATGTGAGAAATGGTGAAAAAATTTATTACAAACCAGATAAACCAATAAAAATCTGGACAAGCAAAGGATGGGATAATTTAAGTTATGTTATAAAACATAAAACAGAAAATAATATTTTTAGAAATACAACCCCATTAGGATTTGTAGATGTAACAGAGGATCATTTACTAATAAAGATAATAATAAAATAATTAAACCTGAGGATATAACAATAGGAACAAAATTATTATTTAATAATGAATATAAACCAAATATTTCCACTTTAATGAAAGTAGAATTCTTACAAATAAAACTTAATCATTACTTGAAAAGAAAGCCTTTAGTGAGGGATTCTTTCTAGCAGAAGGAAGTTGTGGTAGATATAAATTTAAATCTATCTATCTATCTATTGACCTTTCGAGCCGTAACCGGCCCATAGGGCGTAGACCAAGATACACCTTCTCCTATATGAATTTTTGTTCTAGCAGTTTTCTTTTAAAGATATTTTATCAAATCTCGCCATCTGTCTCTGTTCTGTGCAAGCAGTTCTATCTCATTGAGGGAGCCGATTCCTGCTGCTCTTGCCTCTCTCATCAATGTTCTTCTCAGTGTCTCCCTGGGTCTTCCTCTTTTCTTTTACCTGTTGTTTCCCATATGAGGGCTTGCTTTGCTATTCGATTATTATCTCTTCTCATCACATGTCCAACGTATGACCATCGTCTTTTCTTTATTACTGAAGATATTAGTGGTTGATTGGCGATTTCTCTAATTTCCTCGTTTGTTTTGAATTCGTTCCATTCTATACCAAGTATTTTCCTTAGACATTTATTTTCGAATGCGTTCAACTTTGTTTCTATATCTCTTGTTGTTTTCCAGCTTTCACACGCATACGTAAGGGTTGATAGTACATTTGATTTGAATAGCCTAAGTTTTGTGTTTGTGCTAATGAGTTTTGATTTCCACAACTTTTCAAGGCTTCTGAAAGACATTGCTGCTTTAGCCAGTCTGATTCTAATTTCTTTGCTCGTATCCCCTTCTCGATCAATGTGACTTCCAAGATAGATAAAGTGATCGATCTCTTCTACTGGTTTGTTTTCCATGTATATTTTGTCACTTGTTGGAATTAAACTTTTCATGACTTTAGTCTTTTCATGATTGACCTCAAGCCCAATTTTGCTGGCTATTGATGATAGTTCATTTGTGTTTTCCTGCATCGTTTTTATCTGACTGCTGATGAGAACTATGTCATCAGCAAAGTCGAGGTCCTCCAAATGGTCTCCTTGTATCCATTCGATGCCTTTATTACCAGTGCAGCATTTCTTCATTATGAAGTCCATAACAATTCCAAATAACAAGGGCGATAAAATACATCCTTGTTTACCCCAGTTTCTATTGGGAAACATTCGCTCAGTCCTTCCTCTGTTCGAACTGCACATGTGTAACCATCATACATGTCTTTGATAATGTTTATGATTTTTGATGGTAAACCATATTGCTTCAGAATTTTCCACAAAGAATCTCTATGAATACTATCAAATGCTTTTTTGAAGTCGATGAAGTTAAGTACAAAAGGTTTTTGCTTTTCAATGTGTTCCTCCAATATAAGTCGTAGAGTGAAAATGTGGTCAAGACAGCTTCTCCTTTTCTAAACCCAGCCTGTTCTTCACGCATTACTGTATCTATTGAATCCTTTATTCTATTTAGGATGATTTTACAGAATAACTTTGAGGCAACTGACAAAAGTGTCACGCCTCTCCAGTTGTTACAATCTCTAAGATTGCCCTTTTTTGGGATCTTAACAATGATTCCTTTTTCCATTTATGAGGCGTCTTCTCTGTTTTCCAAATGATGTTGAATTTTTTGGAGATGTATTAAATTATGGCTATCAATTGCCTTGAGGATCTCAGCTGTTAACTTATCCTCTCCAGCAGCCTTGTTATTGGTCATTAGCTTTAAGGTGGTTTCTATTTCACTCAAGGTGAAGTCATCTAAATTTACATCTAATTCTGCTGCTGGTGTTTCAGCTTCAAAATCTATTAAACTGTGAGGTAGTGGACGGTTAAGAATTTCTTTGAAGTGTTCCGCCCAACGGGCTTTTATGTCTGCGCTTGTTGTTAGCATTAATCCAGATTTGTCTAGAATTGGTGTTCCACTGGATGTATAGGTGTTTGTCAGCATCTTTTGTACAGTATAGAGAGTTCTGCTGTCTCCTGTAATTGCAGCTGTCTCTGCTTTCTCTGCCAAGTTGTCTATATAAGCTCTTGTATCTCTTCTTGCCGAACTTTTCACTTTGTTGTCTAATTCTTTGTATGTTGCTTTTGCCAGAACCTTTCCAAGATCTGTCTTTACATTAGTCACGGCTCTCTTTGCTTCTCTTCTTTCTTTGATGTATTTCCATGTGGTGTCTGAGATCCAAGCTCGTTTTTCCATTTTCTTCAGTCCGGCACTTGCTTCTGCTGCTGTCATTAGTATTTTGCTCTGTGAGTCCCACATTTCATTGATATCTAAGTCTATTTCACCGAGTGCTGAATAACAATTACTTAGCTCTATGTTAAACTTTTCCTTTATGGCTTCATCTTTCAGTTTATGACTATCAATTTTATGTGTAATTGACCTCTTCTGTTGGTTTCTAAATTTTAATCTTATTTTCCCAATGCAATTTAAATCAGGAATACAATATTCATGGCATTTAAATAATCAAGATTTAAATTTAATAAAAATGTGTTTAGAATATTGTAAAGAAATATATCCAACAGATTTTAAAATTATTGATTGTATGAAATCTTCAAAAGTATATAGAATTATTCTAAAAGGAAATATTAAGATTAAGGTAGATTTAATAAATTTTATACAGATAAAAAAAGTAAAGTAACCCCCGTCACGCCAAGTGGCGTATAGGGAAATATGGTGTTAGTGACCCTATATTTTACAGACCTTCAGCACATGATTTTTGGGGTAATGTGGTCGGTATTACACCCGTGCTGCTTTTACTTTCCCAGAAAAAATCCGGTACCCATTTAAGGCTGGGTGAACCCGGAGCCGTCGGTTGGGATCGAACCCTACCCCTTGTCCGTAGTAGTCCAGTTCACTAACCACTGAGCTATCGCGGCTCCTACTAATTTTTAGGGAATTAGTAAAACCCAGGTGTCCTCGCCAGGATTACGAACCCCGGCTGTTGCCGTGGTAAGCCAACCGCCTATCGATTGCGCTAACCGGACACCCATTTTATACAGATAATAATGAAAAATATATTCCATATAAAATTTTTAATAAAGATTATAATTATAGATTATTCTTTTTTAGAGGGAGCCGCGACAGCTCAGTGGTTAGTGAACTGGACTACAAAGGACAAGGGGTAGGGTTCGCCCAACCAACGGCTTCTGGGTTCACCCAGCCTTAAATGGGTACCCGATTTTTTTTCTGGGAAAGCAAAGCAGCAAGGGCTTAATACTGACCACATTACCCCAAAAATCATGTGCTGAAGGTCTGTAAAATATAGGGTCACTAACACCAAATTTCCCTATACGCCACTTGGCGTGACGGAGGTACTTTACTTTTTTTCTTTTATTATTTTTAGAGGATTTTATGCTGGAGATGGAGTTAGAAAAGGTAAAACATTTGGATTCTCACAAAAATCGAAAATAACATTTCCTTGTTTACATTATTTGATTACATCATTAAGTTATAATTCCTCAATTAATACAAGAAAAGATAAGCCAAAATTTTTAATTTAATAATTACAAAACAAGATCATATTGCCAATGTTAAAAGTAAAAGCATTTTAAGAATTTCAAAGTAATAGTATTTTTAAGAAGTAAAGCTTATTCTTATTTAGTTGATGATAAAGAAAAAAATAAACTTAAAGCAATTGGTAGAAGAACATTAGAAAAAACAAATCACATTTCAAGATTATAAAGATGCAATATTTAATTAATATAAACAAATTATAAAATTATAAAATATAATTGAATGCATACTGTAAATTCTAAAAATCATGAAATGTTTGTAAATGAAATAAATAAAAAATCCATTAGTCCTTATGATGATTAAAGATATATTTTAGCGGATAAAATAAAAACTCTTCCTCATGCAGATTCATTTTTTACTTGTTTATATGAAATGATTGAAAGCATTCCTTTTAACTAACCAATAACAACTGCCATCTTATTTCCATCTGATTTAAAATGTAAAATGTTATCAGAAATAACAACAGCATAAGCTTCTATTTCAGAAGGAACTTTTTTATTAAATATTGCTTTTACTTGAATATCTGTAGTACTATATTTTACTCGTTCACTCTGTTTACTTAAATCAAATACAAACAGAGTATATCAATCTTTATATTGTTTATGAGATACTTCCCAACCAAACAATAAATCATCTATCATTAAAAATTTAGATTGAAAATCAGCTGCATCTCCATAAACTCTTGAAAACTTTTGATTAGGAAAAGACAAATCATAATCTACTTCTGGATATCTTCTAGAATTAAATGTTACATAAATATTCTTTAAATCTACATGAAAAAATGCTGATGCTTTTATATTTTGATCTGAATTCCTTTTTCTTTGAAATGCTATAATAATCCATCTAGGTTTTTCTGATTAAGATTTGTTTGATAATTTCCATGAGAAATTTGTAGTTTCAGAAACAGAAATACTATCACTCTGACTACTTCTATATCCAACATTCAGTGATGATTTATCTTCAATAATTTTATACATTTTTGCTTTTTGTTCTAAAGCAGGTTCAATATGTGGTATATACCACGATAATTTATTTAAAATCATTTTTCCTTCTGCTGTTGTAGCATTTTTAAAAATAGCATCATTATCATCTGATTTTCTGTATAATGTTAGTTGATGTTTAAAACCGTAAACTATTGTACTGTAATCTTCTACAAAATCAAATATATGTTTTAAAGGAATGCAAAAACTAAATGTACCTTTTAATTCTGGTTCTTCAATAAGTATATTATGTCTTACCGAGAATCCATTATTAGTTTTTTTATCTGCATTATCTGAAGAATCTTTAACCCACAGAAAATTTGAAGCAATTTTATCATAGTTTTCTGAATATTTTAAAGTTCCTAACATTGTTGTTGCTTGTCCTAGAAAATTAATACCTTCAATAATTTGTCCAGACAGAACATATTTGATATTTTCAAACATATACATTAATCCATTATTACATAATGCAATTTTATCTGCATCCACAAATGAAGTACTATCTTTTTTTACAAGTATTCGCTCAATAAGCAAATAACTTTCACTCATCATCATCATTGAGTGCCGTCTCCGCATCGAAGGTTGTCTACCATGAAGCGTCATTCCACTCTATGTCTTGCTTTGATGGTGCAGATTGTCATAGGCTGACTTGTCCATCTTTTGATGTTACTCATCCATTTTAGTCTTGGTCTACCTCTGCCTCTTTTACCTTGTATTTTCCCTTCCAATATCATTTTTATTGGACTGTTGTGTCTTTTAACATGACCAAAAAATGTCATTTGTCTTGCTCTAATTGTGTTAAGTAGTTCTTTTTTTCATTTTTAGTTTGTTTAAAACCTCCTCGTTTGTTTTCTTTTTTTCCATCCAATTCTACCTATTCTTCTATAAATCCACATTTCAAAGGCTTCAATTTTCTGTTCTGTTTCTGGTCTAATGTTCATGTTTCTGCGCCATACAGGAATATTGAGAAGATATAACATTTTGCTATTTTTAATTTTAGCTCTGGTGTTATTTGTTTTGATGTTAGTATATTTTTCATGTCATTGAAATTACTTTTCGCCATTCCTATTCTTTTATTTATTTCAGTTGTACATTTTCATTCACTGGTTATAGTATGTCCAAGGTAGTTGTAGTTCTGAACTGTCTCTAGATGTATTCCTTCAACTTTGATATTTAATTGTAGGTCTTGAGAGTTTCCTTTGTTTATGATCATAGTTTTAGTCTTTTTGATATTCATATCTAGTCCATATTTTTTGCTTGAACTTTCACTTGGATGAGTAAAAAGATTTTGTGTTTCAATTACTATTCTGATTTCACCACCATTATTTAAATTAGTTGTGCCAGATACAGGACTATATTCATGATATTCATATCGTTCTATGCTTTCATCTAATTTTAAGAGGTTTCTTGAATTTGTAAAATTTCATCAGTCATTTTCTAAAGATATAAAATGTCATTATCGCTAACAGGTTATTTGTAAATCTTATCCTTTTAATATAATAAAAATCATGTATTTTAATTGAACTCAATTCAATTGTTTTAACGGTCGATTGACCTCCCGGAGGATTTTCTACTTGGGTTACTTCTAATCTGGATGTGATAAATTTTATTCCATATTTTTTACCATCTTCTTTTACCAATATTATTTTAAAATCAAATATAGGATTAGCCAGTAAACCCGATCTCGGTGGTTGACATTTAACTTTCATTTGTAATCCTGGTAAAATTTATTTAAATTGTTCGTATGCGAGTATAATTTTACCTTCAATGATTATTGTACTACCAACAGGAGGATCATTGATAACAACTTTATCTTCATTAATTTCGGTATTAAATTCAAGATGGGTTTCTCTGTTTGCGCGTGAACTAATGAAATAATTTCCAATCTCTCTTTGCATTAAAACTGCTTGACCTTGAGAAAATAAAGGAACTAAACTCCAAATTATTTTACCGGAATTAAATATTTTAAATATGGTATGATCACCTCCTTTGGTTGAGACTTGAGGATATTTTAACTGAATATCTATATCCCAATCATATTTTGTAGGTAAAGGAATCCACAAATTATTTTTAGATACAAACGTTAAAAGTTTTTCTACTATACCACCATTATGATTATCTAATTTACTACTGGGTGATAACTCAGTTCTGACATAAATACAATTTTCATTTAATTTGAAACAATATAAACCATCTTTATTACCAGTTCTATCAAATCCCTCAACATTTTCTAAATCATCTAGATTAGTTGCATAGTTTCTCAGAGGTTGAATTGTTGTAGAATCATCGTCATTCATTAATCCAAATTTACCTACAAGCATTTTATAATTTTTAAATTTCATTATCACTAACAGTTTGAGTTGTTAATCTTATACGAGAAATAAAATAGAAATCATGAATTTTAATAGGACTCAATCCAATTTTTTTAACGACTACTTGTTTTATTTGTATCCCGGGTGTACTAAATATGATTCCATATTTTAAGTTATCTTCTTTAATTATTATTATTTTAAAATACAATTTTGAACTGCTAGTATTTTCTATTAGTAATCCTGGTAAAATTTATTTGTCTTAGTCTATAAAAAAAACTTGTTCCTTCAATTAAAATTATAGAACCAATATAGGTGGATTATTAATAACATCAGTAGGTTGTTCTTGTATGGTTTAAATTCAAATGAAAATGTGCTTCCTTTTGAAGAGTACCAACATAATATGTTCTATTTTCTAAGATTACAAATGGATTAGCTATTAGGTTACTCTCAGGTAAAGAAACATAATTTCCTATCATTATTCCAAAATTATTTATTGTTATTTTCTTTTCGACTTGTGAAAAAGTATGTGGTGTAATTTTAAAATCTATATCCCAATCATATTTTACAGGTATTGGGATATATTTTTCCACCTCATATACAACTGTTAAAGGTTTATCTACAATACCATAATTATTCAAAATTTCTGTTCTAACATAACTGTCATTTTTATTTAACATGAAAACAATATAACCCATCCTTTTTTTTCTTCATTATCAAAACCTTGAACATTTTCTAAATCAACCATATTTATAGCATAGTTTCTCAAAGGTAGAATTGTTGTAGACATTTGTATAAGTATTTAATTTCAATATCACTAACAGGTCCAATATGGAAAAAGAAAGGTAGCAAAAGAGACTGCAATCAATATAGAGGTATATCTCTTCTCAGCCATGTAGGAAAGTTATACGCCAAAATCTGGAAAAAAGGCTGAGACCAATAATAGAACTACAGTTAAGCGATTCTCAAATGGGGTTTCGAAAAACCAGGGGATGCACCGATGCACTATTCACATTAAACAGCTTGCAGAAAAAACGACAGAACACAATCAAAACTTATACATAGCCTTCATTGACCAGGAAAAAGCATTCGACAGAGTAAACAGAAAACAACTGTGGGAGATACTAACAACATACAGAGTAAGCCAACATCTAATCAATCTTATTAAAAGTCTCTACGACAACAGCAGCTGCAGGGTCAGGACAGAAACAGGCTACACAGACCACTTCGAAGTTAGAGCAGGTGTAAGACAGGGGTGCGTACTATCCCGCCTACTGTTTATTACATACATGGACCATATATGCAAGCTAGCCAACCCATCAGAGACAGAGGAGATCAACGAGCTTCTATTTGCAGACGATCAGGCACTAATGCATGAAACAATAGAAGACCTACAAGAACACTTAAACAAACTCAACATCTCAGGCACAAAATACAATATGAAAACCAACATCAACAAAACAGAAGTCATGAATGTCACCAGAAATAAACAGAACATCAACATAACTATAGAAGGCAGACAACTAAAACAAGTAGAGGAATTCAAATACCTAGGAAGTCTAATGACAAGCGATAATTCCCAAACACAAAAGACAGAATTAAGATGCAACAAAGCTTGTCAAATCATCGGACAGTTATCACCACTATTGTCCAACAAGGAAATAACTCTGGAGGCAAAACGAGCACTATGCAATACAATCTTCATCCCAACGTTGTGCTACCAATGCCAGACATGGACCCTAGATGCAAGAACAATAAGAAAAATAACCTCTACAGAGATGAAATGTGTTAGACGAATGACAGGAAACAGTCTGAGAGATAAGATCAGAAATGAAGAACTGAGAAAAAAGCTAGGAATAGCCCCCGCCATAGCATATATAAGGAAACAACAAGTAAAATGGTTTGGCTACATGACAAGGCAGAAAGAACAAAACACAACACAACGAGCCTTCAACAAACGTTGTGAGAACACCAGACCCAAGGGTCGACCACAGTAAAAGATGGGTCGATGGAATATTATAAGCACTAGGAAACATAACAGCAGCAGAGGCGAACAGAAGAGCAAAAGACCGCAAATTATATCTCCCCTCGACGCTGAAAGGCAGATGAGGAAGGAAAGAAGAAGAAGACTAACAGGTTGTGTTGTTAATCTGATATGACAAATGTAAAAGAAATCATGAATTTTAACTAGATTTAATCCAATAGTTGAGTTTTCTACTTGAGTTAACTTTATTCCAGATGTAGCAAATCTAATTCCATATTTTTTATTTTCTTCTTTTATTAAAATTTTTTAAATATCAAATTTAGAATCATTAGTGCTTTCTATTATTATTCCTGGTAATATTTCATTTTTTGCAACTTTACCACGCGTTCTTCCTTCGGTTATAATTGTGGAACCAATAGGAGGATTCTTAATAATTTCTTTATGACTTTGATGTTCAATATTACATTCAAAATGTGCTTCTTTATTATCACGTGAAGCAATACAATATTGTGTCTTAGATTCTAACATTAAAGATGGAACACCTATTATCCCACTTGCTGGTAGTGAAACTAAACTTCCTATTATTTTCCCTGAATAAGTTATTTTCATTATGTTGTTATTTCTTTCAAATGTACAAGCCTTTAATTTAATATCAATATCCCATTCATATTTTGCTTGTATTAGAATCCATTTATTAGAATCATTATTATCTTCAAACACAAACATTGCTGGTTTATTTTTAATATCACTATTATCTAAAATACTAGTAGCATCATCTTTCATAAAGCCATATTTATCTATGGGCATTTTTAGTAATAAAAATTGTAAACATAAATGATCACAAATTACTGTAGGATCTTATATTTGTTTGGTATGATAATGTATATCTCCTGGTTTTCTCTAAGATAATCAATCAATTCTAAAGGAGGTTGAATTCCATAACTATCAAAATATTTTTTTTCTTTACCATTTTTATACCAAGCTACCCAATGAGTACCTTTTGTTTCATCAGTTAAATCACCATCTAAATTCATTATTCTACATTCTTTTTTCTAGGTTTTTTAGGTAAATCAGTTCTTTGGTATTTTTAATTTTTTAACATCTAAAAGTTGAAAATTTGAAAGAGTTTCATTTGGTAAATTTATTGACTTTGTCCCATTACCTATATTTATCATTTTTAAATACTATAAAATGACAGATATTTTTTGTGTAAAATGTAAAAAGAAAACAGATACTTTAGATTTAATAACAACTAAAACTAAAAATAATAGAGATATGTTAAGAGGAAAATGTGTGTGTGTGGAACTATAAAAAAATAAGTTTATTGCTGTTAAAGGAGATAATCTTAATAGTATAATTAATAAAATCCTATTGAAATGCATTTACCGCAACATAATTTTATCTATCTATCTATTGACCTTTCGAGCCGTAACCGGCCCATAGGGCGTAGACCAAGATACACCTTCTCCTATATGAATTTTTGTTCTAGCAGTTTTCTTTTAAAGATATTTTATCAAATCTCGCCATCTGTCTCTGTTCTGTGCAAGCAGCTCTATCTCATTGAGGGAACCGATTCCTGCTGCTCTTGCCTCTCTCATCAATGTTCTTCTCAGTGTCTCCCTGGGTCTTCCTCTTTTTCTTTTACCTGTTGTTTCCCATATGAGGGCTTGCTTTGCTATTCGATTATTATCTCTTCTCATCACATGTCCAACGTATGACCATCGTCTTTTCTTTATTACTGAAGATATTAGTGATTGATTGGCGATTTCTCTAATTTCCTCGTTTGTTTTGAATTCGTTCCATTCTATACCAAGTATTTTCCTTAGACATTTATTTTCGAATGCGTTCAACTTTGTTTCTATATCTCTTGTTGTTTTCCAGCTTTCACACGCATACGTAAGGGTTGATAGTACATTTGATTTGAATAGCCTAAGTTTTGTGTTTGTGCTAATGAGTTTTGATTTCCACAACTTTTCAAGGCTTCTGAAAGACATTGCTGCTTTAGCCAGTCTGATTCTAATTTCTTTGCTCGTATCCCCTTCTCGATCAATGTGACTTCCAAGATAGATGAAGTGATCGATCTCTTCTACTGGTTTGTTTTCCATGTATATTTTGTCACTTGTTGGAATTAAACTTTTCATGACTTTAGTCTTTTCATGATTGACCTCAAGCCCAATTTTGCTGGCTATTGATGATAGTTCATTTGTGTTTTCCTGCATCGTTTTTATCTGATTGCTGATGAGAACTATGTCATCAGCAAAGTCCAGGTCCTCCAAATGGTCTCCTTGTATCCATTCGATGCCTTTATTACCAGTGCAGCATTTCTTCATTATGAAGTCCATAACAATTCCAAATAACAAGGGCGATAAAATACATCCTTGTTTAACCCCAGTTTCTATTGGGAAACATTCGCTCAGTCCTTCCTCTGTTCGAACTGCACATGTGTAACCATCATACATGTCTTTGATAATATTTATGATTTTTGATGGTAAGCCATATTGCTTCAGAATTTTCCACAAAGAATCTCTATGAATACTATCAAATGCTTTTTTGAAGTCGATGAAGTTAAGTACAAAAGGTTTTTGCTTTTCAATGTGTTCCTCCAATATAAGTCGTAGAGTGAAAATGTGGTCAAGACAGCTTCTCCCTTTTCTAGACCTTTTATTAAATTTAATTTTATAGGACCTGGAATTAATTTAAAGAAAAGATTAAAAGATCTATATGGAAATCCACCTGATTTTACACCACAATAATGGAGTAAACCAATTAATAGGGTTGAGAAAGCAGTGATGAATCATGATATTTGTTATTTACAGAATGAAGATAGAAAAATTAGAAATGAAGTTTGTGATAAAAAGATGTTACAAGATTTAAATATTTTAAATCCTGTTATAAGAGAAAGATTTGACAAAGGAATTGTTGGTAGTATTGAAAAAGGAAAAATTGCATTAGGTATGTGAAATTTTCAAAAAAGAGCCTCGGGAAGGAAACCAAAATTAAAAATATGAAATTTACTAATGAATTAGCAGATGAACTTCATAACCATTAATTAAAAAGTTTAGAAAGAGAAATGTTTTTGTAAAAGGAATAGATCAAATATGGGCTGCTGATATAGTTTATATGTCTTCTTATTCTAAACAAAATCAGGGATTTTAATTTATTCTTGCTGTTATTGATGTTTTTAGTAAATAAGGATGGATGATTCCTTTAAAAAATAAAAGTGGTGAAACTGTTGCTGAAGGTTTTAAAAAGATATTTTATAGAGACAATAGAAAACCAGAAAAATAATGGGTTAATAAAGGTAAGGAATTTTATAATAAAGATGTTAACAATATGTTTAAAGATTCACAGAGTGAAATTTCGTCTATTTATTCTACAGAAAATGAAGAGAAAAGTAGTGTAGTTGAAAGATGGAATAGAACTATGAAAGAGAAAATGTTTAAATATTTCACTGCTAATATTACAGCAAAATATTATAATATCTTAGATGATTCAGCTTATGATTATAATAATACATATCATTCATCAATAAAAATTACTCCTGTTGAAGGTTGTAAGAAATCTAATGAAAATGTGGTAAGACAAAATTTATATGGAAAAGATGACCACAAAGTGATTGTTAAACTAAACTTTTCAATTGGTATTAGAGTTAGAATAACAAAGAAGAAAAAGTTTTTTTGAAAAAGGTTATACACCTAAATGGACATCAGAATTATTCGTCATAGATAAAATATTAGATACAATTCCGATTACTTATAAAACGAAAGGTTTAAATAACGAAGAATTTATAGGATCATTTTATGAAAAAGAATTACAAAAGAGTAAATTTTAAGACGTATATATTTAATAATATACAAAGATGTATGCTTCTTGTAATTAATTAATTAGCATATTGGGAATAATTCCTTTTAATTTATTAATATCTGAATAGTTATTTTGTATACATAATCTAGATATTTTTAATAATGAATTTATATAGAAATAATCCATTATTTAAGATCTTCTATTATTAAAGTCTTTTTCTAATCTAGTTTTTAGAGATCCGTATTCATATTCGTCTAGATATCCATAATCTGTTAGAACTTCATATTCTTCTCGATAATATATATTAATATCAAACATAAATATTATATATTGATTCATCGTCATCATCAACTACCGGGACTACTGGCATAGGGGATCATGTCTCTCCACAACCTTTGATCTCGGCAGCTATTTATCATTTCTGTTGTTGACCCTCTGGTAAGCCATTCTCTTAAGCTTCTGTTATTTTTTTCTCTCTGCTTCCGTGTATCTCTTCGTCCCTCAATTTTTCCAGTTGCTACAATATACTCCAGTTGTTCTCTTCTCATTACATGGCCAAAAAATGATGATTGTTTCTTCCTAATATTGGAAATTAGCTCTCTTTTTGCTTTGACCTCTCTCAGAACATCTTCATTACTCTTCTTAGCTGTCCATGGTACTCTCAACATTCTTCTAAAAAACCACATTTCTGCAGACTCCAGTGATTTTCTTGTCTGTTGTTCTATTGTCCATGATTCGCATCCATATGTTAAGACTGGCTCTACATAACATTTAAGAACTCTTTTTCTTGTTTCTATTGTCAAAAATGGATTGCATAGTATCTTCCTCATTTTTTGGAAAGCTGCTTTTGAGTGAGCCATTCTGCATCTCACCTCTTTTGTACATCTTCCGTCAGGTTAACAAAGTTTCCAAATATTTAAATTCATTTACCTGTTTTAATATTGTTCCACTTGTCTTTATTTTGCACTGAGGTGATGTCTTTTTCTTTGTTGTTACCATTACCTCTGTCGTTTTTGCTATTAAGAATGAGTCCCTTATTTTTGCTTTCTTTCACTATAATGTCCAACATTTCTTGTAACTTATTTTCACTCTTAGCGATAAAGACTGTATCATCAGCATACCTTAGTTTATGTATATTGAGACCTCCAATTGTTATTCCAGGCATGTCCCTTATGGATCTTAAAATAATCTCACTATAAATATTAAACAAATCTTGTGACAGCATACAACCTTGCCTAACACCCTATTTTATTTGTTGAAACGCTCCCAATTGGTTTCCAGTTCTTATGGCCACTGTTTGTTGCCAGTTATTATATTGATTAGCAGAACAGAAACAAAATGTTTGTATCTCTATACGATTATGTTAGGTCAGGTAATTTTAACTGCTACTGTATGCAGTAAACAGTACAACCTGTGGCTGCCCTGCTGCCTTGCAGGTAAGCTCAGGAGAGTAAAAGGCTAAGGGAGGGTACAACGAAGTAAAGCAACCCCACTGCCTTGTGGGTGAGATGTTTAGCCAAAGGCCAGAGGAGCCAACCATAAACAAACCGACGGAAGGCAAAAGAAAATCACTGTCGTAATTTCTTTGTACAATCATGACTCACCAATGGACAGCTAAGAAGAGTAATGAAAATGTTCTGAAAGAGGTCAAAGCAAAAAAGAGAGCTAATTTCCAATATTAGGAAGAAACAATCACCATTTTTGGCCATATAATGAGAAGAGAACAACTGGAATATATTGTAACAACTGGAAAAATTGGCCTGGTACTTGATGGTGATGATACGATTAAAATAAATAAAGAATCTGTTAATCTAAAGTTAAACAAAACATTATAAGGAGTTTCTTTATTATTATTTTGTAAATTAATATTAATAATAATATTAATATCATTATGATTTAATAATAATATAACTATATCAAAATTACATTATTCACATGCTAAATGTAAAGGAGTTTCTTTATAATAATTTTGTAAATTAACATTAATATTTTTACAATTTAATAATAATTCAACTATTTTGATGTTATTATACAAACAAGCAATATGTAATGGTGTATTTCCATATACATTTTGTATATTAATTTCATTATCAGTCTCTATTAATAATTTAACTGCTTCAATATTATTATTTTCACAAGCATCAATAAGATTTTGTCTGCATTTTGATATGAAACATTTTAAATAAAGTTTTAAATTTTTTTATTTAAAAAAATGGAAGAAAAATGTATTGAGTTATAAATAAAATCAAAAATTATATTTCTAATGATAAATTAGAAAATTTTATAACATGTGTTAAAAATTTTGAAAAAGTAAATAATTTGAATTTAAATATAGGTGAAGAATATAAAGATCTAACACTGTTAAAACAAAGAAAAAGAAAGTTTCAGAAGATTTAGAAAAAAGATTAAAGGAAATAATTAATGTAGAAAAGATTACATATAAATTTAACGAAGAAAGTTCAGATAATGAAATTATTGATATATGTTATAAAATATTAAATTATTTAGATGATCTTGAAAAAAGAAATAAAAGTTATTATTATAATTTAGGACGTTTATTAAGTATTCTAAAATTAAGATGTAATAATGAAAAGGAATTTCTTACTTTTACTAAAGAAAAATGTAATAGAAGCAAAACAACTATTAATGAATACATAAGATTTTATAATACTTGTAATGAATATTTTATATTAATAACGTGTAATTTATCATATAGATAAATTATTTAAAAATTTAGTTGAAATAAAAGAATTATTAGGTCGACGCGGCGACCAAATTTAATTATTTAAAATTAATATACTTCTCCAGTTATATTCTTTTTAAACTGTTTCCTCTATAATATTATCTAATATTCTTCTTGATTCCATAGTTAGAGCTTGGGGTGGCTTCTTTGACGTTTCAGATATTTTGTTTATAACCTTTTCAATTGCTTTATTTCCTAAATCGGTTAGTGCTCTTTTAGTTACATTTGTGGCTATTTCTTTCGCTGTATTGCTAGCAATTGCTGAAATTAAAGAATCCAGATCCTCTGACATATTTTTTTTATTTTTAACAATCAACATTTTAAATAATTAATTTTGAACTTGAGTTAACATTGTTTGATATTCCTCATTTATTCTGTTGATTGGCTCATCAATATTTCATAATCTTCTTCATGTATGCAATCTTTAAGGTCATTCACAATAGAAATCATTTCATCAATTACTCCCTTGTCCTTGGATTCTTTAATTGAAAATAATAAATTATAACGTTCTACTAATCTATTTGGATCTAACTCTCCAAGTTCTGAAGGAGGAAACTGTATTACTTTAATTTTATCTATTTTTTTCTGTTATAAACTTATATTTTTTACTATTTGTATACTTTGGTTTTTCATTAGAGTTAAAAGATGGATAATCTTGCACTAGTTGTATATAGTATTTCCCTATAATTGTTTTCATCTTCTACTGAATAAGTTTTTGTACTTTTCATTGTTAATAATTCCCATAGTCCAGATGTTCCTTTATATTTCATTCCATCAATTATAGGATCATCATTATCAAATTTTATTTCTTTATTTCCAACATAATATTTACCTTTTTCTTTTCTAATTCCAAACATACGATCACCTATTTTTTCATTGTTTATATATGTCAATACATATTCATGTGCAATAGGTCCAGCAGATATATCAAATTTTGCTTAGGTATTTCTATTGCTAATTGTTGTTGTGGTCTAGTTTCTATTGCTAAAAATATTTTTGTTATAATATAAATTATTTTTGAGATTGCTTTTTGTTTCAGTAAAACCTTTCTCTGTTTTTTTCTACTACTTTTTGTTGGCTTTCAATTATTGGAGAAAATACTTTTGAAAATTCTCTTTTCATTTCAATATCTCCAAGTCTTTCACTTAAATTATCTAACTGAATATTTCTTTTGGATTTTAGAAATTCATTAACTAATTGATCTCTTTTTAAACGATCTGTTATTTGTAAGAAAGACATTTTTAATCAATAAATTTTATAATTAATTTTATAGTTAAATTAATTTATATTTTTTGGATTCGTCTAAAAAATTTTTCACTTTTTTAAGAATTTCTTCTTTTTTATGTTTTAATAAATTTTCATATTCATTAGGCTGTTTAATATTTGTATATTTTCTAATTTCTTCTTTCATTTCTCTAAATTTATTTTCTTCTTCTAAAATAAGTTTCAAATCTTCTTCTGATATTTTTCCATCTTCAAGTGCTTTGGAAATATGATTGTGTATAGTATTTAATTTAGCTTCTGATAAGATTAAAATTGTTTGATGATTATCAGCTTTATGTTGTCATTTTTTATTTACAATCCAGTTCCTATTGAAACTCCTTCCATTACAATAACAATTGAAGCAGCAACTACTGTTGATAAAAGAACTAATCCTGATGCTCCAACAGCAAGTGATGTTGTTAAAACACCATTAGTTCCATTAATTACGTTTAATATTTTTGAATTTTTTTTTCAATGTCTTTCTTCTATAATCTTTACTTTTTTCAAAAGTGTTTTGAATATCAATAATCTTCTGAATTCTATAATTATTAACATCTATTTTATCAGGTGCTGGTGCGGTTGGTAATTGTGGGTATAAATTTGTTTTCATTTTTAAAGGATTAAATTAAGGAGTGGAATATTTTTAACTAAGTCACTTAGAATTCCACTACCATTATATATATTACCTTCTCTTGCTAAATATAACCCATCTCCATAAGATGCGTAAAGAATAGTGACACTGTGAACTTCCAGGCATGTCATAAGAGGCGACTAAGGAGGTTGATCGAAGGCTTGACAAGCTGTCATTGTAAAAAGTATTGTTATGGAAACAGACCATAGATTTTAGAAGCAGTGATCTCTGCAATATGTGCCATTTTGGCACGCAAGGTTTCTGTTTTTGAGATTGTGGTTCTGCCCTATGTGCCGTCTTTGGCTCGAAAGGACAATAGAATAAGATGCTAACCCACCACCATTTATTTGTCCTAAATATAATCCATCTCCATAAGATGTTAATCCACTACCATTTATTTGTCCTAAATAAAAGTCCTTTCCATCAGATTCAATTTGACCAACATATCCTTCTCTTTTTAAATATAATCCACACTACCGATAAGTTTGTGAACACTGGTAGATGCTAATCCTGTTAATGCACCACTTCCTAAGGATTTTACTATAGCGGGAACAGCTGTTTTTAATAATGGTAATGCCATACTTACTCATCATCATCATCGAGTGCCTTCTCCGCAACGAAGGTTGGCTACCATGGATCACCATTCTACTCTGTTTCTTGCTTTGATGGTGCAGGCTGTCAAAGATTGACTTGTCCATCTTTTGATGTTACTCGTCCATATTAGTCTTGGTCTGCCTCTGCCTCTTTTACCTTGTATTTTCCCTTCCAATTTTAGCAGGCTGTTGTTTCTTTTAACATGTCCCAAAAATTTCATTTATCTTGTCTTAATTGTATTTAGTAGTTCTCTTTTTATTTTCAGTTGTTTTAAAACTTTATCGTTTGTTTTCTTTTCTTTCCATCCAATTCTACCTATTCTTCTATAAATCCACATTTCAAAGGCTTCAATTTTCTGTTCTGTTTTCTTGTCTAACATCCATGTTTCTGCACCATACAGGAATACTGAGAAGATGTAACATTTTGCCATTGTTAGTTTCAGCCCTGCTGATATTTGTTTTGTTGTTAGTATATTTTACATGGCATTAAAATTACTTTTTGCCATACCTATTCTTTTCTTGATTTCAATTTTCCATTTTCATACTTACTAGAGCAGGTAAAAAACCTCCTTGTATTTTCATATTGTATTTAATTTGTTTTACACCTAAAGTAATATCTGCTCCTTTATTTTGTTGAAAAGCTTTATCTAATTTATTTATTTGTCTTTTTGTTAATGCTAAAACATCATCACCAATTTCTGTAATTCTTATAGTAACTTGTATTTAATTTTTTTATAGCATGTTGTATTTTTCTTTTTGATTATCAGAAATATTTAATTTTACTTCTTGATAAGTAGTCATTTTAAAGGATTAAATTTTAATTTCTCTTAAGTGAAATGTTAAAGTAATTTCTTCACCTCTTAAATTTAATTGTTTATCATTTTAATCAGTAATTAAGACTTTAAAATCTTTAATTGTTTTATTAGTTACAGGAAGATAAATAGGGTTTCTTGGTTTCTCAATTATCTTATACCCAGGAGACACATTTGGGAAAAAATAAATAACAGGACTTGTTTGTCCATTAACTATACTCCCGTTGATTATATTTAGATGAATTAATATACTATTAACTTCAAGAATTTTAACAACGCCTTGCCTTCTGATTTGAAAGTACCAGCTGTATATTCTTTAACTTCAAACCCTAATAATTTAGCAAATGTGTTTGTTTCTTTAAAACTAACTTTATAATTTTGTTTAATATACATGATAGATTTCAAAGTATTTTTGTTTGGTTCAATTTGTATTGGGTTACCAATCATTTTATTTATTGTTTCATTTACAAATTTTATTTCATATGCACCTTCTGGTATAAATATTGTTTTCCAATCTTTTCCGACATGATATTTAAACATGTTATTTTCTTTACTAATATTAGGAAAGGAATAGTATGTTTCTAAATTAATTAATGCAATCTCATAGTGTTTATCTATGTCTAATTATAATGGAGAATTGAATGTAGTATTAAAGGTTGTTTTATTATCAGAGACAATAATCTGAGTTGACCATTTATGTCTGGTAATTTTTTTTTCTATTTGTTTTAAAATGTCTTCCATTTTTAGGGTATTTTTTTCTATATGTTTTAAAATGTCTTCCATTTTTAGGGTATTTTTTTCTATATGTTTTAAAATGTCTTCCATTTTTAGGGTATACAAAATGCGTCTAATTTATATCTATATTTACCATTATATATATGACTAGTTTTATCAATTACAAGAAAGCCATAAGATTCATTCCAGCATTTATAACACAAGTCTTTGAATTTTTCAAGAGGCATATCTTTAAAAGCATTGTATATATGTTAGATTTCTTCCATAACCTTGGTCGAAAATATAAATAAAAATAGCATTTTGTCTAATAGAATGATTCATCATCATCATCAAGTACCGGGCCTAGTGACGTAGGTGATCATGTCTCTCCACAACTTTCGATCTCGGCAGCTATTTATCATTTCTGCTGTTGACATTCTGCCAAGCCATTCTCTTAAGCTGTCTGTTATTTTTTCTCTTTGCTTCCCTCTATCTCTTCATCCCTCAATTTTTCCAGTTGTTACAATATATTCAAGTTGTTCTCTTCTCATTACATGGCCAAAAAATGATGATTGTTTCTTCCTAACATTGGAAATTAGCTCTCTTTTAGCTTTGACCTCTCTCAGAACATCTTCATTACTCTTCTTAACTGTCCATGGTATTCTCAACATTCTTCTGTAAAACCGCATTTCTACAGACTCCAGTGATTTTCTTGTCTGTTGTCCTATTGTCCATGATTCACATCTGTATGTTAAGATTGACTCTACGTAACATTTAAGAACTCTTTTTCTTGTTTCTATTGTCAAAAATGGATTGCATAGTATTTTCCTCATTTTTTGGAAAGCTGCTTTTGCCTGAGTCATTCTACATCTCACCTCTTTTGTACATCTTCCGTCTGAGGTTAACAAAGTTCCCAAATATTTAAATTCATTTACCTGTTTTAATATTGTTCCACTTGTCTTTATTTTGCACTGAGGTGATGTCTTTTTCTTTGTTGTTACCATTACCTTTGTCTTTTTGCTATTAAGGCTGAGTCCTTTATTTTTGCTTTCCTTCACTACAATGACCTCTATATAGTTTTGAGATAAATAAAAACAATTTATATTATTATGTCTTCTATGGACATATAAGTCTTCACACTTGTTTATTTTAGTTTTTTTGGATAACATTAAGTCATAAAAAAGAGATTTTTCTCTGTTGTTATTAAATCTTTTGGATTTGGATCTGAAACATCTTCTGAGAATTAAAAATATTCACATATTACTGGATTTGGACATTTTATTTTTATTATAACATTCTTCTATTAATGTTTGTATAGTTATATTGTGTTTATTTTTATTTCATTCATTTGATTCATAATGGTAAATATAACTTCTTTAGGTAATTTTCCATCAAATCCCTGTTTCATAAGTTGATAAACAAGTTGATGAAGAGCTTTACCAAAAACAAATAACCTATTAAAATCTAGCCAATCTTTTAAAATCATATTTATTAATAATCGGGTTTTTCCACAGCCTGAATCTCCAATTATTAATCCTCTAATATCATCTGGAAAAAGAAAACGATTTTTTCTTTTATAGAATTATCAAATCCGTCAACATTATCTATGTTCATTTTGTATAGAAAAGTGTAGAAACCAACAATTAATCCTCTTATACTTGTCTGTATTATTTTGTTTATGTGATGATCAATCTTGAATGTTCATTTTTAGAAAGAGAACCGCTGAATTTTTTTTTTATTATTTTGAGAACCACTGAAAAAAAAAATATTATTTTGAGAACCAATGAAAAAAATTGAGAACCACTGAAAAAAAAAATTATTTTGAGAGCAACTGAAAAAAAAAAGTAATTTTCTTTTAGAACCACTGAAAAAAATATTATTTTGAGACATTTTTTGTATAAATGTTTTAGAACCGCTAATAAAACCTGACATTTACTAATGTTATTCATTATACTGGGGGGGGGGGGGGGGCATACTCAATTTATTGATTTTTACCTGTGTGTACGTTGAAAATAACGGTAGGCGTGCGCGAAAAAACACCTTAGTTGCAGTAAAAATCACCTTTGTTGCACTTCCATTCACCTTAGTTACACTTTCTTTCACCTTAGTTACACACTTTACTACGTAACAACCGGATATTCGTAAGCAGTCTGGTTCCTTCTATTCTAGAAAGAATCCTTACAACTTGCTCTAACACCATATTTTCCTTTCTTATTTTTACAAAGCATTTAAAGGGTTTATTTTGATTACACATTGAACAAGTCTTCTTTCTAGTCCATTTTTATATGTGTATTTTAAAATATAGTTATTACATGTATTATGAAAGAAAACATTAATATTTTTTTTTTATTGCTGATAAAACAACTAGTATAGGTAGTAAAATGTATGATCATAAACAAAGAACATTCTCAAGACCTACAATTAAATATCAAAGTTGAAGGAATACATCTGGAGACAGCCCTTGCTACAACTACCTGGGACATACTATAACCAGTGATGGAAAATGTACAACTGAAATAAATAAAAGAATAGGAATGGCAAAAAGTAATTTCAATGCCATGAAAAATATACTAACATCAAAACAAATAACACCAGGGCTGAAACTAAGAATAGCAAAATGTTACATCTTCTCAATATTCCTGTATGGTGCAGAAACAGACATTAAACCAGAAAACAGAACAGAAAATTGAAGCCTTTGAAATGTGGATTTATAGAAGAATAGGTAGAATTGGATGGAAAGAAAAGAAAACAAACGAAGAAGTTTTAAAACAACTAAAAATGAAAAAATAACTACTAAACACAATTAGAGCAAGACAAATGAAACCAACATAGAACTGGAGTCGTCAGTCGCTGGACACTGAGGGAATTGCTGAGGAGGGGATCTGAGCACCTATGGACATGTTCGGAGTGCAATGATGATGACCCGCAAATAACTCAAAGAGAAAGAAAGAGATATGAAATTTTTTGGTCATGTTAAAAGACACAACAGTCTAATAAAAGTAATATTAGAAGGGAAAATACAAGCTAAAAGAGGCAGAGGCAGACCAAGACTAACATGGACGAGTAACATCAAAAGATGGACAAGTCAGCCTAGGACAATTTGCACCACCAAAGCAAGAGGCAGAGCAGAATGACGCTCCATGGTAGCCAACCTTCGATGCAGAGAGGGCACTCAATGATGATGAAGACAACTAGCGTTATCATTTCGGGAATTTCCGAATGTGTGCGAATGCGTGTGTGTGTGTATTCTAAAGTATTATCATTTAAAAGATGATTATGTTGTATTTCTCTTTTATATTATATTTACGACTTTAACACTTTTAAATTTTAAAAATTATTATATATCTATTTTTGCGACTATGGAAATTTTTTTTTTTTAAATGACTATCTATATAAGCGCATACAGATTTTAAATATAAGCGAATATAGCCTTTTTTCATTAGTTTATTTATTTAAATTGTTATATTTATTAATTTTTTATATATCTATTTTTGCGACTATGGAAAACATAATTTTATTATTTATTTAAATTGTTATATTTCGCTCGAAAAGGGGGGGGGGGGGGGGGGGAATAATAGCGAACAATTAAAAAAAATATTTTTTTGAAAAAATTAAGTGTCCTGGAGTCTTCACTTTATATAACTACTATTAACTACGAAGAAAGGAGGGGGAGGGAAGGTTTATTACGATTATTCTGGTCTAAAATGTAAAAAAAAAACTGCGCATCACTATAAATCCGGATGGGGGATGTACATAGAAAGTAATAACAATGTGGGAGGGGGGGTGGGAGACAGAGAGAGAGAGAGATGTCGATGATTACATTGAAAATGAACGAGAAAGAGACAATAAGAGAGAGAGGGAGAGAGAGAGAGAGACGAAGCAGATTGACAGACACAGACAGACATACAGACGGAATTAAAATAAATGAGGGTTCGCGGATGGGGGAGGGGGGGAGGGGGAAGGGGGTTGATGTAAGATATGTATGTATGTAGGCAAGTTGGAAGTAGATAGGCAGATAAGTAGGTAGGTAGATTTGTTGGTTGGTAGGCTGGTAGGTAGGTAGGTAGGTAAGTAAGTAAGTAGGTAGGTATGTAGGTAGTAGCTAGGTGGTAGGTAAGCACTTCTTCACAGGAATATTTAAATGAAAAAAAAAAAAAATGGGACAAAACCTAAACACTCATCAGCGATTGAAAAGACATTTTCAGATATTCAATTAAAAATATATAATAATAATAATAATTAGCTGAACATTAATGAACAGAAAAGTAATATGAAGTCCCTTATAACTCTTTAAATGACAGTTCACGTCACTGCAAGAAAACCTTGTTGAAAAACGTCAACAATGTATTTCAATTGTCTGTATAAAAAAATAAAAAAAACATACACTAGTGAAACAGAGACCAAACCCGGCTCAGATATCATCTTAAATTTGACAGGGGCGCATATATTAGATTAGCTCACAGAAACAATGTTTTAAAGTTTAGCAACTTGAAATACAAAAACAATATTTTAAAGTTTAGCAACTTGAAATACAGGAACAATGTTTTAAAGTTTAGCAACTTGAAATACAAAAACAATGTTTTAACGTTTAGCAACTTGAAATACAGAAACAATATTTTAAAGTTTAGCAACTTGAAATACAGAAACAATATTTTAAAGTTTAGCAACTTGAAATACAGAAACAATGTTTTAAAGTTTAGCAACTTGAAATACAGAAACAACATTTTAAAGTTTAGCAACTTGAAATACAGAAACAATGTTTTAAAGTTTAGCAACTTGAAATACAGGAACAATGTTTTAAAGTTTAGCAACTTGAAATACAGAAACAATGTTTTAAAGTTTAGCAACTTGAAATACAGAAACAATATTTTAAAGTTTAGCAACTTGAAATCTATCTATTGACCTTTCGAGCCGTAACCGGCCCATAGGGCGTAGACCAAGATACACCTTCTCCTATATGAATTTTTGTTCTAGCAGTTTTCTTTTAAAGATATTTTATCAAATCTCGCCATCTGTCTCTGTTCTGTGCAAGCAGTTCTATCTCATTGAGGGAGCCGATTCCTGCTGCTCTTGCCTCTCTCATCAATGTTCTTCTCAGTGTCTCCCTGGGTCTTCCTCTTTTTCTTTTACCTGTTGTTTCCCATATGAGGGCTTGCTTTGCTATTCGATTATTATCTCTTCTCATCACATGTCCAACGTATGACCATCGTCTTTTCTTTATTACTGAAGATATTAGTGGTTGATTGGCGATTTCTCTAATTTCCTCGTTTGTTTTGAATTCGTTCCATTCTATACCAAGTATTTTCCTTAGACATTTATTTTCGAATGCGTTCAACTTTGTTTCTATATCTCTTGTTGTTTTCCAGCTTTCACACGCATACGTAAGGGTTGATAGTACATTTGATTTGAATAGCCTAAGTTTTGTGTTTGTTCTAATGATTTTGATTTCCACAACTTTTCAAGGCTTCTGAAAGACATTGCTGCTTTAGCCAGTCTGATTCTAATTTCTTTGCTCGTTTCCCCTTCTCGATCAATGTGACTTCCAAGATAGATAAAGTGATCGATCTCTTCTACTGGTTTGTTTTCCATATATATTTGTCACTTGTTGGAATTAAACTTTTCATGACTTTAGTCTTTTCATGATTGACCTCAAGCCCAATTTTGCTGGCTATTGATGATAGTTCATTTGTGTTTTCCTGCATCGTTTTTATCTGACTGCTGATGAGAACTATGTCATCAGCAAAGTCGAGGTCCTCCAAATGGTCTCCTTGTATCCATTCGATGCCTTTATTACCAGTGCAGCATTTCTTCATTATTAAGTCCATAACAATTCCAAATAACAAGGGCGATAAAATACATCCTTGTTTAACCCCAGTTTCTATTGGGAAACTTGAAATACAGAAACAATATTTTAAAGTTTAGCAACTTGAAATACAGAAACAATATTTTAAAGTTTAGCAACTTGAAATACAGAAACAATGTTTTAAAGTTTAGCAACTTGAAATACAGGAACAATGTTTTAAAGTTTAGCAACTTGGAATACAGAAACAATGTTTTAAAGTTTAGCAACTTGAAATACAGGAACAATATTTTAAAGTTTAGCAGCTTGAAATACAGAAACAATATTTTAAAGTTTAGCAACATTGAAATACACAAATAAGTGGCCAGTTTGAATCAGGATATAAAAGAGCAACCTTACCCGTAAGGCCCTGCCCAAGCTCTGAATTCAAAACTGGTTACCTTTTAAGAGAACATAATTTTTTGTTTCTGCTGGCAGCCGTTCATTCAAACAAATCTCAAGAGTAAAGAGAAGAGGTTTACATTGGTTGAGAAATGTATTTATATGTAAACACAGATTTGATTCTTAGTTTACTATTATTAATCATCATCGAGTGCCCTCTCCGCATCGAAGGTTGGCTACCATGGAGCGCCATTCCACTCTGTCTCTTGCTTTGATGGTGCAGATTGTCTTAGGCTGACTTGTCCATTTTTTGATGTTACTCGTCCATGTTAGTCTTGGCCTGCCTCTGCCTCTTTTACCTTGTCTTTTCCCTTCTAATATTACTTTTATTAGACTGTTGTGTCTTTTAATATGACCAAAAAATTGTATTTCTCTTGCTCTAATTGTGTTTAGTAATAATTTTTTTCATTTTTAGTTGTTTTAAAACTTCTTCGTTTGTTTTCTTTTCTTTCCATCCAATTCTACATATTCTTCTATAAATCCACATTTCAAAGGCTTCAATTTTCTGTTCTGTTTTCTGGTCTAATGTCCATGTTTCTGTACCATACAGGAATATTGAGAAGATGTGACATTTTGCTATTCTTAGTTTCAGCCCTGGTATTATTTGTTTTGATGTTAGTATATTTTTCATGGCATTGAAATTACTTTTTGCCATTCCTATTCTTTTATTTATTTCAGTTGTACATTTTCCATCACTTCTATTATTAAGCAAATACTAATTATAATGTCATCCTTAAGTATCACGGATGCTTGTTGGAGTACGTGATTCTGTCTTCCCACACTTTTCAATGTCTAAATGTGTTGGTCTGTTCTGTTTTTTTTTATTTTTATTTTCCTTTCAAACCATTTTCTTAAACTGTTCCGTATCTTTTCTGTCTATTTTTTAGTTGTATCTCTTCTGTTATCAATTTTCCAGTTGTCACATGTTCCAGGTGTTTCCTTCTCGTTACGTGGTAAGAGCTAACAAAATGATTATCTCCTCATAATGTTGCCAGCTATTTATTTTTAAGAAGATAAGCACAGTTTATTACTCGATGAAGACTTGTGTAGAAACGTTGTAGTTTGTCTTGCCTTTTTATTAGTTTATTCCGTTTTATGTTTTTTTGACATGTAATTAAGATGTGTTTTGACATGATTATCAAAGAAACAATCATGCAGAATAAAAATAAACAGGACAACTCTGAAACAAGTGCAACGTTTCAAATACTTGGCCATAATATCATTTCAGAAAATGAAAAATATCTTATGCAACAAATCTATGTCAATAGAAATGAGAAAGAGGGTTCATCAGTGCTATATAGAACCATTTCTGACCTATGGAAGCGAATCATGGACAGTAGACAAACAATTGAAAAGAATATTAGAGGCCACAGAGATGGGATTTCTCAGAAGAATGTTGAAAGTTCCCTGTACAGCTAAAAAGTCCAATGAGGAAGTTCTCAAAGAGGCCAACACAAAAAGGGAGCTCTTAAAAAAACATCAGAAAGAAGCAATCAACATTTTTCGGGCACATCATGAGAAGAGGAAAGTTGGAATACTTGGTTACAACTGGCAAAACACAAGGAAAGAGAGATCGCGGACGACAAAGAGAGAAAATACTGGATAGCTTGGTGTCATGGCATGGAAAACAGTCAACAACAGAACTGATACGATGCACTGTAGATAGAAGATTGTGGAAGAACATGATCGCCTTCTCCAACCGTTATTGCACATGATGATGATGACGACATGTAATTTGTTTTTGTGCTATGGTCTCTTTAAGAACGTCCTTTTTACATCCATTAGCCATCCATGTTATTCTCAACAATGCAGGATGCATGTGTCTCTTGTTTTATGCGTTCTTGGTTGTTGTCTGTGGATTATCCCACACGTTGTTAGAATACCAGCGTTCCTACATTTGTTATCATCATTTTATGTTTTAATGGTGTTTCTAAAACTGAGATAATATCCATGGAGCTGTGAAATTACAACTTTCTTAATAACACGTTCATCTCAAATGTGTTAAGGCGTGTGTATCTTCACCAGGACAAACGTCTACATGTGTGTTTGTGCTTAGAAAGTCATTGTAGCCTAATAAAATAAAATGTTCGCAATTTGAAGTGTTCACATTCTCATCTATCTCTCTATTGACCTTTCGAGCCGTGGCCTGCCCATTGGACATAAGCCCAGATACGGCTTCTCTTCTTTCTAAATTTTCTTTCTATAGTCCGCTCAGAAATTCGTGCCCACAGAGTTTATTAATTATCTCGGAAACTGTTTGATGAATTTATGTAATTCTTCTACGTGAAATCTTTTTTTTTTTTTTCACCGAATTTCAGTCTCATTTTTTGCCCTATTGTCATGCATTTAGGAAAGATTTTTGCTTATTTGAGATATATAAAATTATGATTTTCTTGCTTGTCCTAAATGTTAGGATTTTACAATACCCACATTTGTTGTAATCAACTCACCATTTAATAAGGCAAATTCTCACGTGCTCTCCCCACTATATTAGAACCAGGTCGCAGTCCTGAACCGTAACTTGTAAGACGCGTGTCACTCCGAGGTTTTTTTTTTTTTTTTTTTTTTTTTTTTTTTTTTTGTCATTTCATTTCCGGTTTCCTGTTAAATTGGTCTAAAAGCATATTTTGATAAAATATTTACTATTAATATATATTCCTTTATATGTGATAATTTATAAGCTGTTGTGAAGTGACTACTTGATTTTTAAAACCATGAAGAGTTTACAGTGTAAATTCATCACTATGTAAAAGGTAACTGTGTTATTGTACATGCACTTTAGCAAGGAATCTAAAAGGGGTCGGTTATAGTACGATATTTAAAGAAACAGAAAACAGAACACGGGCAGCTATATATATAAATAGAAAGTCTTTCAATCGATGGATAGGACAGAACTTTGACTCTTCAGAGTCGACGGCAAGGAAGAAAAATGAAAGTTGATGATTTTGACAAAGATGTTATTAGTGGTGAAATGTTTGAATCGAATCAACTTGTTACACTGAGCAAACTTAAAGTTCGACTGCAATTAGAATGTGATATTGAAATCTCAAAAACGACTCTTTGGAAGATCGTAAGAGGCGTTGGTTTCACTTTTTGAAAAATCTGGTAATGGTAGAAATATTGTTTGTGGAAAAACCACACCTGATATCTGCCCGAAGCAAATACCTGAGGCAGATCCGTGAGCGACGAATGGAAGGCTACGATATAGTATATTTGGATGAAACGTGGGTCAATGCTCATCATACCCATGAGAAAGAATGACAATCAGTTAACAGAGAAAATAACAGAAGCATTACCGGCATCAAAGGACAACGCATTATATTGGTACATGCTGGCAGTAGAGAGAATGGTCTTGTTAATGACACACAATTTATTTTTCAATCAAAGTCTACAGACAGTAGGGGCTACCACACTGAAATGAATGGACGAATTTTCAGAGACTGGAAAGGGAACACTCTACTCCCCATTCTGGATAGATCATCATGTCTTGTAATGGACAATGCATCTTATTATAATGCGGTAGCACTGGATGACAAAGTTCCTAATTCGTCAAGCACAAAAGATCAAATCATCACATGGCTTAGAAAAGAAAATGTTTCATTTCAAAACACCCAATTAAAACCAGAGTTTTTGCAACTTGTTAGACAAACTAGGAAGGCAAAGTTATATCAAATTTTAAAATAATTGCAAAGTATGGCCACACATCTCTTCCCCTGCCACCTTATCATTCTCACCTCAACCCAATAGAACTTGTGTTGGCTAAAGTCAAAGGGCAAGTTGCTGCGCAGAACACGACGTTTAATATGTGTGTTGTTAAAGAATTGACTCGTGATGCCCTCTCAAAGATAGACATTGCATACTGGAGAAAATGTGACGACATGTGCTCAGAGAAGAGGAACAATACTGACAACGAGATGGATTGCAGTTTGTCCAACCGATAACAGTTGTTAACCTCTTAGAGACTTCTGATTCGGAATGACATATGTATGACATATGTACAATTTTGTTGATGACACTCTTACTATTTGCTGACTATGTGTGTTTGATGTTCTGGTTGTTCCATATATTTTGTTGATGACACGCCTGCTATGTGGCGAATATGTGTGTTTGATACTTCGGTCACAGTTTATCTATCTCTATGACGAAGATATAAAATCAAGTAAAAAATGGTGCCCTCTTCAATGTGATACGGATACGCCTTTGGCTTGCATTGTTAGAAAATTAACATAATTTACAGTAAAATCTAATTTTTAGATCACGCGGTTTGGTATTTTCCTAAAATTATATAACAAAAAACGATTTGTGCAAAATTCAGACTAGATTTGTACTTAAATGTTATAAAATATGAAGGTCTGTGAAAAAAATAAGATTTCATGAAAAAGAATTACAGAAATTCATCAAACAGTTTCCGAGATAATTGATCAACTCTGTGGGCACAAATTTGTGAACGAACTATATCAGTCTCAATTCTTGCAAAAAAACAAACCTCGCCATTGGTCTCTGTTCTGTGCAAGCATCTCAATCTCATTGAGGGAGCCGACACCTGCTGCTTTTGCCTCTCTGATCAATGTTCTTCTCGGTGTCTCTCTGGGTTGGCCTCTTTTCCTCCTACCCGTTGTTTCCCACATGAGAGCTTGTTTTGTTATTCGGTTATTATTTCTTCTCATCACATGTCCAATATATGACCATCGTCTTTTCTTGATTACTGAAGATATTAGTGGTTGATTGGCGATTTCTCTAATTTCCTCGTTTGTTTTGAATTCGCTCCACGCTATACCAAGTATTTTCCATAGACATTTATTTTCGAATGCGTTCAACTTTGTTTCTATATCTCTTGTTGTTTTCCAGCTCTCGCATGCATAGCTAAGGTTTGATTGTATGTTTGATTTGAATAGTCCAAGTTTAGTTTTTGTTCTGATGAGTTTTGATTTCCACAGCTTTTCAAGGCTTCTGAAAGACATTGCTGCTTTAGCTATTCTGATTATAATTTCTTTACTTGTATCCCCTTCTCGATCAATGTGACTTTCAAGATAGACAAAGTGATCAATTTCTTCCACTAACATTCTTATACTAATGAAGACTTTACTAAATATAACTATGAATTGAGACTTCACTAAACTCGCCAGGTGTACGTATTTTTTATACACACTGTGTAATATATGACGGCTTACAAACACCGACAGAGGGAATTACAATAATTACAGTAACATTAAAAGACACTGTGAAAGGAAACGAAGTACAGGACGGCATGGTTCCAGGAAGACAAGACAGCGAGTAGACCAACATTAAGATGTTTTAAAGTTATTAGTGAGACCTTGAACATGACAACAGAAGAAGTGGGAGATCTGGCTAGAGAGAGATTCTTTCTGACGAGCTGTGTTAAATGCAACGTTCTGTGGGAGATCTGGCTAGAGACAGAGATTCTTTCAGACAGGTTGTGGTGATTAATATTAATTATATATATATATAAATAAATACATATATATATATATATATATCTTCTTCTTCTTTCCTTCCTCATCTGCCTTTCAGCGTCGAGGGGAGATATAATTTGCGGTCTTTTGCTCTTCTGTTCGCCTCTGCTGCTGTTATGTTTCCTAGTGCTTCTAATATTCCATGGACACCCTCTTTTTCGTAGTCGACCCTTGGGTCTGGTGTTCTCACAAAGTTTGTTGAAGGCTCGTTGTGTTGTGTTTTGATCTTTCTGCCTTGTCACGTGGCCTAACCATTTTATCTGTTGTTTCCTTATATATCCTATGGCGGGGGCTATTCCTAGCTTTTTTCTCAGTTCTTCATTTCTGATCTTATCTCTCAGACTGTTTCCTGTCATTCGTCTAACACATTTCATCTCTGTAGAGGTTATTTTTCTTATTGTTCTTGCATCTAGGGTCCAGGTCTAGCATTGGTAACACAAAGTTGGGATGAAGATTGTGTTGTACAGTGCTCGTTTTGCCTCCAGAGTTATTTTCTTGTTGGACAATAGTGGTGATAACTGTCCGATGATTTGACAAGCTTTGTTGCATCTTGATTCTATCTCTGCGCTCTATATATATATATATATATATATATATATATATATATATATATATATATATATAATACTAATTGTATCCATTTTACTATTATGAATAATGTAACAACCGTTATGCACTTACTTATGGTTAACAATAACACGATACCATTCCATTAATTACATTTCTGTTTTTATTACCAACACTCAATGTTCATAAACTGTACACTCTTTCTTCACTTAATTGCTCCACGTCACATTCATAATTTCATTCCTATTTTCTCATGTCAGTTACTTCATATTATTTCACAAATCGCTGCTGTATGTCATGATAATCAGGTTTGTACGCCTGTCATGATGATGATGACATAACAGTCGCTTCCAGATCGCGTCAACTGCCCCAAATCTGAACCTACGGGCCAGCCAGATTTCGCGTCCTAGTTTGTTGCAGGCCTTAAATGAATCGTGTTGTGTTCGTTCTTTGGGCTGCTTACACTAGAGTAATCAGACAGAAATCTAAAGGGAACGAGAATGTGTGTTCGGCGACATTGTTGTGTGCTGCGTCATCGTGGTGGTGGTTCCCGTGCGCTAGTCTTGCGGTCTGCTGTTTGATGTGCGACGGGGATGGTTTGACGACTGACTGTGTGTCTGTGTGTTCGGAGTTGGAGTCGTCAGCGATGTCGCCTAACATCATCAAGTGCTACGACGATCATCATTTTCGTGAGGACGTGACTTACCGGTATAAGGGGATGGGTGGCGGGAACAGTTGGAGGCTGTGCATGAAAGGTGTTCCTTGTTGCAGTTTCCTCATATTACAAGTCGCATGTCTGTGTTAGTCACCTCTAGTGACTCGGGCAGATGGTGCTCGTAAACCTGGGAGGGCCGACCATCTAAGGGCAGAATCCCCTTACAGAAAAGATCATCTGCTGCCTTGCAGGAAGATTGGGGACAATCAAAGGCTAAGGAAAGCAAACCTGAACAAAATGCTGGCTGAAATCGGATGCACTGGGCCACTGGCGCAGAACACAGTGCAACGTTTCAACAGGTATTCAAGCGGAGTGGATCTAACAGGCTTAAACAGACAGCTGTCTTCGTGTGAGAGTAAAAGTAAAGTACGAGACTTGAACCGGCGTCATAGCACGCGAGTTTCCACCCATATGTGCTCGGCCATCTATCCAGAAATGTTCGGAAATTTCTGGATAGTGTCGCCTCAAGCATCGAAACTCAGATGCGAGGCAACATTCCTCACCTTCCCAGGGGAATACCCTGGTACCCATTTCTGCCAACGGCTGGGTCGACCGTGGGGGTATTTTTTTTTCCAACCACGAGTACAATTCACACTGCTCCCAGCGGGAATCGAACACCGGGTGTCCGAACGTCGGTAGCCCGGTCGGGTGGTTTTCCCAACTAGGCTGCCGAGGCCCCGTGTGAGAGTCTGGAATCTTACTCTGATTGAGTCCTGATCGCAGAGAGAAAAAGAGAAATGAATTATATTCACGGCTCTTGTGTAAAACTTCACATGTTTGTTTTTATTCGAAAGTGTCATTTTCTACCAAATATTGCCGCCTTTATTGATGAAGATGTCCTGAGCCCGGTACATTGCCCTCATTCTTTAATATGTATATTTTATGGAAGTGATCCTATATTTTACAGACCTTCAGCACATGATTTTTGGGGTAATGTGGTCAGTATTACGCCCGTGCTGCTTTATTTTCCCAGAAAAAAATCCGGTACCGATTGGTGAACCCGGAGGCCGTCGGTTGGGATCGAGCCCTACCCCTTGTCCGTGGTAGTCCAGTTCACTAACCACTGAGCTATCGCGGCTCACCGAAAGTACATAATATGTATTAATACATGTAATATTTTAGTAGTTAATCTATTGACCTTTCGAGCCGTAACCGGCCCATAGGGCGTAGACCAAGATACACCTTCTCCTATATGAATTTTTGTTCTAGCAGTTTTCTTTTAAAGATATTTTATCAAATCTCGCCATCTGTCTCTGTTCTGTGCAAGCAGTTCTATCTCATTGAGGGAGCCGATTCCTGCTCGTTAGTCCTGCCCTTTAGTAGTTAATGCTTGTAACAAAACGATTAAATCTGAACTTTTGGGGAGATGCAATTTTCAATTTTCAATCACAAAAGATTTAACATTTTAAGACACAGCTTCTTGTAAACAAAGTGAAGGGATAATGGAAGAAACGTGTGTTTATATATTTTTGTAATGACACAAATCAACTAAATTATCAATGACAAACAGCTGTGATTCTTGCTTCTGTTGTTATTGGCGAGGCGTAATGCTAAAATCTTATTTAAAATGCATTGATTACAAATAAATCACGTACACTAACACCGTCATTGCTATACGTCACGATCAAGGAGTAATGAGGTTTTTGTCTTTCTTGTCTCCTTTCTCTTGTTATTAATCATCACCGGGATTATGCTTCAGTTTATCTTGTTATTGGTATCACGTCTCTTGTTTTCGGACAAGAAGAGGAAGTTGCAATAGCTGTAGTAGTGGTGGTTACGTTGGTAGTAGCAGTAATGGTGGTAGCAGTGGTGTAGTAATAGTTGAGGTGGCGGTAGTAGTTGTAGTAGTAGTAGTAGTAGTAGTAGTAGCAGCAGCAGCAGTAGTAGTTGTAGCAGAATTAGTAGTAGTAGTAGTAGTAGTAGCAGAAGTAGTAGTAGTCGTAGTAGTAGTAGTAGTAGTAGTAGTAATAGTAGTAGCGTTAGTAGTAGATCCTATCAGTCTCGAGTAAGAATGTATGTAATGCCAGTAGAGCCGTGTTTGATGTTGCTATCCCCTTCTTTTTGCGTGATTAAGAGTCGACAACCTTTCTTAAATTGAGTTCGTCTGCTCTCAGGAAATCGCATACGGTCTGCCCCTAGGTTAATTTGCCTTTAGCAAACTTTTTCCAGTATTTTATATTCACGTTAAGATCCTACGTATCTGGTTTGCATAAATCATTGTAGCGTTGCAGAACTACTTTGTTTATTTTGCCGAACGCTGTCCCTCGATAGAACATCTACATTTATTGGACGTGTACATACGAAAAGAAGGCTTTGAGAATACTATAACAACAGGCAGAATGAAAAGAAAGAAGAGTTGAGGAAAAAAAAGAGAAAAACAGAGACTGAATAGCTTACGCAAATGGTATTTTTTAAAAACACCGACTGAAATTATGACGTGTGAAGGACCGAGTGATGTGGTGCGAGATGAACTGCTACCCCCAACAGGCATGGCGTCTGATGAGGATGATGATGTTGATGATGATGATGATGTCTCCATATAAGAGGTCATGACGGTTGATATTTGGCTGGTATTAGGTATAGTATTCATGCTTTTGAGAAGGACAGTGATGATTTCGATCATGAGCATTGCTCTCTAGACCAGTGTTTCTAACACCATTTTTCCTACCGTGTCTATCCGCTCTTCGGACATTATTTTCCTCCTCTGTCTCCGGTCCTTTGTGAAAAAGATAACTTGAAAGATTTAGTTTGCATCATCATCATCATTACCATCATCATCAAGTACCAGGCCTGCTGGCGTAGGTGACCATGTCTCTCCACAACTTTCGATTCGACAGTATTTTATCATTTATGTTGTTTACCTTCTGCCAAGCCATTCTCTTAAGCTGTCTGGTATCTTTTATCTTTGTTTCCCTCTATCTCTTCGTCCCTCTATTTTTCCAGTTGTTACAATATATTCCGGCTGTTCTCTACTCATTACATGGTCCCAAAAATGGCATTGTTTCTTCCTAATATTGGAAACGCTTCCTTTTTTGCTTTGGCCTCTTTCAAAACGCTTTCGTTACTCTTCTTAGCTGTCCATGGTATTCTCAATATCGTCAAACCACCTTTCTACAGCCTCCAGTGATTTTCGTGTCATATTGTCCACGATCACATCCATATGTTAAGACTGGCTCTACATAACATTTTACTGCAATACAAAATGTTGTCGATATAATAATTATATGTGCACATATAAATTATGCAAAATACAGTTACATTGAAACGTATGTTTAACATATCATCATCATCAATGGATGCCGTCTCCACATCGAAGTTTGGCTACCATGAAGCGCCATTCCACTCTGCTTCCTGCTTTGTTAGTGCCGATTGTCATTGCCTCACTTGTCCATCTTTTGATTTTACAAGTTCATGTTCGTCTTGGATTGCCTCTGCCTCTTTTACCTGGTATTTTCCCTTCCAATATTACTTTTAATAGGCTGTTTTGTCTGTTAACATGCCTCAAAATAGTTCATTTGTCTTGTTGTTTAACATATGTAACATTTTTTTTTATAAAGTAAAGAGCCCCCGTCACGCCAAGTGGCGTATAGGGAATATGGTGTTAGTGACCATAAATTTTACAGACCTTCAGCACATGATTTTTGGGGTAATGTGGTCGGTATTACGCCCGTGCCGCTTTATTTTTCCAGAAAAACTCAGGTACCCATTTAATCTGGGTGAACCCGGAGCCGTCGGTTTGGAACGAACCCTACCTCTTGTCCTTTGTAGTCCAGTTCACTAACCACTGGGTTATCGCGGCTAGTTGTGGGAAAGCTTAGAGTAAAATAAATTAAAAGCAACAAAACGACCCTCAGTTAACATCAAGTTAAATTTAGATTTACTCAAATCAGACAAGAAGTTGCAAGACAAATATAACATCACAATACAGAACCGGTGCAATGCAAAAGAGAAGATACAAAGCATTGATGAACAGTGGGAAATGCTAAAAGAATCAATGCAACAAACATCAAAAGAGTTCATACCACCAGTGAGGACAAATTCAAGAAAAAAATGGATGACAGAAGACATTTTGCAGCTTATTGATACAAGAAGAAGAAATAAAGAAAATAAAGATGAGTATAAGAGATTAGATTAAGAAAATGTAATAAAATGCAATAAAGCAAAATAAAGCATGGCTAGAAGATAGATGCAAAGAGATTGAAATGCAACAAAAAAGGAGATGCCAAAGATATATGCAAACAAATTGAAGAATTAACAGGAAGAGAAATGCAATTTAAAAAACTAGATGTTTAAGATCAAAGGAAGGAGAACTGTTGATTGAACAAGAAGGCATAAGGGAACGATGGACAGAATACATTAAATATCTTTATAATGAAGAACTAACACAAGTAAGGATAATGGAGAAGGACCAGAAGTACTCAAAGAAGAAGTGGAAGACGCCTTGCGTCTTAGTGAGATTATTTTAAGATCCATAAGGGGCATGCCTGGAATAACAATCGGAGGTCATAATATAAATAATCTAAGGTATGCTGATGATACAGTCTTAATCGCTAATAGTGAAAATGAGTTACAAGAAATGTTAGAGATAATAGTGAATGAAAAATAAAAATAAAGGACTCAGCATTAGTAACAAAAAGACAGAAGTAATGATAGCAACAAAGAAAGTGACGCAACCTCAGAGCAAAATAAAGACGAGTGAAACACTATTAAAACAGGTAAATGAAATTAAATATTTGGGAACTGTGTTGAACTCAGACAGACGATGTAGAACTTAGGTGAGATGCAGAATGGCTCAGGCAAAAGCAGCTTTCCAAAAAATGAGGAAGATACTATGCAATCCATTTTTGACAATAGAAACAAGAAAAAGAGTTCTTAAATGTTATGTAGAGCCAGTTTTAAAATATGGATGTGAATCATGGACAATAGGACAACAGACAAAAAAATCACTGGAGGCTGTAGAAATGTGGTTTTACTAGAAGAAGGTTGAGAATACCATGGACAACTAAGAAGAGTGATGAAAACGTTCTGAAATAGGCCAAAGCAAAAAGAGAGCTAATTTCAAATACTAGGAAGAAACAATCATAATTGTTTTGGGCCACGTAATGAGAAGAGAACAGCTGGAACTATTGTAACAACTGGGGAAATTGAGGGTCGAGGTGATAGAGGGAAGCAAAGAGAAAAGATACCAGACAGCTTAAAAGAATGGCTTGGCAGAAGGTCAACAACAGAAATGATAAATTACTGTCGAGATTAAAAGTTGTGGAGAGACATGATGACCTACGCCAGCAGGCCCTTTACTTGATGACGATGATATATGTGATTATAGATACCACAAATCGTATTGACATCCTTTTTTATACAAGATTATAGATGCTATATCTATATTAATATCTTTCCATATGTGGTTATAAGAATAATTAATATTAATGTTCTCCAATATATGTGGTGATAACAATAACTGATATAACATCCCTCTAATAAATGTGATTCCAAAGAGTTATCGACTTGAGCATACATACTTCGTCACATTTAGATACAATGAATATTGTGATGAATATCCTTGGTCGCCTATGGCTAAAATTAAACATTGCCACGAATATTTGTGGTCGTCTATGGCTACGTTAAATATTGTCATGAATATTTGTGGTCGTCTATGGCTACATTAAATATTGTCACAAATATTCGTAGTCGTCTATGGCTACATTAAATATTGTCACAAATATTCGTGGTCGTCTATGACTACATTAAATATTGTCACAAATATTCGTGGTCGTCTATGACTACATTAAATATTGTCACAAATATTCGTGGTCGTCTATGACTACATTAAATATTGTCACAAATATTCGTGGTCGTCTATGACTACATTAAATATTGTCACAAATATTCGTGGTCGTCTGTGACAACATTAAATATTGTCACAAATATTCGTGGTCGTCTATGACTACATTAAATACTGTCACAAATATTCGTGGTCGTCTATGACAACATTAAATATTGTCTCGAATATTCTTGGTGTTAAGTGGCTACCTTAAAAGTTGCTATGGATATGCTTGGTCATCTGTGGCTACACTACACGTTTTTATCGATATGCTTGGTCATCTGTGGCTATACGTTGTTATGGATATGCTTGGGCATCTGTGTCTACATTAAACATTGCTATGGATATGCTTGGTGTTCTGTCGCTACATTAAACATTGCTATGAATATACTTTGTCATCTGTGGCCTCTTTACTTCCTCATTCCTTAACCCTGGGAATTGTTTGAGCACAACTGACAGATTCCATCAACCTCTTTCATCGGTCTCTATTGATAATCATCCTTTGGAGTTTTGCTAAATTGATGTATGTCCATAATGTAATAATATCTTCCTAGCTCTTTCTCTGTCCATCTCTCATTCTCTCTGCATTCGCATTTTCTTGCAGAATATTTCTCATGATGTCAGATAATTGAGATAAGCGTCAAGATTATTTCGTTTTGAGTTTCTTCATAATAGTCAACAACAAAAATCATTATGTACTGAAACTACTTCTTTTATGCTTTTGTGAATAATATTAATTCGTGATGTGATCCAAGTAAGACATGCACCTGCCGCTAGATTCAAGAACAAGAAAGACAAATAGCCACAAATAATGTGTTAGATGCATGACAAAAAACAACGTAAGAAAAAAAGAATCAGAAGAAAGAACTGAGAAGAAAACTGAGGAGAGTCTCCCCTATGAAATACGTAAATAAATAGCCAAAGAAAGGGTTTGGTCACATGATATGATAGTAGGAAGAAAATGTGAAATGTGATGGATGGATGGATGCGTTGTGTTGTAGTTTGCAGTGTAACACTGTGATATTTGTTGATTTTCTGTGGGCCTTTCGGCCCAAACATCCGACTTCAGCACAACTTTTTTTGAATACCGGGTTGTCTTCCCTCTTAGATCCCTGCTCGCTTGGCCAGACTAGACAGGTTAGTCTGTTACAGGAGGCACCGCGGAGAGGTGGAGTAGGGTCTGGATGGTTCTGGTTCACCGATCCTGGCGCAAGTCATCAGCTATGAGTCGCTGACAACTTCCAGCTCTGGTGCTGGGAGGCGCGCCTTCGCCTAAAATGTGATATGAAGAATCATTAACAAACGATACGATAACAGCAGAGCCAAGGTCCAGCCTCGATAAAGATGGATTGATGGAATATTGAATTACTAGAAAACTTAAGAGCAGGAGAATGCAACAGAAGAGCAAAATAATACAAGTTATATCTCTCCTCGATAGGAAAGAAAAACATTAAGAAGTACAATATTGATGTAATGTTACTGTTATATGACACATTCTGTTTTATTTCAATATCTATATTGGTATATCTACCTAGTAGTGTTTTTTTCCCCTGTTTTTCTTCAGTTTTTCGCAGATTGTATGAGTCATCCATTGTTTTTTAAACCGTTCTGTTCTTTTTAGGTGAAATGGCGTTCAATATCTGATTGACATTTTCCTTTATGCATTGTCTTTTTGTTAGAATTTTTCATTTGGGGTTTCCCTTCGGTATCATTCCCTTCTCCCCGCATCTTTTTTGTGCGTTCTTTACTTGCGCTGCATAAGTTGACAAATATACGAGAGTACGGGGAAATGAAAGAGCGGACAGGTTGGCTAGCTGTGCTATTGTTGAGGACGGTCAACCAATGGATCGGACGGACATCATCAATGCTCTCCGAAATGTGGGAAGCTCTCAGGACTTCGACCACCACAAATCCATGTCACTCCTTCAGATGAAAGAGATGGGAGTTAAGATGGGCACAGCCAGAAACGAGAAACTTAGTGGGCGTGTAAGAAGACTTAACAACCAACACAGAACTTGAGTCGTCAGTCGCTGGACACTGCTGGACTTACTGAAAGGGGATCTGAGCACCAATGGACATGTTCGGAGGGCAATGATGATGCCTTACAAATAACTCAATACCTCAATAGCTCAAGTATACCAATGTATAATTTCTGGTTCACATAAACCTGTTACATCAAGCGAGACTGCTCATAAGTTTGTTTGTTTTTTTTCCCTGTATCTCTTTTATTTGAGTCCCGATTTGATCGTAGCAGGGTTATGATCTGAGATAATATTCACTGTTGAGTATGTCATGTATTTTATATATAATGTAAACATAGTGATATTTCAGAAGGGGCGGTTGAAAACTCTTTCAGACAAACATTAAAGACTTAAAGGTTCGAAATTCATTTAATTCAATATATATTGTCAAACCACTCAACGTCGTATACCTTGGTACCAATTTACTATAATGTGTGTAAAGGAGAAAAAGAGGAAGAAAACAAAGGTAAATCAACGAGCTAAATAGGACATTTGCTCAGTGCAAAACCATAGGATCCCACCAAATGTAGATTTCAATGCAAACGTAAGAAATGAATGAGCTGAATAGGTTGTTGAAAACTATGGTCTAGCAGAGAGCAAATTATAAGGTTAGAGTGATCTGACATAGAGTGACAAAACGGTGAATGTAAAAACATATTTTAATGAATAGCCGCAACGACTTTGGGCATAAAGTTCAATAGATAACGCGCGAAATCAAATTGACATTGAGCTGACACACAGTTTTTGTTTTTTTTTTATTGTTTGGAAGTCTTATATTTGTGAAAATTAGATCAGAAGCAAATAGCGTTAGTATTTAATGTACAAAGAAAACTGAGAATAAAATTAAAATAAAAGAGCTGCGATTAATGTCAAATTAAATTAACATCTACTTCAATTAGACAAGAAGGTATAAGTGAAAAATAACATAACAATTCAGAAAAGGTGCAATGCTGAAAATGAAAATACAAAGTTTAGATGAACAATACAATGGGGCATGCTGAAAGAATCAATACAACAAACAGCAAAAGGGATCATACTGTCTGAGAGGAAAAGTGCAACAAAGAAGTAGATGACATGACATTTTACAGTTAATGGATACAAGAAGAAGAAATAAACAAGACAAATTAATATAAATGATTAAATAGAGAAGTAGCAAACAAATGCAAAAAAGCAGATGATGTACATGGCTAAAACAAAGATGAAAACTATTGAAATGCAGAGAAAAAAAGATGCCAACACAACCTACAAAGTGAAGAATTAACAAATGGAAAGACTTAACCAAACACTCTCTTTCTTGTTCTTTTCTTGTGCTTCTCTTTCTTGTTCTTCTCTTTCTTGTTCTTCTCTTTCTTGTTCTTCTCTTTCTTGTTCTTCTCTTTCTTGTTCTTTTCTTTCTTGTTCCTCTCTTTCTTGTTCTTCTCTTTCTTGTTCTTTTCTTTCTTGTTCTTCTCTTTCTTGTTCTTTTCTTTCTTGTTCTTTTCTTTCTTGTGCTTCTCTTTCTTGTTCTTCTCTTTCTTGTTCTTTTCTTTCTTGTTCTTCTCTTTCTTGTTCTTCTCTTTCTTGTTCTTCTCTTTCTTGTTCTTTTCTTTCTTGTTCTTCTCCTTCTTGTTCTTCTCTTTCTTGTTCTTTTCTTTCTTGTTCTTCTCTTTCTTGTTATTCTCCTTCTTGTTCTTCTCCTTCTTGTTCTTCTCTTTCTTGTTCTTTTCTTTCTTGTTCTTCTCTTTCTTGTTCTTGTCCTTCTTGTTCTTCTCCTTCTTGTTCTTCTCTTTCTTGTTCTTCTCTTTCTTGTTCTTCTCTTTCTTGTTCTTCTCTTTCTTGTTCTTCTCTTTCTTGTTCTTCTCCTTCTTGTTCTTCTCTTTCTTGTTCTTCTCCTTCTTGTTCTTCTCTTTCTTGTTCTTCTCTTTCTTGTTCTTCTCTTTCTTGTTCTTCTCTTTCTTGTTCTTCTCTTTCTTGTTCTTCTCTTTCTTGTTCTTCTCCTTCTTGTTCTTCTCTTTCTTGTTCTTCTCCTTCTTGTTCTTCTCTTTCTTGTTCTTCTCCTTCTTGTTCTTCTCTTTCTTGTTCTTCTCTTTCTTGTTCTTCTCTTTCTTGTTCTTCTCCTTCTTGTTCTTCTCTTTCTTGTTCTTCTCTTTCTTGTTCTTCTCTTTCTTGTTCTTCTCTTTCTTGTTCTTCTCCTTCTTGTTCTTCTCCTTCTTGTTCTTCTCTTTCTTGTTCTTCTCTTTCTTGTTCTTCTCCTTCTTGTTCTTCTCCTTCTTGTTCTTCTCTTTCTTGTTCTTCTCTTTCTTGTTCTTCTCCTTCTTGTTCTTCTCTTTCTTGTTCTTCTCTTTCTTCTCTTTCTGTTGTACCAGTTCGAGTGTCGAGGAAGATATAAAGTTCTGGTTCTCGCCTTTTTGGCGGCTTCACTCATCGTCAAATGATGTTGTTGTAGCGTTTCATTGATGTAGTCTGTCCATCTTATTATGAGTCTGCATCTTGCTCTTCTCGCTTCTCCTCTTGTAACTCTTTTTGTAACAAATTTATATTTATCTAACACATAACATATTATATATGAATGTTTAGGTAATTGAACAAGATGTTAGATTTCAGCAATACCAATATGATACAAGACATGTAAAAAGAATACTGTTTGATACTGTTGGAATGACGTACGGTGCGCCGAAACATACAGAACGAGTTAATATATGCTTTGTATGGTAAGGAATCAGACGCTTTCTAGATGGGAAAACTAATTAATGTGTTATTTCTGTATGCAGCTTGGTATTTGTTCGTTTGTTCATTGCGGCATCGGTAGCCTAGTTGAGAAAACCACCCGACTGGACTACCGACGTTCGGACAACCAGTGTTCGATTCCCGCTGGGAGCAGTGTGAATTGTACTCGTGGTTGGAAAAAAAAAATACCCCCACGGTCGACCCAGTCGTTGGCAGAAATGGGTACCAGAGTATTACCCTGATAAGGTGAGGAATGTCGCCTCGCATCTGAGTTTCAATGCTTGAGGTGACACTATACAGAAATATCCGAACATTTCTGGATAGGCGGCCGAGCACATATGGGTAGAAACTCGCGTGCTAAGACGCCGGTTCAAGTCTCGTACTTTACCTTACCTTTATTTGTTCGTTGCCTACTCTTTCTCTGACAATGTCATTACTGTTCTGTCTTTTTCTAGACATTACAAGGGCTTTCCTCAGACAAAACATCTCTGTGGTGACAAGCTTTCTTTTATGCTTAGTCGTAAGTGGCCATGTTTGACATTGGTAGCACAATGTGGGAATGAATATACTCAGTATAAGATGTTTAGTGGTGGTAGAACCAAACATTGACTGTTTAAAAACAAAGGGACGAGGACAGTAGATGAAAGAAGGGAACATAAGGTTAAATATAACCAAACAGGCGATTCGTCATCATCATCATCGAGTGTTATCTGCGCAGCGAAGGTTGGCTACCATGGAGCGTCATTTTGCTCTGTTTCTTGCTTTGATGGTGCAGGTTTTTATAGGCTAGTTTGTCCATCTTTTGATGTTACTCGTCCATGTTATTCTTGGTCTGCCTCTTTTACCTTGTATTTTCATCTCCAGGATTACTTTTAGTAGGCTGTTGTGTCTTTTAACATGGCCCAAAAATCGCATTTGTCTTGTTTGAATTGTGTTTAGTAGTTCTCTTTTCATGTTTAGTTGTTTTAAGACTGCTCGTTTGTTATCTTTTCCGTCCATCCAATTCTACCTATTCTTCTATATATCCACATTTCAAAGGCTTCAATTCTCTGTTCTGTTTTCTTGTCTGGAGATTACTATATCAAAGTATTTGGAATTTACTGAAGGGAGGTCAAAAAGTAATGCACACCAATTTTTTTCTCGGAAACTATTCGGGTAAAATGTGTGAAATTTTCACAGATTGTAGCTGAACATCCCCTTTACACTACCTATTTTTCAACATAATCTCCGTCCAAGCGTATTGCCTTACGCCAACGCGAAAGTTTTGTCCTGCTCGAGTAGCCATTTTTTAACTGCACGGATCACATCCTCATCATTGTCATAGTGTGTCCCACGCAGGAATTTTTTGAGTGGTCCAAACAGATGGAAATCTGAGGGAGCCAGATCAGGGCTGTAAGGAGGATGGGGCAGTACAGTCCAACAAAATTTGTTGATTGCTTCCCGTGTTACCAGACTTGTGTGAGGGCGTGCATTGTCATGTTGAAGCAACAAATCTGCAGATGGCTTATTAGGCCGAACTCTGTGGAACCGATTTTTTAGTTTTGTCAGTGTATTGATGTAAGCTGTCGAGTTGATTGTCTCACCTCTTGTCATTACATCAACAAGAATCACACCATCAATGTCCCAGAAGACAGTGATCATCACCTTTCCGGCTGATGGAGATGTTTTGAATTTTTTTCTTTTTGGTGACTGCGAATGATGCCATTCCATTGACTGCGTTTTTGTTTCAGGCTCATAATAATGTGCCCACGTTTCGTCACCGGTAACAATTTTTGACAAAAACATTTCTCCTTCAACACCGAAACGCTCCAACAATTCAGAACAGAATGTTTTCCTTTGAACTCTGTGATCATTTGTTAGGCACCGAGGAACCCATCGAGCGCAAATCTTTGAATATCCGAGAGTTTTAAAAATTGCGATTGCACTTCCCTTGCTGACTGTAAGCTGCAATGCCAATTGCTGACTAGTGATACGCCTATCCTTACGAATAATGGCATCAGCCCGGTTTAACATGTCTGTGCTGGTAGCCGAGGCAACACGTCCAGAGCGCGGTAAATCATGCAGCTCCACTCGTACACTTTCTGCAGCTTTAATTCTCTGAACCCAGCGTCTAACTGTGCTCCTATCGACTGCAGAACATTTGTACACTGCACACAGTCGTTTATGAATGTTTGCCACAGTTTCTTTTTCCGCAACCAGAAATTCTATGACAATTCGCTGTTTGTAACGGACATTGTTGACAAGCTCCATTTTAACGGTTCATAGATTGCGTAATATTTATCCGAATGCTGTGCAATTTGGTGCACATAATTGGAACATGTCATATTCCAAGTGTGCAAAATTTCATATTCCTATCTTTATTATTAGCCGAGAAAAAAATGGGTGTGCATTACTTTTTTACCTCCCTACGTATATGATAAAAAAAGTTACTGAATGACTGTTTTCACAGCCAATAATTCTGATGATGACTAAAGTCTATTGTCATAGTTTCCCTAAGGAAACTGATGCTACGGAATGTGAGGGTCAACGTACAATAAGTGTTAAGTGTCACATGACTAAAATACTACTGAGAATCTTTATGCGAAGAGTAAGAAACAAAAGCAAACCAGAGATGAATAATGGAGAACGTGAATTTGTTGGAGGTAAAGGCGCATTCATAAGATCATTAGTATTAGACATACAGACAGGCAGACAGACAGATTCATCATAAGATCATTAGTATTAGACATACAGACAGGCAGACAGACAGGTTCATCATAAGATCATTAGTATTAGACATACAGACAGGCAGACAGACAGACTCATCATAAGATCATTAGTATTAGACATACAGACAGGCAGACAGACAGATTCATCATAAGATCATTAGTATTAGACATACAGACAGGCAGACAGACAGATTCATCATAAGATCATTAGTATTAGACATACAGACAGGTTCATCACAAGATCATTAGTAGAAAGTGTGGTAGAAGTGAAAACAAATCTCCAATTATTTTGTATAGACTTTACACAAAAACATTTGATCAAGTAGAGCATCAAGAAAGAATAAAAATGTTAGGAAGCATAAACATTGACATCACCGATCTAAGAATAATAAAAATATGTACTGGCAACAAAAAGCGGCTATGTTAACTAGAAATCAGTTGGAAATGTTTCACCAAATACGAGTAAAACTAGATGTTAGGCAAGGGTGTGTACTATCACCAGATTTATTTAATACATTTAGTGAGATTATATTACGATCCATTAAGGACTTACCTGGAATATCAGTATGTAGTGATAATTTAAACAACATGAGGCATACTAATGACACTGCTTTAATAACTAAGAGTGAAAACGAGTTACAGAAAATGACATTATAATAACGGAAGAGAGAAATAAAGGCCTTAGTTTCAACAGCAAAAAGACATAAGTTATGGTCGTAACAAGGAAAAATGTATCTACTAAATGCACGATACAAGTAAACTGATTGTTTAATGAATTTAAATAACGGTTTACAGTGTTGGCTTCAGTTTGTAAATTGTCAACGGCTGTGAGGGCCAGAATAGCTCTAATGATGGTGGTATTCCAAAGAATGGGAAAGATATTACACAATCCAATTTTGTGAATGGGAAATAAAAGAAAGAATTATTCAGTGTAATTTTTGAGCAAATCATGACCTACGGATTTGGAACAATACGACAGTAAGAATAGACATGAAAATCGTTGAAGGTCACAGAAATGTGGTTTTACAGAAGAATGTTGAGAACACCACGAACTGATAAAAAGAGTAATGAGGATGTTCTAAAACCGGACAAAGCAAAATCAAAACTAATTTACATTAGATGAGCAAACATCGTGTTTTGATAATGTACAAAGAAGGGAACAACTAGTGTATATAGTGACAACTGGAAAATAATAAAGAAGATAACAACTAGAGTTTATAGCGAAGCAACAACTGGAAAAAATATAAAGAAGAGAACAACTAGAGTATATAGTGACAACTGGAAAAAATAAAGAAGGGATAGATAAATACAGAGAGAAAAGATTGTAGATAGCTTAAGAGAATGGTTTGGTATGAAATTAACCTCAGAACTGATGAACTGTTGTAGAGATAGAAAGTTGTGGAGCGTCGTGATCACCACGGCAGCAGGAATGGTGCTTGATAATGAAGCTGATGATAACGATGATGAAGATAATGATGATGATAGTGATGATGATGATAATGCTGATGATGGTGGTGGTGATAATGATGGTGATGGTGGTGATAATGATGATGATGATGATGATGATGGTGGTGATGGTGATGATAGTGATGATGGTGGTGGTGTTAGTGATGACGATGGTGATGGTGATGATAATGATGGTGGTGGTGATGATGATGGTGCTTGTGATGATGTTGTGGTTATGATGATGGTGGTTATGATGATGGTGGTTATGATGATTGTGGTTATGATGATGGTGGTTATGATGATGGTGGTGATGATGATGGTGGTTATGATGATGGTGGTGATGATGATGATGTTGATGATGGTGATAGTGATAGTGATGATGATGGTGATGGTGATGATATGATGATGGTGATGGTGGTGATGATGATGGTGGTGGTGGTGGTGGTGATGACGATGGTGGTGATGATGATCATGATGATGATGGTGGTGGTGGTGATGACGATGGTGGTGATGATGATGATAATGATAATGATGATGATGGCGATGGTTATGATGATGATGGTGGTAGTGTTTATGTTGATAATGGCGATTGTGATAATGATGATGATGGTGGTGACGGTGATGATGATGGTGGTGATGATCATGATCATGATGATGATGGTGGTGACGGTGATGATGATGGTGGTGATGATCATTATCATGATGATGATGGTGGTGGTGGTGGTGGTGGTGGTGGTGATGATGACGATGGTGGTGATAATGATCATGATGATGATGGTGGTGATGATGATCATGATGATGATGGTGGTGATGGTGATGATGATGGTGGTGATGATGATGATAATGATCATGATGATGATGGTGGTGATGATGATGATAATGATCATGATGATGATGGTGGTGATGATGATGATAATGATCATGATGATGATGGTGGTGATGATGATGATAATGATCATGATGACGATGGTGGTGATGATGATGATAATGATCATGATGAGGATGGTGGTGGTGATGATGATGATAATGATCATGATGATGATGGTGGTGATGATGATGATACTGATCATGATGACGATGGTGGTGATGATGATGATAATGATCATGATGACGATGGTGGTGATGATGATGATAATGATCATGATGGTGATGGTTATGATGATGATGGTGGTAGTGTTTATGTTGATAATGATGATTGTGATAATGATGGTGATGATGATGGTGATGATGATGCGGATAGTGGTGGTGGTGATAATGATGATGATGGTAGTGTTGGTGTTGGTGATGATGAAAAACAGTTAAAGTGCATAAACGTATTGCGATTACCATTATTCTACCGAAGACTTCGGTAACAGAACTCATACTAAATTTTGCGTAGACCTAGAGGTAGGACTGTGTATCCACACACCGTCTTGCGATTCCGTGATTATGGAAAATAGATATGATACACGATTGTAGGTTTTTGTATTTTTTGAATGTCGAAATTTAAATTAGATTTATGGTTTTACTAAAAACGGAAGACAACTTGGCATTTTAATGTAAATCTGGACAAGACTGGCACTTCTAGTACAGAAAACGGGTCGATTCGGAAATGTGTGAATATAACTGTTATGTTCCGTAGATATATGTACACACACACATACACACACACACATAAAGACATACATGTATGCATATATACACACACGTGCATATGTTCACACACACACACACACAAACACACACACACACGTACATAACTGAACTCTATAAACACATTCCATAAGACGAGCAAATCGTGATGCTCGTGGCTACTGAAGATCTGAAGGAAATACATTTCGATATGACAATAATCCACTTGTTCAATTACCTAGGTAAAGGTAAGGTACGAGACTTGAATCGGCGTCTGCTTACTACGCGAGTTTCCACCCATATGTGCTCGGCCGCCTATCCAGAAATGTTCGGAGACTTCTGAATAGTGTCGCTTCTATCATTGAAACTCACGTTGCAAGTTGGCATTCCTCACCTTCCGAGAGTTATTCCCTGGTACCCATTTCTGCCAACGGCTGGGTCGACCACCGGGAATTTTATTTACAACCACGAGTACAACTCACACTGCTTCCAGCGGGATTCGAACACAATGTTCGAACGTCGGTAGCCCAGTCGGGTGGTTTTCCTAACTAGGCCAGCGGGGCCCCATGATTATTGCGAAATTTCAATTACATATGAAATGTGAATCTGTGGCACCAGTAAACGCCTAAAAGTTTATTAGAGTGCGTCCCGGACAGTTTCGGCTTAAGAAAGCTCACATGATATTGATGTGTCTATGCATCTGTACCCTAGATGATATGACAACAGGACACATCCTACATAATTGTCCCCAGCACTCAGGCCTGAGGAAGACAATGGGGCCCACACCCACCTCCCTGGAAGAGAGACTCTACGATACATCCGAGTCACTGGAACAGACAGCTGCCTGGATAATATAGTCCGGAGTCATAGTCTAAGTGAGTCATGATTGCAGAAATATGATATAATGTAAAACATAACATATCTATAAAACTAGGGTTAAAACTAAGAGTAGCAAAATGTTACATCTTCTCGTTATTTCAGTATGGTGCAGAAACATGGAAATTAGACAAGAAAACAGAACAGAAATTGAAGTCTTTGAAATGTGGACCTATAGAAGAATAGGTAGAATTGAATGGAAAGAAAAGAAAAACGATGAAGTTTTAAAACAACTAAAAATGAAAAGAGAACTACTAAACACAATTAGAACAAGACAAATTAAATTTTTGGGACATGTTAAAAGACACAACAGCCTAATAAAAGTAATATTGGAAGGAGAAATACAAGGTAAAAGAGGCAGACCAAGACTAACATGGACGAGTAACATAAAAAGATGGACAAGTCAACCTATGACAACCTGCACCATCAAAGCAAGAGACAGGGGTGAATGACGCTCCATGGTAGATAACCTTCGATGCGGAGACGGCACTCAAAGATGATGATGATGATGATGATGATGATGATGATGATGATGATGATGATGATGATGAACATATCGCAACTGCGGTCCCGTAATGTTCAGCTTAGAGTGGACAATCAAGAGGAAAGAAAAGGAAATAAGAAATAGATGTGTATATACAGAAATCTTATTAAAATTATAAATTTAAGTATATATAGCACACACATACATTATATACATATATTACACAGCTATAGTTGCCACACGATGTGTGATTTTTATCTATGTTTGTTATTATTGGCAAACTATGAATATTAGCTTTTTTTCCCTAGCGCGAAAAAAAACAGTAGTTTATCCAAGAAAATACTTTACCAGTAAGTCAGTAGTTTATCCACTAAATACTTTACCAGTAAGTCAGTAGTTTATCCACTAAATACTTTACCAGTAAGTCAGTCGTTAATCCAAGAAAATAATTTACCAGTAAGTCAGTAGTTTAGCCAAGAAAATACTTTACCAGTAAGTCAGTAGTTTAGCCAAGAAAATACTTTACCGGTAAGTCTGTAGTTTATCCCAACAACTCTTGCTTCTCCGTCATTTGAAAAATAAAAAGATCAGAAATTCCCGAGTAGCTACTTTACGTCTATAGCGAATGTTGCTAATTGGTTCACGCGAACAGTTTCTGATAGATTTTTTCTTGAAGCTCAGATGATGTTAATAGATCAATCTACATTTTCTCTTAGCAATACATTCCGGGCTTGTTTTGTGTTTTCAGTTGTTAAGCGACCTCGCTGGTTGAGCCAGTGCGATGACATGAAAAAAAAATGAGTTATTGACTTTACGCGGGTTTGTGCGTCGTTTACACGGAACCTTTAACAGAACATTCTATTCATATCTGCATTCTCTGTTCAGATTATTAATAGCAAGACGGTTAAAAGACATGTCAAGCAAACGGCAATTTGTGTCTTTCGGCTCTTTAATTAGGACCAACTTTCCTGACGGTTTGAAAGTGTTGTCTAAATGTGGTACGTCTCATTGATTAGCATGATCATGTTCCGTTCCTGCTGGCGTAGATGATCATGTCTCTTCATAATTTTCTGTCTCTACATCTGTTTATCGATTCTGTCGTTTACCATTTACTTAAACTGTCGTATGTCGTATATCTTTTATCTCTGTTACTCTCCATCTACTCTTCCCTCATTTCTCCAGCTCTGTTTTATTCTGTTCATGAAGTCTGTTTCACTGCAGTCGGGAATTCCCCAAATACGCTCCCTTCATGTCACAGTTCCTGACTAAGCGCGTTGGCAAACTCTGTTGCTGCCTTAATCGGCAGAATAGGCGACGATTCCAAACGATTTCCATCAAATAGAAACAGTCACAAGACACTGGAGCCGATTCCTCCTAATTACATGTCCAACAATGGTTATTGCTTTCACCTGATGTTGGGAACTAGCTTGCCCTTTTGGTGTGGTCTTTCTTAGACAATTCTTTTATTGCTTTTAGTTCTTATTCTTTCTTTCCTCGTTTGCCTTTCAGCCTCGAGGGGAGTTATAATTTGCGGTCTGTTGCTCTTCTGTTGGCCTCTCCTGCTGATATATTTCTAGTGTTTCTAGCATTCCATTTATTCATCTTTTTCGTGGTCGACCCTTGGATCTTGTGTTCTCGCAATGTTTATTGAAAGCTCGTTGTGTAGAGTTTAAACATTTCTGCCTTATTACGTAGTCAAACCATTTTATTTGTCGCTTCTTTATGTACTCAATGGTGGGATTTACCCCTAGCTTTTTTCTCAATTCTTCATTTCATGCTTATCTTTCAGGCTATTTCCTAACATTCGTCTAACACATTTCATCTCGGTAGTGGTTATTTTTTTTGTTGTTCTTGCATCTAGGGTCCGGATCTGGCATTGACATAGAATGTTGAAATGAATCTTCTTAATTGTTCATGGAATTCTCCACATTCCTCTACAAAACAGCATTTTTGTATCGCCCGCAATGATTTCTTGTCCCCTATCCAATTATCGTTGTGGCCATACATGATACATGATGGTTATTTCGTTTGACTTTCGCTCTAACATTCATTTCAAGTTTTGCAAATTTTAACTTTGAACGAAATACATTCAGGTTCACAACTTTAAATCAGATAATTTTTTGGTGCTAATGAGTTAATTCTTAAATAATAATCTTGACTATCAAATACAGCATCCACTAATTTTGACTCTTCCGTGCATTTCTGGCCGCGTTCCTTAGGAAAGGTAAAGATGCAATACGAGACTTGAATCGGCGCGCGGGTTTTTATCCACTAGCTCCTTATTAGTTTGACTTATTGGCGTGTCAAACTATCAAGTTGTCTAGTTTATTTTTTTATCCACTAGCTCCTTATTAGTTTGACTTATTGGCATGTCAAACTATCAAGTTGTCTAGTTTATTTTTTTATCCACTAGCTCCTTATTAGTTTGACTTATTGGCATGTCAAACTATCAAGTTGTCTAGTTTTTTTTTTTATCCACTAGCTCCTTATTAGTTTGACTTATTGGCATGTCAAACTACCAAGTTGTCTAGTTTATTTTTTTACCCACTAGCTCCTTATTAGTTTGACTTATTGGCATGTCAAACTATCAAGTTGTCTAGTTTATTTTTTTATTCGCCGTCTTCTTCTTCTGTTGATTTTTTTCGATGTCACCCCCCCCCCCCGTTGTTACAATATCTTAAAGTTTCCCTCTTCTAGTGACATGACCTTTTCTCGAAGAGTAGGTAGCGAACTGGTATCGCGTTGCAACAAAGCTGAAAGCTGCCAGTGACCCATAGCTGATGGCTTGCGCCAGGATCAGTCAACCAGAACTATTCAGACCCTACTGCACCTATTTCTGGTGTCCCTAGTAACAAACTAACCAGTCCAGTCTGGCCAAGTGAGCAAGCATTGAAAGGGAAGGCAACCCAGATACTCATAAATACCTTGCTGAAAACGGATATATTGGACCGAAAGGTGCAAATATTACAGTTTTACTGTATCATAGCGCATCTCTGCCCACCTAACGTCCTTTTAAGGGCGGACGATGAAGAGGTATAACTATCCCTTTAGTCATAGGGTGAAAACAAAGAAGAAATAAAAACACCATTCTCCAAGTACGTTGAAAGTTTGGCTCGAATCATGGTACTGTAAAAATGTGTTGTTGTTTTTTTGTTTCTATCGGAATTGAAATGTAAACTCGGATCTGAACACCTTGTGACAAATGTACCGACCATCAGCCTTTATTGTAAGTCCTTGTGACAAATGTACCGGCCATCAGCCTTTATTGTAATTCCTCGTGACAAATGTACTGATCATCAGCCGTTATTGTAATTCCTTGTGACAAATGTACCGACCATCAGCTTTTATTGTAATTCCTTGTGACAAATGTACCGGACATCAGCCTTGATTGTAAGCCCTTGTGACAAATGTACCGCCATCAGCCTTTATTGTAATTCCTCGTGACAAATGTACGGACCGTCAGCCTTTATTGTAAGCCCTTGTGACAAATGTACGGACCGTCAGCCTTTATTGAAAGTCCTTGTGACAAATGGACCGGTCATCAGCCTTTATTGTAGGTTCTTGTGGCAAATGTAACGGCCATCAGCCTTTATTGTAGGTTCTTGTGGCAAATGTAACGGCCATCAGCCTTTATTGTAGGTCCTTGTGGCAAATGTAACTTCCATCAGCCTTTATTGTAGGTTCTTGTGGCAAATGTAACGGCCATCAGCCTTTATTGTAGGTTCTTGTGGCAAATGTAACGGCCATCAGCCTTTATTGTAAGTCCTTGTGGCAAATGTAACTTCCATCAGCCTTTATTGTAGGTTCTTGTGGCAAATGTAACGGCCATCAGCCTTTATTGTAGGTTCTTGTGGCAAATGTAACGGCCAGCAGCCTTTATTGTAGGTTCTTGTGGCAAATGTAACGGCCAGCAGCCTTTATTGTAGGTTCTTGTGGCAAATGTAACGGCCACCAGCCTTTATTGTAGGTCCTTGTGGCAACTGTAACTTCCATCAGCCTTTATTGTAGGTCCTTGTGGCAAATGTAACGGCCATCAGCCTTTATTGTAGGTCCTTGTGGCAAATGTAACGGCCATCAGCCTTGAATGTATATATGTATGTATGTATGTGTGTGTCTGTGTGTGTATGTATATGTATATGTGTGTATATGTGTATGTATGTATGTGTGTATGTATGTATGTACGTGTGTGTATGTGTGTGTATGTGTATGTATGTGCGTGTATGTGCGTGTGTGTGTGTGTATGTATGTGTTTCTCTCTTTATTAAGGGGACAATCGACATTTTTGGAGCACATCATGAAAAGGGGAAAGTTGAAATACTTTGTTTAAACTGACAAAATATAGGGAATGAGGTACCGCGGACGACAAAGAGAGTTAAGACACTAGATAGCTCGGTGCCGTGACACTGCTAACTGTCCTCAAAACTGTAGACGATGCACTCAGAGAACTATAGAAGGACATGTTCAACAACACCAACCTGTAAGGCGCATGATGATGATGATATGGTGTTGCCTATTGTGGGCTGACAAAGTTATGAACTCACCTTTGAAGTTCTCTTTCCATTTGTTCCCTTCTATGTTCCACTTTCTTATGGCACACTCACTGTTCCCTGTAAAGTGGTTTTTCTTTCCCTCGACGAGCGACAAACGACATGAAAAAAAAAGTAAAGAGCCCCCGTCACGCCAAGTGGCATATAGGTAATATGGTGTTAGTGACCTTTATTTTTTACAGACCCTCGGCACATGATTTTTGGGGTAATGTGGTCGGTATTACGCCAGTACCGCTTTACTTTCCCAGAAAAAAATCCGGTCCCCATTAAAGACTGGGTGAACTGGAAGTCGTCGGTTGGGATCAAACCCTACCTCTTGCCTTTGTAGCCCAGTTCACTAACCACTGAGCTATCGCGGCTCCCAAACGATGTGAAGTTCGACTGAAAAGCTTAAAAGTGCGATAGAAATTAAAAAAAAAAAACAAAGAACAAAAAACAGAGCGATTATCATGTAAGCTGGCAGTATTATTGCTAAGGACGTCAAGAGTGTGCTTCATGTGAAACCACAGTGCAGATGAACAGCATGACATCATCATTGAAGTTTAAATATGGCCACCACAAAGGAGCAATTTACCCGCTTTTTTTCTTAACACCGACGGGGCGAACTCCGAAAAGGGCCACCCCCGTTGAGATAAAGGGGAAGACCAAAATGTACTGATAAAGAATGTGAACGCACATGAAAGAAATTGTGAAAGACATGGGACAATCTGTAAAAAATGGCGCCGGACAAGACTTGGAAAATATTTTTGTTTATTTGTTTTTGATAGCGTTCTCCAACTTTTAGTTCTAACGAAGTACTGAGGGACTGATATTTCTGTTAATATCCCTTTATTTCTATTGTTCACACTTACAGCAGTGTGTTCAGGGGTCCCCCGACATATAGGCAGGTATTCTCCCACTACAGAACTACTCTCATTTTTAGTATCATCGAAAGTTTTGACGTTTTGGGTATATTTTTGTCCTATATACAATTTATCCCACCTTTTTCGATTTTTTAACATTCGAGAGTTCTTTAGCGTGCGCTGAATTCATACGGGGCCTCCTTTCCGCCTTTTTTTTTTTTTTTTTTTTTTGCCGTTTTCTGCGAAGGCCAGACATCGGATCTCATTACCCAGAGACCAGGAACGGGTAAAGACACAAAAAAGTTACGAATTTTATTTTTGAAAAATCCTCACCACTTGTGTTGGAAATCGAACCCTAGACCAACTTGTCCAGAGGCCGATGCCTCACCTCTAGACACACAGCGAGACCAACTTGTCCAGCCTCACCTCTAGACACACAGTTCCCAAAATATTTGTAGAATACCTACCTATGCTCTACAGAGTCGACAGAATGAAAAAGAATAATCACTGAACACAAACACCACTCATTGTACAGTAAAAACACTCACCCTATAAGCAAACCCCAGAATGAGGTAGCCACTCACTGACTGGAAATCTAAGTACAGTTTATAACACAAAATATAGAAAAGCGTAATGGAAGGCGAGAATGTAATTTTTTTTTTTAAACCATGTTTTGGAGGGGAGTGGGGAATAGGGAATAATAATTATGATTATAGAAAAGCGTACTTTATTGGAAAACCGCGAACTCTATAACTATGAAGGACATGTGCCGGAAAGGAAAATAACACGAATATGAAATGTACGCTTTGAAGAACGACATACTGGAAGATAGATGCACTTTATTGGGGAAAAAATACCAGCTTTATCAGAAATACTTGCAAGTAAATGTCAACTGTAAGGCTGAGCAGTGTCATCTGCAAGCCCATTAGAGTAAACTTTACCGATGTCTTTCATGTACAAAACAAAATGCTAACGAGAAGCTTCAAATGATCAGAACAAGGGCAGGAGAAAAATATCAAAGGGTTATTACATAAGGTTATATGATCAGCACAAATTATTAGACAGAGTAACGTTATTTGTTCAGAACAAAGCAAGATCTACGAGAGCAAGTTAGTCGCAGTGACAGAGTAGTTATCACGCTCGTTTACTGATCACGAGAGTCTGAAATCAATTGTTAAATGTGATCAAATTGTTAACATATTTTTATTTATTTATTTTTTTTTTGCCAGACCGACACGACGTTGGTTCTACAATTTCTGGAACTGGGTGCAAAATAGGTTCTATGTGAATGTATGGCAACCTTGTGTGATATCGACCATATCGCTCATAAATTATGGTAGATGTGCCTATGATAATTTTAAAAATGGACACTGACTAACAGAACATTCCTCATAAATGCCAGAGGGCGCAACGAAACCGTAGTTTGGGCACAACTAACTGTAGATTATTCGTGAAAGTAACGCAGGCCACATGCAGCTATAGATTTATTAACCCCTGCAGGCTGAAAATAAAACCGGAAAACCCAACCAACTAGCGTGCCATTTTCTGCTATAGGAACTATAGACAGCTGGCTTCACTCTACCACAACCATCCAAGCTCTCAAAGCTGAAAACGTCATTCTTGTTGGTGGGTTTCGTGGAATTTTCTCTCAGGTCGCAAGCTTAAGTAAATCTACAGTTAAGGAAGCGACCTGAGAGAAAATTCCACGAAACCCACCAACAAGAATGACGGTTTCAGCTTTGCGAACATCAATTGTTGTGGTCGGGTTTTCCGGTTTTATTTTCAACCTGCAGGCGTTTGTAAATCTATAGCTGCCTGTGGCCTGCGTTACTTCCACGAATAAGTGAATCAAACTGAGCCAGACAAATGAGAGGGAAAACAAGATCAATTTTATTTTTCTAAAGCAGTGAATTTGTTAGCCGCGATAGCTCAGTGGTTAGTGAACTGGACTACTACGGACAAGGGGTAGGGTTCGATCCCAACCGACGGCTCCGGGTTCACCCAGCCTTAAAATGGGTACCGGATTTTTTCTGGGAAAGTAAAAGCAGCACGGGCGTAATACCGACCACATTACCCCAAAAAAAATCATGTGCTGAAGGTCTGTAAAATATAGGGTCACTAACACCATATTTCCCTATACGCCACTTGGCGTGACGGGGGGTACTTTACTTAGTGAATTTGTTGTAACAAAAGAAGATGCAATCCAATTTTTTAACAAAATTATATATTTACTGTATTTATAGACCAAGAGAAGGTATTTGATAGTGCGGATAGAAAATATTTCTGATAAATAATGGCTTAATATGGAACAAACTAACTTATTAGATTAAGGTATAAGCTGTTACAGTGATTCCTGCAGTGTTGTTATAAAATAATATATAATCAAGAAATATCTAAACCATTCACGATAATAATCTTATTTACTATCACCAGTCATGTTTATCAATTCTTTTTTCTTTCAACTCCCTTTTGTAGTAGAAGTCCCCAACAAACATTTTCCAAGCCGTCACATGTTTGGTGTTGTTATATTAAGATCGTCCCAGGTATTTCCCATCTTTTTAAATCTCTATTTATATATAGCAAATTACCAAACACTGTGTCAGGTTCTAATAAGTTTTTAAAAAAATATTTTTAAAATAGAGAGCAGGACTCTAGAAATAAAAAAAACTTCTAGAGTTTGAATTAAAAAGAAAAGATAAATCAATACCTTACTTCATCATCATCATCGAGTGCCATCTCCGCAACGAAGGTTGGCTACCATGGAGCGCCATTCTGCTCTGTCTCTTGCTTTGATGGTGCGGATTGTCATAGGCTGACTTGTTCATCTATTGATGTTACTCGTCCATGTTAGTCTTGATCTGCCTCTGTCTACAACAATATGGTATGTTTCATGCATCTAGAAGGGTGTGATTTATGGATGCAGCTGGTTTGAGGAGAAAGCTCCAAAAAAGTTTTTGATTTTTTTTAAATACATCATAACTTGAAAACAGAGTCAAAGACTCTAGTTCTGAAATAAGAACAAAATGGGCATTGTATGTGGTGATCATATACAAAGAATAGAAAACTTATGAAAAGTTATTGACCAAGAAAGACTGAGAGTCGGAGGGAAACAGAGACAATATAGGAAGAACATAACGACAAACCTATTTTTTTTATATAACAAGTGTACTAAAGTAATGCAAGGAAACTGAAACATATCATTTTTTAATTTGTGGAAGGAATTTTTTTTAACGTCACAAGATACACTAATTGATGATGATGATGATGATGATGGTGGTGGTGGTGATGATGATGGTGATGATGATGGTGATGATGATGATGAAAGTTTTGATGATAAATTTTGAAGCACATTTTTGCACCATTTTTGAAAAACCTTGCACTTTACTTAAAAGAAAAGCCAAAGAGAATATGAAGTCCATAAAAAATGCCTCTACGACATGGCTGGTTTGTATCTATGGACAACGTTAATGCATGTACGACATGGCTGGTTGGTATCTCTGGACAACGTTAATGCCTGTATAACATGGCTGGTTTCTATCTCTGGTCAACGTTAATGCCTGTACGACATGGCTGGTTTGTATCTCTGGACAACGTTAGTAGTATACAAGGGTCCATTTGATATTTTTGCTATATGCTATGACGAACGAGCCATGTCGTACAGACATTAACGATGACCAGAGATACAAACCAGCCGTGTCGTGCAGGCATTAACGTTGTCCAGAGATACAAACCAGCCATGTCGTACAGGCATTAACGTTGGCCAGAGATACAAACCAGCTGTGTCGTACAGTCATTAACGTCGGCCAGAGATACAAACCAGCCATGTCGTACAGGCATTAACGTTGACCAGAAATACAAACCAGCCATGTCGTACAGGCATTAACTTTGTCCAGAGATACAAACCAGCCATGTCGTACAGGCATTAACGTTGGCCAGAGATTCAAACCAGCCATGTCGTACAGGCATTAACGTTGGCCAGAGATACAAACCAGCCATGTCGTACAGGCATTAACGTTGACCAGAGATACAAACCAGCCATGTCGTACAGACATTAACGTTGTCCAGAGATACAAACCAGCCATGTCATACAGGTCATACACGCTTTAACACCCTTACAGTTTATACATTCTGTTTTGCTAGTATGTTCATCGCAGCGATGGGTGTTGGAGGTCGTCTAGTGTGTCGTGATGGGTGTACGGAGGTCGTCTAGTGTGTCATATTGGGTGTATAGAGGGCGTCTAGTGTGTCGTGATGGTTGTATGGAGGTGGGCTAGTATGTCTTGATGGGTGTATGGAGGGCGTTTAGTGTGTCATGATGGTTGTATAGGGGTCGTCTAGTGTGTCGTGATGGGTGCATGGAGGTCGGCTAGTATGTCGTGATGGGTGTACGGAGGTCGTCTAGTGTGTCATATTGGGTGTATAGAGGGCGTCTAGTGTGTCGTGATGGTTGTATGGAGGTCGGCTAGTATGTTGTGATGGGTGTATGGAGGTCGTTTAGTGTGTCATGATGAGTGTATAGAGGTCGTCTAGTGTGTCGTGATGGGTGCATGGAGGTCGGCTAGTGTGTTATGATGGGTGTATGGAGGTCGTCTAGTGTGTTATGATGGGTGTATGGAGGTCGTCTAGTGTGGTATGAGGGGTGTATGGAGGTGGTCTAGTGTGTCTTGAGGGCTGTATGCCTGTCGTCTAGTGTGTCGTCATGTATGTATTTGTCGTGATGGGTGTATGGAGGGCGTCTAGTGTGTCATGATGGGTGTATGGAGGTCGTTTAGTGTGTCGTGATGGGTGTATGGAGGTCATCTAGTGTGGTATGAGGGGTGTATGGAGGTCGTCTAGTGTGACATGAGGACTGTATACCGGTCGCCTAGTGTGGCATGAGGGCTGTATGGCGGTTGTCTGGTATATCATACTTTAATCAACCAATAAGAAAAATGAAGGAACATTACATTCAACATTACTTATCTTAACTACTTTACATCAATACAGTTGAATAACGTGTTATCGTTAAGTCTTACCATACTTTAAGAGAAAACATTCAAACTTACAGTATAAAATATAGTCTCAATCATCTACACTGAATATAACCTATTATCGATAACGCTTAACATACTTTAAGAGAAAACAAGCTAACTTACTGTGCAAAACTCCGCTAGAATGAACAGTAACTTTCCTTGAATCAACCAAACTTATAACACAAATTCTCGCATGAGACTAGTTTAAATATATCCTGGTAAGAAATGAATAAATTAGCCAATCAGCGAGTGACTATGCCAACATCGACTGATACCTGGATCAACCAATCAGAGAAGAGTATTAGTATAGGAGGCGGGGCAAAGAAATGACGGACAGGTGGATTAACCAATCAGAGAAGTGCGTTAGCCGAAGCGTAGGTAGTGGCTGTCGGGTCAGTGGTGGGGGAAAATGCTGGGTGGTGGATTACTTGAACTCATTTTGACCCCTGGGCCAATTCCAGAAGAGTTCTATGACCTCATTTTGACCGCTGAAGGCTTTAATACCAGTGTTTCCCACTTCAACGAACGACATACATCATTAGAGGTGATTACTTCAGCTCTTAGACTTTGGTGTTCCATATATTTATCACTTGATCGAATGACAGACAACAGTAAAAGTGAACATTACAGGTAAGATAACTTAGTTCCTAACCATACAAATTTGGCTCATACTCATAAACTTGGACGCAAAAAAAAAAAATCTAGACCCAAACTCAAAATAGTTAGACACGAAACACAAAAAATGTAGATTCAAAGTTCAAAAAAGTTAGACCAAAGAACAAATTATGTAACACCAATTCACAAAAATTTCGTCGCGTAACCAAAAAGTTGAACTCAAAACCCTAAAAAAGTTAAGACCAAAGTGATACTAGTTCGACACAAAAGTCGTAAATGTTATATGCAAAGTCCAAAAATTTGTCAAAAAGACAACAAAATAGTTAGACACAAAGCCCAACAATTTATACGCAAAGTCCAAAAAGTTACTCCAAAAGACAACTAATGTAACACTTAACCCCAAAATTTCGTCTCATACTCACAATGTTGAACACGAACTCTACAAATTTAGTCCCAAAGTCGTAATTGCTAGACACGAAAGTCGTAAATGTTATATGCAAAGTCCAAAAGTTTGTCAAAAAGCCACAAACTCAAAATAGTTAGACACAAAGCCCAACAATTTATACGCAAAGACCAAAAAGTTACTCCAAAAGACAAATAATGTAACACTTAACCCCAAAATTTCGTCTCATAACCAAAAAAGTTGAACTCAAAACCCTAAAAAGTTAAGACCAAAGTGATACTAGTTCGACACAAAAGTTGAAAAAGCTGTATTCAAAGGTATATTCAAAGGCCAAAATGTTACTTCAAAGGACAACTAATGTAACAACAAGCCCTAATATTTCGACTCATATGCACAAACTTGGACACAAAACCCTACAAAATCTAGACCCAAAGTCCAAAAGACAAAATAATTTAACCCCAAAACACAAAAATCTCATCTCATAACAAAAAGTTGAAAATGCAGGCTGTCTAGTATGTCTTGATCTTGACCTGATAAGTTTCTAAAAATAGATTTTGACCAATGATACAATACCAGAGTGTCCACTTATCAACCAAAGACTTTAACACAGCTGAGAAAATCCTAATAAATAATTATAATTTAGTAACAATTTTTGCACATGATGATAGTTGCGACTGTGTCTAAATCATTATTGAAAATATTAATAGAACTCTAGTAAAAACCAAACACACTAAAACACAACATTGAAAGAAGGAACTTAAAGTTCACGCCCCTGTCACAACTCGGCTAAGAAAAGTACAGCAAAGCATGAAAGTTACGCCCCCTGCTTTAACTCTACTAAACACAAGTATTACCAAACACGTAGGTTACACCTCTGATATAACCCCACTAAAAGACAGATTTTGCTTAAAATACCACTTTTATGATTGTTACCCCCTTGGCCATTTTTAGTGGTTACACCCATGAAACTGTTAAAGATAGTAAATTTAACCTCTAGGCATACCCCAAACGTTATATTAGACATTCACGTAGCACAAATTTACATAAAAAGTCACTTTTATGGTTGTTACCCCTTTGCCCATTTTTTGGTGATTACGCCCATGAAATAGATAAAAATCGTAAATTTACACGCTAGGTTTACTCTAAACTTTATATTAGGCATCCCCATAGCAAAATTCTACTTAAAAACTACTTTATGATTGTTATCCCCTTGTCCATTTTTGAGGGCTACGCCCATGAAACTGTTAAAAATAGTAAATTTAACCTCTAGACATACCCAAAACTTTATTTTAGTCATCCACATAGCAAAAATTTACTTAAAAACCACTTTTATGATTGTTACTCCCTTGACCATTTTTGGTGGCTACGCCCATGAAACTGTTAAATAGTAGTAAATTTATACTATAGGATTACTTTAACCTTTACATTAGACATCCCCGTAGCAAAAATTTACTTAAAAATCACTTTATGATTGTTACCCCCTTGATCATTTTTGGGGGCTACGCCCATGAAACTGTTAAAAATAGTCAATTTAACATCTAGACATACCACAAACTTTATTTTAGTCATCTACATAGCAAAAATTTACTAAAAATCCACTTTAAAAATATTTATCCTCTTACCCATTTTTGATGGTTACGCCCATGAAATCGATAAAGATAGTAAATTTAACCTCTAGGATTACTCTAACTTTAATTTTAGACAGCCCCATAACAAAAATTTACTTAAAAATCACTTTTATGTTTGTTACCCCCCCCCCCCCTTCCCTATTTTTGGGGGTTACGCCCATGAAAGTAGTAGTAGATCCAGCGAAATATGCGGGTAGACTCTCATATAAGGAAAAAAATGTAGACTCTCATATAAGGAAAAATGTGTAGACTCTCATATAAGAAAAGAAATGTGCGTCGATGCGCGTATAGACTATGTATATAAGGAATTATGTGCGTTTCGACGAACATTCATTCATCATTATGCTGGATCTATTACTACTTTTTTTAGTTGGTTTTTCATGTAAATTTGATACATGGGCGTGTTAAATATTATGTTTGAGGTATGCCAATATGTTAAATTTCAATTTTTTATCGATTTCATGGGCGTAACCCCCAAAAATAGGGAAGGGGGTAACAAACATAAAGTGATTTTTAAGTAAATTTTTTTTTATGGGGCTGTCTAAAATAAAAGTTAGAGTAATCCTAGAGGTTAAATTTACTATCTTTATCGATTTCATGGGCGTAACCATCAAAAATGGGTAAGAGGGTAAACATTTTTAAAGTGGTTTTTTAGTAAATTTTTGCTACGTGGATGACTAAAATAAAGTTTGTGGTATGTCTAGATGTTAAATTGACTATTTTTAACAGTTTCATGGGCGTAGCCCCCAAAAATGATCAAGGGGGGTAACAATCATAAAGTGATTTTTAAGTAAATTTTTGCTATGGGGATGTCTAATGTAAAGGTTAGAGTAATCCTATAGTATAAATTTACTACTATTTAACAGTTTCATGGGCGTAGCCACCAAAAATGGTCAAGGGAGTAACAATCATAAAAGTGGTTTTTAAGTAAATTTTTGCTATGTGGATGACTAAAATAAAGTTTTGGGTATGTCTAGAGGTTAAATTTACTATTTTTAACAGTTTCATGGGCGTAGCCCTCAAAAATGGACAAGGGGATAACAATCATAAAGTAGTTTTTAAGTAGAATTTTGCTATGGGGATGCCTAATATAAAGTTTAGAGTAAACCTAGCGTGTAAATTTACGATTTTTATCTATTTCATGGGCGTAATCACCAAAAAATGGGCAAAGGGGTAACAACCATAAAAGTGACTTTTTATGTAAATTTGTGCTACGTGAATGTCTAATATAACGTTTGGGGTATGCCTAGAGGTTAAATTTACTATCTTTAACAGTTTCATGGGTGTAACCACTAAAAATGGCCAAGGGGGTAACAATCATAAAAGTGGTATTTTAAGCAAAATCTGTCTTTTAGTGGGGTTATATCAGAGGTGTAACCTACGTGTTTGGTAATACTTGTGTTTAGTAGAGTTAAAGCAGGGGGCGTAACTTTCATGCTTTGCTGTACTTTTCTTAGCCGAGTTGTGACAGGGGCGTGAACTTTAAGTTCCTTCTTTCAATGTTGTGTTTTAGTGTGTTTGGTTTTTACTAGAGTTCTATTAATATTTTCAATAATGATTTAGACACAGTCGCAACTATCATCATGTGCAAAAATTGTTACTAAATTATAATTATTTATTAGGATTTTCTCAGCTGTGTTAAAGTCTTTGGTTGATAAGTGGACACTCTGGTATTGTATCATTGGTCAAAATCTATTTTTAGAAACTTATCAGGTCAAGATCAAGACATACTAGACAGCCTGCATTTTCAACTTTTTGTTTATGAGATGAGATTTTTGTGTTTTGGGGTTAAATTATTTTGTCTTTTGGACTTTGGGTCTAGATTTTGTTGGGTTTTGTGTCCAAGTTTGTGCATATGAGTCGAAATTTTAGGGCTTGTTGTTACATTAGTTGTCCTTTGAAGTAACATTTTGGCCTTTGAATATACCTTTGTGGTCTTTCGTGTCTAACTATTTTGAGTTTGGGTTGTCTTTTTAACAAACTTTTGGCTTTGAATATAACATTTACGACTTTTGTGTCGAACTAGTATCACTTTGGAACTAAGTTTTTTAGGGTTTTGAGTTCAACTTTTTGGTTATGCTACAAAACGTTGGGGTTTAGTGTTACATTATTTGTCTTTTGGCGTAACTTTTTGGACATTGCATATACCTTTTTGACCTTCAGTGTCTAACTATTTTTAGTTTGGGTTGTCTTTTTGACAAACTTTTGAGTTTGGATTGTCTTTTTGACAAACTTTTGGACTTTGAATATAACTTTTTCAACTTTTGTGTCGAACTAGTATCACTTTGGTCTTAACTTTTTCGGGTTTTGAGTTCAATTTTTTTGGTTATGAGACGAAATTTTGGGGTTAAGTGTTACATTATTTGTCTTTTGGAGTAACTTTTTGGTCTTTGCGTATAAATTGTTGGGCTTTGTGTCTAACTATTTTGAGTTTGGGTTGTCTTTTTGACAAACTTTTGGACTTTGCATATAACATTTACGACTTTCGTGTCTAGCAATTACGACTTTGGGACTAAATTTGTAGAGTTCGTGTTCAACATTGTGAGTATGAGACGAAATTTTGGGGTTAAGTGTTACATTAGTTGTCTTTTGGAGTAACTTTTTGGACTTTGCGTATAAATTGTTGGGGTTTGTGTCTAACTATTTTGTTGTCTTTTTGACAAATTTTTGGACTTTGCATATAACATTTACGACTTTTGTGTCGAACTAGTATCACTTTGGTCTTAACTTTTTAGGGTTTTGAGTTCAACTTTTTGGTTACGCGACGAAATTTTTGTGAATTGGTGTTACATTATTTGTCCTTTGGTCTAAATTTTTTGAACTTTGAATCTACATTTTTTGTGTTTCGTGTCTAACTATTTTGAGTTTGGGTCTAGATTTTTTTTATTTTTTTTTTGCGTCCAAGTTTATAAGTATGAGCCGATTTTTTATGGTTTGGAACTAAGTTATCTTACCTGTAATGTTCACTTTTACTGTTGTCTGTCATTCGATCAAGTGATAAATATATGGAACTCCAAAGTCTAAAAGCTGAAGTAATCACCTTTAATGATGTATGTCGTTCGTTGAAGTGGGAAACACTGGTATTAAAGCCTTCAGCGGTCAAAATGAGGTCATAGAACTCTTCTGGAATTGGCCCAGGGGTCAAAATGAGTTCAAGTAATCCACCACCCAGCATTTTTCCCCACCACTGACCCGACAGCCACTACCTACACTTCGGCTAACGCACTTCTCTGATTGGTTAATCCACCTGTCAGTCATTTCTTTGCCCCGCCTCCTATACTAATACTCTTCTCTGATTGGTTGATCCAGGTATCAGTCGATGTTGGCATAGTCACTCGCTGATTGGCTAATTTATTCATTTCTTACCAGGATATATTTAAACTAGTCTCATGCGAGAATTTGTGTTATAGGTTTGGTTGATTCAAGGAAAGTTACTGTTCATTCTAGCGGAGTTTTGCACAGTAAGTTGGCTTGTTTTCTCTTAAAGTATGTTAAGCGTTATCGATAATAGGTTATATTCAGTGTAGATGATTGAGACTATATTTTATACTGTAAGTTTGAATGTTTTCTCTTAAAGTATGGTAAGACTTAACGATAACACGTTATTCAACTGTATTGATGTAAAGTAGTTAAGATAAGTAATGTTGAATGTAATGTTCCTTCATTTTTCTTATTGGTTGATTAAAGTATGACATACCAGACAAACGCCATACAGCCCTCATGCCACACTAGGCGACCGGTATACAGCCCTCATGTCACACTAGACGACCTCCATACACCCCTCATACCACACTAGATGACCTCCATACACCCCTCACGACACAGTAGACGACCTCCATACACCCATCACGACACACTAAACGACCTCCATACACCCATCATGACACACTAGACGCCCTCCATACACCCATCACGACAAATACATACATGACGACACACTAGACGACAGGCATACAGCCCTCAAGACACACTAGACCACCTCCATACACCCCTCATACCACACTAGACGACCTCCATACACCCATCATAACACACTAGCCGACCTCCATGCACCCATCACGACACACTAGACGACCTCAATACACCCATCATGACACACTAAACGACCTCTATACACCCATCACAACATACTAGCCGACCTCCATACAACCATCACGACACACTAGACGCCCTCTATACACCCAATATGACACACTAGACGACCTCCGTACACCCATCACGACATACTAGCCGACCTCCATGCACCCATCACGACACACTAGACGACCCCTATACAACCATCATGACACACTAAACGCCCTCCATACACCCATCACGACATACTAGCCCACCTCCATACAACCATCACGACACACTAGACGCCCTCTATACACCCAATGACACACTAGACGACCTCCGTACACCCATCACGACACACTAGACGACCTCCAACACCCATCGCTGCGATGAACATACTAGCAAAACAGAATGTATAAACTGTAAGGGTGTTAAAGCGTATACCAAACGAACGCCCGGGCTTTTTAAACTAGAGTACGAAGGGACAGCTCTTGTTAGTTTATGTAGTAAGACGTACCATTGTAGTGGGGATTACGATAAAATCAGTTGTAAAGGGTTAAGCAAGCAACACAACAAATTAGATAAAGATATGTTTTTAGAGGTTCTCGCTACGCAAAAGGCTAAGGGTGGGAAAAATGTAGGTTTCAAAGTCTTAAATAATTCCATATTTTCCTACAGTCAAACAAGAAATGCTCTTTCTTATTTCTATATAAAAAGAAAGGTAGCTGCTGATAACGTCTCTACTACACCTCTAGATATGTAACTCTCTACACTACCAGCTTAGACTAACCAGTAATCTCTAACCGTTTCAACCCGTATGATTCATTTATGACATATAGGTAAACAGACACCCAACTACATAGCTATAAATAAATGTTATCCTTGTACTATATATTTACTTCGTGTACTAAGTAAAGCCAAGACACAGGAAGCTTACACAGAGGTGAACAAAGAAGTGAGAAGATGCATTAAAAGGGATAAGAGGAAATATATAGATGAATTAGCTAAAGAGGCAGAAGAAGCAGCAAATAAAGGGAATATGAAAGAACTGTACAACAGCACAAAGAAATTAGGTGGAAAATACAAACAGATCAACGCCTTTATCAAAGATAAGAAAGGAAATCTGCTTAGTAATATAAAGGAACAAATGGAGAGATGGAAGGAGCACTTTGAAGAACTTTTGAACAGACCTGGCGCAAATAATCCTCCAGATATACTACCAGCAGAAGAAGAATTACACGTTAACTGCGGAAAACCAAGCAAAGAATAAATAATGAAAGCCATCAAACTGTTAAAAGATGGTAAAGCCACAGGACCAGATGAAATTCCTTCGGAAGCCATCAAAGCAGATATTATCACCTCTACCAAGATGTTACATAATCTATTGGATAAAATTTGGGAGAGGGAAGAAATACCTAAAGACTGGAGAGAAGGTTATATGATCAAACTACCAAAGAAAGGAAGTTTACAGGAGTGCACAAATTATAGGGGAATTATGCTACTATCAGTGCCAGGAAAAATATTAGGCAGAATCATTCTGGAGAGACTAAAAGAGGCTATAGAGAAACACTTGAGAGATGAACAAGCAGGTTTTAGGAAGAACAGATCATGTGCTGATCAAATAACTACTCTACGTATAATAGTTGAACAAAGTTTAGAACTAAAATCCCCACTTTATATTGGATTCATAGATTACGAAAAGGCATTTGATAGTTTAGACAGAAGAATGCTTTGGAAGTTGCTGAGTCATTATGGAATCCCCATAAAGTTTATTAACCTGATAAAAACAATGTATGAAGGAACAAAATGTAGTGTGGTGCATGAAGGACAGCTTACAGAAGCATTTGAAATAAGAACAGGAGTAAGGCAAGGATGCCTTCTGTCTCCATTTCTCTTTCTACTGGCCATAGATTGGATTATGAAAATAACTCAAAACAACAGAAATGGGATCCAGTGGTCACTGACCAAACAACTTGATGATTTAGACTTTGCTGATGACATAGCTCTCCTATCACACAGCCACCAACAGATGCAAGATAAAATGAGTATATTAGATGAGAGATCACAACAGCTAGGACTAAAGATTAATAGAGATAAGACCAACATTATGAGAATTAATGCAGTTGGCAATAACCAAATAAAACTAGGAGAAATACCTCTACTAGACGTACAATCTTATATATATCTGGGCAGTAATATAGATAAAGAGGGAGGAACAGAAAACGATACCAAAATAAGGATATCAAAAGCAAGAGGAGCTTTCATTGCACTGGGAAACATATGGAAATCCAAAGAAATTAGGCTAAATACAAAAATACAAATTTTCAACTCCAATGTTAAGTCGGTTCTATTATATGGCTGTGAAACATGGAGAATAACAAAATTGACAATCACGAAGGTACAGACTTTCATTAATGGATGCTTGCGCAGAATAAAGGGATGGAAATGGCAGGACAAAGTCACAAACGTGGAATTATGGAAATGTACCGGTCAAATACCAGTGGATAAAGAAATACAGCGAAGACGATGGCGATGGATAGGACACACACTACGGAAACCAACTGAGAGTATTACACAACAGGCCCTTTTTTGGAATCCCCAGGGGAAAAGACAAAGAGGAAGACCAAGGAATTCTTGGAGAAGACAGATTGAAGCAGAGATGAAGATGATGGGGAAGACATGGAATGATCTTAAAAGAATTGCAAAAAACAGAACGACTTGGAAAGTGTTTGTTGAAGACCTATGCTCCACTGGGAGCTAAAAGGTAGAAGAAGAAGACTAAGTATTTTTGTAATGTTATATAATATCCACTGTATGTTATACACCTATTGAGCTAATAAAGGAATAAAATATATATTTTGTCTTTTGTTTTATATTGATCGTTTTTCATTGATGTTGTATAATCTACTAACCTATCACTATCGATTAAGTACATCAAGAACTCCAAAGTTAGCACACACCAAACATAAACAGGTCACTTCCAGGGTCACCGACACGAAAGCTCACGGTTAATTCCCCCTGTCTCTCGTGTACATGTGGTGCGCTGCGCACCACACTATATATCTTTCTTAATTTACGGGCCAAATAATTATCAAATGGACCCTTGTATACTACTAACGTTATTGCCTGTATGACATGGCTGGTTTGTATCTCTGAACAACGTTAATGTCTGTACGACATGGCTGGTTTGTATCTCTGGACAACGTTAATGCCTGTACGGCATGGCTGGTTTGTATCTCTGGACAACATTATTGCCTGTATGACATGGCTGGTTTGTATCTCTGGACAACGTTAATGCCTGTACGACATGGCTGGTTTGTATCTCTGGACAACGTTAATGCCTGTACGACATGGCTGGTTTGTATATCTGGCCAACGTTAATGCCTGTACGACATGGCTGGTTTGTATCTTTGGCCAACGTTAATGCCTGTACGACATGGCTGGTTTGTATCTCTGGACAAAGTTAATGCCTGTACGACATGGCTGGTTTGTATTTCTGGCCAACGTTAATGCCTGTACGACTCGGCTGGTTTGTATCTCTGGACAAAGTTAATGCCTGTACGACATGGCTGGTTTGTATTGCTGGCCAACGTTAATGCCTGTACGACACGGCTGGTTTGTATCTCTGGCCAACGTTAATGCCTGTACGACATGGCTGGTTTGTATCTCTGGACAACGTTAATGCCTGTACGACACGGCTGGTTTGTATCTCTGGTCAACGTTAATGTCTGTACGACATGGCTGGTTCGTATCTCTGGACAACGTTAATGCCTGTACGACATGGCTGGTTTGTATCTCTGGACAACGTTAATGCCTGTACGACATGGCTGGTTCGTATCTCTGGACAACGTTAATGCCTGTACGACATGGCTGGTTTGTATCTCTGGACAACGTTAATGCCTGTACGACATGGCTGGTTTGTATCTCTGGACAACGTTAATGCCTGTACGACATGGCTGGTTTGTATTTCTGGACAACGTTAATGCCTGTACGACACGGCTGGTTTGTATTTCTGGACAACGTTAATGCCTGTACGACATGGCTGGTTTGTATCTCTGGACAACGTTAATGCCTGTACGACACGGCTGGTTTGTATTTCTGGACAACGTTAATGCCTGTACGACATGGCTGGTTTGTATCTCTGGACAACGTTAATGCCTGTACGACACGGCTGGTTTGTATTTCTGGACAACGTTAATGCCTGTACGACACGGCTGGTTTGTATCTCTGGACAACGTTAATGCCTGTACGACACGGCTGGTTTGTATCTCTGGACAACGTTAATGCCTGTACGACATGGCTGGTTTGTATTTCTGGACAACGTTAATGCCTGTACGACATGGCTGGTTTGTATTTCTGGACAACGTTAATGCCTGTACGACATGGCTGGTTTGTATTTCTGGACAACGTTAATGCCTGTACGACATGGCTGGTTTGTATCTCTGGACAACGTTAATGCCTGTACGACATGGCTGGTTTGTATTTCTGGACAACGTTAATGCCTGTACGACATGGCTGGTTCGTATCTCTGGACAACGTTAATGCCTGTACGACATGGCTGGTTTGTATCTCTGGACAACGTTAATGCCTGTACGACATGGCTGGTTCGTATCTCTGGACAACGTTATTGCCTGTACGACATGGCTGGTTTGTATCTCTGGACAACGTTAATGCCTGTACGACATGGCTGGTTTGTATCTCTGGACAACGTTAATGCCTGTACGACATGGCTGGTTTGTATTTCTGGACAACGTTAATGCCTGTACGACATGGCTGGTTTGTATCTCTGGACAACGTTATTGCCTGTACGACATGGCTGGTTTGTATCTCTGGTCAACATTAATGCCTATACGACATGGCTGGTTTTTATCTCTGGACAACGTTAATTTATATCCAAACTTGACGGTCGCTGTGACTGTTTTACAATTGTCCGCACCCCCCACTCTCCATTTTTCTTGATTAAAATTGGATTTGCACCCCTCTCCACCTATTCTTTTATATGTGTCTTGTCTTCTGTTACCTTGTAGAATGGTCTTCACGTGGCTATGTGGATTCTTGTATTATGTCGCACCTCTTTATTGTAAACATAATCCTATGAGAGTACGCACAAACTACAGCTTTATTCAGGAGGAAAGGCATCAATATGCACCATGATGCAAAGAAATGCGAACCCTACAGCTTTATTCAGCTGTAAAGAAAAAAAAGAATTTATTTAACAAAAACAATAGCCTGATTATCAATCAATGGCCAAAATGCCATGTTGAGTCATTCCAGAAAACATCCAAATCTCCTATTGTGCTCGGTCTCTAGCCCTTCTTTCCAGGATACAGAAAATCTGGCTTACGTTGTGCACTTCAGTGTTTTTTGCAGACTGTATTTGTCAGTCTTCCTTTCTTTCGTCTTAACTCCTGATTCAATTGCAGAACAGTTCTTGTTATACTTTATAAATCTCTCCTGAGTACGTGTTCTGTGTCTTCCTCTACCTTTTAACTCCATACAGAGCATAGGTCTTCAGCAAAGGCTTTCCAAGCTGCCGTGTTTCTTGCCATTTTCTTACGGTCGTTCCTAATTCGTGTTATCTCTGCTTCCACCCGTCTTCTCCACAAATATTTGGGCCTTCCTCTCTTGTCTCCTCCTCTATGATTAAAAAAAAAAAGGGCGCGTCGTGCAACACTCTCAGTTGGCTTCTGTAGTGTGTGTCCTATCCAGCGTCTTTGTCTTATCTCTTTGTCCACTTGTATCTGTATGATACTTTCCCATAGTTCTAAGTTAGTGATTTTGTCCTACCATTTCCTACCTTTAATTATGCGCAAGCATCCATTAATGATAAATCTGAATATTCGTGATTGTCATTTGTGTTGTGCTCCATCCATCTTGAACAGGCGAATAAGTGGGGGTTTTTGTTTTAACACTGTTGTAAGTAAAGTGCCCCGTCGCGCCAAGTGGCGTATAGGGAATTATTATTATTATTATTATTATTATTATTATTATTGTTATTATTATTATTATTATTATTATTATTATTATTATTATCATTTGCGTTCACCAGTCGTTACCTCTGATGAAGTCCCTAGAGACTAGGAACTGAATTTTGCGTGTTAATCCGTTTTTCCCTGGTAGTTGTGTGCATAGGGGTCCCTCGCCGTAAAGGCAGATAACTCCATCTTCGGAGGTACTCATATTTTTTTCCGTCCATGAGTAATTGGCGTTTGAAACGGACCTCGCTACTGAGACCAGGGTGGTTGCCGCAGAGAGAAATCTTAAATAAAAATCCCAACTGGTGCAGTCACAACCTCTCTATCTCGAGGCTGGCGTCTTGCCTCGAGACCTACTAATCCCCCGTATACGGAATATAGTGTTAGTGACCATCATTTTTTATAGACCTTCACTACATTATTTTTTTTAGTAATGTGGTCAGTATTACGCCCGTGCCGCTTTACTTTCCCAGAAAAAAAATCGGGTACCCATTTAATGCTGGGTGTACATGGAAACCGTCGATCAGGATCAAACCCGACCTCTTGTCCTTAGTCCAGCTCACTAACCACTTTTACACTGATGTACGGACATTTGATGAAAATATTTGAAATGGTTGTTCGATGTAAAATTCACTGAATTACGACTTGAAGTCGTTCACGAGCATGTACCCAGAAACGAGTCATAAACAATCATAAAGAAACACCATGTAGTGCGCTCAAGAGAAAAGACCAAAATAAAGTTGGTTAAAGACTACGCGACAGGGAACAGTAAAATGAGAAGTGAATAGTTTGGGCAAAACTTGGGGTAGTAAAAGTAAAAGTAAAGTACCCCCGTCACGCCAGGTGGCGTATAGGGAAATATGGTGTTAGTAACCCTATATTTTACAGACCTTCAGCGCATGATTTTTGGGGTAATGTGGTCAGTATTACGCCCGTGCTGCTTTACTTTCACAGAAAAAAATCCGGTACCCATTTAAGGCTGGGTGAACCCGGAAGCCATCGGTTGGGATCGAACCCTACCCCTTGTTCGTGGTAGTCCAGTTCACTAACCACTGAGCTATCGCGGCTCCCTGAAACTTGGGGTACTCTACCAAAATTTGTGACTATACAAAACAGAAGAACGTCGCTGTTGCTGTGCGGGATGGATGCTGAGCATTCTGAACCAAAGATTAATCATTATTTGAAAGTGGTTTCATTAGTGCTCCATCTAATTCCATTAGTCATGTACAAGTTGACAGCCGTTAGTTAAATAAGCAAAACCACCATGATAAATATTCATTCCAACAAGCATAATAAATGTGGATAAGCTTAAGCTTTCACCGGTACAGATCAGAGTCGTGAGTACTTTAATGTTCCCTGTGATGTTGGTTTAAGGATAATAAACCTTGCGATAATTATTGTTAAACATCTTCTACGATACCGGTGAGACCATGAAAGGTTGGGGAATTTATGGTCTTGGTTTTTGTGTTTCAATGGCTTATATTTGTTCGTCACATTTTGTATTTAGTCTGTCTTTATGTTCCTACAGAAAGTTCTTGCAGCCAAGATAGCTGCAGCAACAGTTGTGTGGTTAACAAAAGAATGCTCTTAAGGAGTAACATGAACATTTTGAAAGAACCATTTTTACAATCGATTCGCAAATGCTTCTACTCCCCTCATCCTTTTTATGTCATCACTTAACGCGTCGCCTTAACCTACAACGTACTTGGCAGGTCGATAAGAGATGAATATTGCTCTGAGAAATTACAAAACTCGTAGTTAGACAATGAAACAATAGATAAGATGATTTGGCCACATGATAGGACATACAAATCAAAATACGATATAACGTGCCGTTAATAAAAGCAACGAGAAAACCATATTCAAGGCCCGGTCACAAAAATGATGTAATATTAGAAACACTAGGAAATATAATACAGGAGAGGCCAACGCAAAAAAAAAAAAAAGCATAGTCTATATTTATTCTGGGCGCTGAAATAAAAATGAAGAAGAGTCTGAAGACTACCTAAAAAGGGGTGTTACACATATTCTATTTTTTTCCTCAAACTATCCATGAGAAGCACTGCTATAATTCCTCTATTCTTTTCTCTTTCCATCCATTTTGATAAAAGTTACCATTGTACCAACTCTCCTCCCTCACACGCCTCCCACAGAAACATTATTAAGATAGCCCAACCAGACACCAATAGTATTCAAATAAACATAAACACAAGCAGGGCAAGACCAATATCGATTTCTGTTTCATAAACATCACCTTGGTCTTTGTGTGCCCCCGTCCCACACAACCATCCATCTCGCTGTTCCAATCAACAGCATAATTAATTACAAATGAACGAAACGTACACAAGGCAAGTTTCATTAATACTGCGACTGTTTACTGCCGAGACGAGCTACATTTACTGCGCAATGACTGAAGCAGCTTGCGCACAGTTGTTTACTGGTGAGGAGATCACTAGCATTGTCGGTCAGGGCGATAACAGACCAGTTAACTAGTTTAATGAGTTCTAATTCTTTCTCGTGGCCGACATTAACAAGATACGCGCAAATATCTTGTCCAAAACGAAAGGTAATAACTGTGAATTAACCGCTGCAGGTCGTCAAGTTATCAGCAGATATAGCTATCAAATTACAACAATGTCCATGAGTCAGGAATGCAAAACAAAGATCGACTATGAGGCAAAAAGAAACAGAAGTCATAACAATAAAAAGACATAAACATTAAACATCATCATCATATCATCAAGTACCACGACAATTCACAAACTGCAGAAATAGACTCAAGATACAACAAAGCTTGTAAAATCATTGGACAGCTATCACCACTATTGTCCAACAAGAAAATAACAATAGAGGCAAAACGGGCACTCTACAATGCAATCTTCCTGTCGACGTTGTGCTACCAATGTCAGTCCTGGACCCTATATACAAAAACAATAAGAAAAATAACTTCTACTGAGATGAAATGTGTTAGACGAATGACAGGAGAGACAAGATCAGAAATGAAGAACTGAGAAAGAAGAACTAGGAATAAAATAATCCCCGTCATAGAATATATAACGTAACGACAGATAAAATTGTTTGGCCACCTGAAGAGGCAGAAAGATGAAAACAACAACATAACGTGCCTTCAATAAACGTTGCGAGAATACCAGACCAATGGGCCGACCACGAAGAAGATGGATTGGCGGAATATTTTAAACACTTATAAATATAACAGCAGCAGAAGCGAACAGAAGAGCAAAAGACCGCAAATTATATCTCCCTTCGACGCTGAAAGGCAAGTTAGGAAGAAAAGAATAAGAAGAAGAGAGTCCAACCTATAATCACCCTGTAGTTAGATTTCTGTGTATATCTTTATATATTTTTGTGATGTTTATTGTTCCAGCTGAAGGCCTTCTTTGTCGAAACGTTGTTCTACTTTTGTTTTGTTTCTCATCAATGTAAAGCTGTTACCCTACCACTTTATTCTTCTTTTTTTTTAAATTTTCATTATTATCCTCAGCTTTACAGTAGCTCCACATCTCTATGCAATCTGGTGCGTATGTGTTTGCCCCTCTATATTCAATGAGACATTCTGACACAATGGTACTTAACTCATGAAGATAGCTCTCATAAAAAATGCCAGAATATAGTTGCGTCCCTTGATAATTAGTCTTAGTTAAGTCGACAGATATCTTCATTACAAAACGGACAACTCCATAGTTCTGATTCCTTTCTCTGCATGTTCCCAGCATGCCCGCCACACACTAGCGAAAACACTGATGATGCACGAACTCCGTATCACTGGCGAAGACAGCGACCCATTAGTCTTAGTCGCCTCTTAAGACATGCGTGGCACGTGACGGTGACTCTATTCTTCTCTCCCCCGATCGTGGTCAAGGGCACCAGTAACCACATTACAATTTGTATTTGATGTATGAATAGTTGGTTACAAATTAGAGGACTGTCTGGTCTGAATGTAAGATGTCGACCTTAGGACAGCAAAGTCCTATGCTCAAATCCCCCCCCCCCCAAACGCCGTGAGAATATTTTCTCTTTCAATCCTGCTTTTCTTTGTGGCTTTATCACTTTGTAGTGAGGAGTTTACTCTGCGTTCGTTTAAAAAACCCTGAGCAGTTACAAATCTAAAGGAGTAGGCCAAAAATGGTCGCTGCAAGGGGAAAAATTGTAACATAAAAAATCTAATCATGCCGAAGACGGATAGGCAGGCAGACAGACAGACAGACAGACAGGAAGGCAGACAGACAGACAGGCAGGCAGACAGACAGATAGGCAGACAGACAGACAGGCAGGCAGGCAGGCAGACATACAGACAGGCAGGCAGGCAGGCAGACAGACAGATAGGCAGGCAGACAGACAGACAGACAAGCAGACAGACATACAGACAGGCAGATAGGCAGGCAGACAGACAGATAGGCAGGCAGACAGACAGATAGGCATACAGACAAACAGAAAGACAAGCAGACAGACAGATAGGCAGGCAGGCAGACAGACAGACAGGCAGACATACAGACAGGCAGGCAGACAGGCAGGCAGGCAGGCAGACAGACAGACAGACAGACAGACAGACAGGCAGGCAGGCAGGCAGACAGACAGACAGGCAGGCAGACAGACAGACATACAGACAGACAAGCAGACAGACAGACAGGCAGACAGGCAGGCAGACAGATAGACAGACAGACAGACAGACAGGCAGGCAGACTGGCGCTGTAAAGACTATTACATAACACTGGGTCGAAATGTTATTGGGTGGTGTTGGGAAAGGAAAAGGGGGGAGGGGCGCAGATAGTGATATATATTGTTTTTTCTTCATTTTTACAGTGTGAAGGTGAAGATTAATCTTATAGCAACTCATAAATGCAGTAACCGTTTATTTCAGTTTGTTGTTACGTTTCTGTTGGACACGTGTAAGTGTACACATTATCTTGATCTTTCCAGAACTGCTAGATGTCACATAAGACTCGTACCGCCTATCACCATCAATCTCTATTCTGAGCGATATGTTCGTTCTTATCAAATGAACCAGTCAAGTTTGCTTTTCATTTCTGTGTTCTTTTTATTGTCTCTTAAAGTCTCCCTCTTTTTCTGCATCCTGATGTTTCCCATATAAAAGCCTGTTTTGCAATTATATTTTCTCCTTTAGTGTGTAAACCTATAGTGGCAGTCGTACGACGTCGACACCAAGGTGACACTGCAAGAACAACAAATGTAGCAGCGCAATAGTTGCTCGTGGTTTTGTGGCCCAAAAGGCAATTTGTTTATTATCCAATGAAAACGCTCAGTTGAGTCAGCTATAAATTCTATGCTTATCTGGTAGTTAAGAAGTGCGTCAATTTAATAGAATGTGGATTGGTTCGTCTCGATGCAAGATGCCGGTCTCGTGGTGGAGAGGTTGTGAGTTCAAATCCCGGTTGAGAATTTTATTTGTGATTTCTTTCTGCTGCAACTACATCTGGTCTCAGCTGGGAGGCCCGGCTAGAAATGTAAGTTACCTGCCTTGCGGTGAAGGACCCCTGTGCACACGGCTACCAGGGAAAAACAGATTCACACGCAAAATTCAGTTCCTAGTCTCAAGGGATACTTAAAAAAAAGAAGAAAAAGAGTGGTATGGTGACAGCTTTACGTGGTAATGGACGAAACAAAAGTCGACGTTTCGGCCAAGTAGGCCTTCATCTCTACGCATCTTGGTGCATCTTGATGCCTTTACCTCTACTAGTCTCAAGGGACTTCGCCAGTATCGAAAGCTGGCGAACGCAAAAAGAAAAAGAAAATTAATAGAAAAGCACGAATAATGTGGGCTCAACAGCTATAGCCGACATCCACTCCCACGAGATGGAAAACTACGTCCAACCAAAATCCAGCCAGCTGAAGACGGAGTGTGTCAGCCACACGACCAGCTCATCATGTGTCATCATATTTCTCCTAGTCCTTCATCATGAAACATGACAGAGTCGAGTTCGCGTTGTAAAAAGACTTTGAACGCTGAAGAGCAAGAAAAAAAATCAGTAATATAAAAGTATTGGTTTGCCCGCTTCAAACTGTTATTTACAGTTCTAGGAGTTAAACCCGTATTTTTTATTGGAAAGTAAAGCGGCACGAGCGTAATACTGACCACATTACCCCAAAAATCATGTGCTGAGGGTCTGTAAAAATTATGATCACTGACACAATATTTTATATGCGTGACGGGGCTCTTTTACTTTTTTGCTTTAGGGGTTAAACTACTTCCCATCTCAGCGGCATAAATGTATGTAAAGAACCAACACACTCTTAAACCCGTTTTCAGTCCAAGTAGAAAGAAGAGCTTGTTACTTACTTTTGGCTTTAAATTTGAAATCGGTTCTTTCACAGTTTCTGTCAGCCATCAAGAAATGGTGAACAAATAAAATTAAAAAAAATAAAAAATCGATCACGAAAAATATGTTAGAAATACAACAAAACATAGCGAATTAGACCAACTAATGAGCAAACTCATTAGCAAACGATCCTGCTTCGGACCATATATTTTTCTTTGTTATTTTTTCTTTTGTTGTTTATTTGTCATTTTTTTCGAGTGCTAACACATACCTTTTCCTTCTATTATTCCCTATTATTGCCTCGGAAGTTTCCCTATTTAATAATATTTATTTATTATTATTTGTCTCCAGTATATAACCACTGGAAGCTACTATTCGTGCAGTTTCGTCCTATAAATGTTTGTCTCCAACACAAGTATTCAGCCCTACTGGGAGATACTTGCCTTAATAGGAAAGTACAGAAATTCAATTTATTTCCGATCTGTGATCGTAACCCTATGCTATAGTCATGGGAACGCCTTCGTGTAAGACACTGCTCACAATAGCTATTTTTTTTAATTAGCTGAGTGGCTGTGTACCAAGCGTTCGGCTTCTCGTGGCAAGGCGCAGTGCCATGGAGTACGGGTTCGATCCTGCTTCGGACCATATATTGTTCTTTGTTTTTTTTTTCTGTTGTTGTTTATTTGCCATTTTTTCCGAGTGCTAACACATACCTTTTCCTTCTATTATTTCCTATAATTGCCTCGGAAGTTTCCCTATTTAATAATATGTATTTATTATTATTTGTCTCCAATGAGCAAACTATTTTGTATAGGCCCTATTTCTCGTGGACGATGAAAGGTAAATGAAGAAAGAAAAAAGACAATCTCAGTGATTGACAATCTGTATGGAGACAGAGAAGTTTGTTGCTTATCGTCGGCTAACAATAAGTTAAGACGATCACCGCCATCTATCATAATATATATGCTCTCTGGGGATATCAAAATTGAAGGAATAGACCTGGAGACAGGTCAGTACTACAACTACCAGAGAGGCAAGAGAAGCAGGAATCGGCTCCCTCAATGAGATAGAGCTGCTTGCACAGAACAGAGACAAATGGCGAGATTTGATAAAATATCTTTACAAGGATTGAAAATTGCTAGAATAAAAATGTATATAAGAGAAAGAGTATCTGGGTCTACGCCCTATGGGCCGGCCACGGCTCGAAAGGTCAATAGATAGATGTGCTCGGCGGCCTATCCAGAAGTGTTCGGAGACTACTGGATAGTGTCGCTTCAAGCATCGAAGCTCACGATGAGAGGCGATATTCCTCACCTTCCCAGAGTAATACCCTGATACCCATTTCCGCCAGTAGCTAGGTCAACCGTGGGGGTATTTTTATTTTCCAACCACGAGTACACCTCACACTGCTTCCAGAGGGAATTGAACACGGTTTGTCCGAACATTGGTAGCTCATTCGGGTGGTTTTCCTAACTAGGCTACCGAGGCGCCCAAATAAGAAATATTCATGTGTCCTTATCATCATCATCGAGTGCCTTCTCCGCAACGAAGGTTGGCTACCATGGAGCGCCATTCTGCTCTGTCTCTTGTTTTGATGGTGCAGGTTGTCATAGGCTGATTTGTCCATCTGTTGATGTTACTCGTCCATGTTAGTCGTGGTCTGCCTCTGCCTCTTTTACCTTGTATTTTCCTCTCCAGGATTACTTTTAGTAGGCTGTTGTGTCTTGTAACATGGCCCAAAAATCGCATTTGTCTTGTTTTAATTGTGCTTAGTAGTTCTCTTTTCATTTTTTAGTTGTTTTAAGACTTCATTGTTTGTTTTCTTTTTCTTCCATCCAATTCTACCTATTCTTCTATATATCCACATTTCAAAGGCTTCAATTCTCTGTTCTGTTTTCTTGTCTAATGCCCATATTTCTGCACCTTATAGGAATATTGAGAAGATGTAACATTTTGATATTCTTAGTTTAGCACTTGTGTTATTTGTTTTGATGTTAGTATGTTCTTCATGACATTAAAATTACTTGTTGCCATTCCTATTCTTTGTCCTAGAATGAGGAAATATATACGACAGCTGCAGGGGCTTGACCAGCCTTCTATTATGACGATATCAAACGATCATTACAAAAACTGAGATATAGTTGACTCCGGAAGGAATGCTGCTAAAGATATAAATTTTAAAGACAACCTTATGAAGAGTATGGCTCAGACTTAGGCCACACTGAAAATGATGACCACAGGCTATATATACACACACACACACACATATATATATATACCCTCAATATATATATATACATATATACCTCAACCGCCCCCCAAGTCTTTCCACGGGCTATATATATATATATTGGTTATGGAAGGCCTCGGTATCACTGCAAACGAATTAAAATCCATAATTGCTCAACCGCCCGTGCCAGTGGAATCATCCGAATTACTAACACATCTCCCAAACAAAGAAAGGTAACTGTAGTCTCCATCGTAGCAGTCTCAGCACACGCCAAAAGACATAAGGCGAAACCGCGCAGAAAGTGAACACAGCCAACTGTTCCCTGTCATACGATATCATCTTTCATCGTAAACAAGCGGGATATCGAAACAGGATCAAAACGGATTAGACACACAGCTCACGGTGTGCACAGAGCACTTAACTCAGTAGCTCCTGCAACAAGCCGGACTTGGAATATGAGGAAACTGTAAGAAGGAACACTTTTCAGACATAGCCTTCAATGGTTCCTGCCGCCTATCCACCATATACCATGGAAGTTCGCGTCCTCCCGAAAATGATGATCGTCGTAGCACTTGATTATGTTAGGTCATCGTTGATGACTCCAATTCCAAACATATAGACACACAGTGGTGGTAAGTTATCATTTCCAATCCAACAGAAGCCACCTGACCTGTAGTTAGTAAAACCACAGAGAGAATATGATTTTGTGACCTTCACTGATTCACTCTTGGATTTGAATGTGTAGTTTACACAAGAGGAGAAGTTTTCAACTACAGTGATCAAAGTAAACATTGCTTAGTCCATGGCTCGAACATAAATAAGCTGCCATTTATATATATATATATATATATATATATATATATATATATATATATATATACATGTATATATATATATACCTCAACCGCCCCCAAGTCTTTCAATGTTTGGCTGTGAGGGCTAGTCTTCTACGCATTTGTAAGTGAAAACGACGAAGTATGTTTCATTTACGAATCAACAACTGGGTGGGTAAATCCCAAACGGTACGTTATTGCTTTATCTTATGTGAGAATAAGAACTCAATTTCTAAAAATAATCTAATGCCCATTCCGTTGCTTTTCAGTCGCAACATTTAACGGAAGTTGATTGAGTTTGTTATATTTGCAATATGGCGACACTGTGTTGACAATCTTGAAACGTGGCTAAAGCTTGAGACGGGGTATTCGATTCTTGGTGTGTACATTAACACTTGTTTAATTAATTAACACCATTGCATTAAGATTTTTAGTCATTGCAGATAGCTGGCTTTCATTTTCGTTACTCATCATTGTTACTTGTAAAGAATGGAATCGAACAGTAGTCAATGAGTAGATGAGTAAGAACACTCTCACTCTGATCTGTGACTCTCACTCCACTTACGTCCGTAACCGTGTGGCGTAAGTCGTTACCGCGGAACAGTTACGTAGGACGTAGCGTGTCTAGAAAAAGACTGGTGTGAGGTGTGACTGTGGGAGGGAGTGAACTCACTGAACTGAATAGTGAGAATGATTGTGTAGTCAAGATAGTGTAAACAGTTAGTTAAGTTAGTTTCTCACTAGTCACTAAAAACTAGACCTGGCAGGCAGTAGTCACGGTAGTGGGAGTCTTATTTAGTTATTATTATTCTAACTTCTAAGTAGTCTAGAGTCTAGTCTTCTGACCAGTGGCTGAGTGGGTGGACTAGACTAACATAATTCTACTCATACAAGTAACACCACACCATCTATGACTCTATGAGGCACACTGTCACACTGACTATGAGATAAACATGCTTTGAACTGTCTTACTGAACCAGAATAGTGAATTAGAGTAGAGTCCAGTGAGTAACTCAGTAATTTTAAGTTTTAGGTCTAGTTAAGTACAATACGTAGTGTGACGCGCATGAACTTCGGAATAACTGATCAGAGAGATTCACTGCTGAGGCTGATGCTTGATGATGAGTTATTGAGTTATTTGCGGGTCATCATCATTGTACTCCAAACATGTCCATAGGTGCTCAGATCCCCTCCACAGCAAGTCCCGTAGTGTCCAGCGACTGATGACTCCAGACTCCAGTTCTATGTTGGTTGATAAGTCTTACTTACACGGCCACTAAGTTTCTCATTTTTGGCTGTGCCCATCTTAACTCCCATTTCCATCATCCGAAGAAGTGACGTGGATCTGTGTTTGTCGAAGTCCTGTGATCTTCCCACATCTAGGAGGGCATTGATGATGTCCGCCTGATCCATTGGTTGCCCATCCTCAACGACAGCGCAGCTAGCCAACCTGTCTGCTCTTTCATTTCCCCGTACTCCTGCATGTCTTGGGACATAGACAAAGGTGACCTTACATATTTTGGACTTCTGCAATGATCTACCCACTGCATGCATACAGTGCCTGCCGCCACTTTTTTTTATCATGCTCATCGAATCACTCAGTATACATGCGTGGGTGTAGTCTTGTGACTCTTGATATTCATGAAATCTGTTCATTAGTTTTCATGGCTGCAGATTCAGGATAATTTTTTTAGTCATTTCTTCATCCAGCATCCCTGATAATAGTGATATCAATTCAGAATGTCAGAGTGGTCCACTGCCTTTCCTGAACCATGATAATAAAAAAAAATCTGCTACTTCTTGGAATTAAACCTTGACCATTATGATCAGGAAGCGAGGAAAACAAGATTATGGGCAACAAATAGTATGATTAGTTAGTTTATTTCCTCACAGGTCATAACTCTCCATGCCTATTTTCGTAGTGCTAGGTCTTGTTTGGAGCCTCGGTTGCTGAGTGGTTAGTGTGGTCGCTTCCAGACCAGAAGGGTCTGGGTTCGATCCCCAGCAGGGGCGGATTTTTTTATGGACCAACAAGGCTCCAGGGTTCACCCTTCCTCTAAAAATGGGTACCAGAGATTTTTCTGGAAAGTAAAGGCGGCCTGGCATGATACTGACCACATCACCCAAAAATGTGCCAGGTCATAGAAAAATATGGCCACTAACACCATTGGTTATTGTTATTGGTTATTGGTTATGGAAGGCCTCGGCATCACAGCAAACGAATTAAAATCCATAATTGCTCAACCGCCCGTGCCAGTGGAATCATCCGAATTACCAACTCATCTCCCAAACAAAGAAAGGTAACTGTAGTCCCCATCGTAGCAGTCTCAGCACACGCCAAAAGACATAAGGCGAAACCGCGCAGAAAGTGAACACAGCCAACTGTTCTCTGTCATACGATATCATCATTCATCGTAAACAAGCGGGATATCGAAGCATGTTCAAAACGGATGAGACACACAGCTCACGGTGTGCACAGAGCACTTAACTCAGTAGCTCCTGCAACTAACACCATATTCCCCATATGGCTAGCAAGGTGTGAAGGGAACCTTTGCTTACTTTACTTTAGGTCTTGCTTTTTCATAAGGTCCATAGTTGTACCCTCTCTATTGTTCTTTTTAGAATTTCTTTTGGTCTTTCTAGTTTTCTTTTGCGAGCAGGTGTCCACATAAAGTCTTGTTGCAGAAGTCCTTCGTCCATTCTGATCACAAGTCCAGTGTACTTCCAGTATCCACTTCGAATATAGCTTTGATACATATTCTTGTTTGGTTTCTTCTCTAATATTTGTATTTAGTGTAAAGTCTCTCCAATTTATTTTTAAGTCTTTGGAGGTAATTATATTCAAAGTCAAATAGTCTCTTTTCTAGAACACTAAAGTGAATTTCCAAATTTCACATCCATACGTTAGCTTGGGTTTTACATAAGAGTTGAATCATCTAGTTTTGTGTACTTGCTAAGTATCTTTTATCTCCAAATACATGTAAGATGTTAAAGGCACTTGATGCCAATGTGAAATAGGTCATAATTTTGTTTATTACTTTTCCATCTCATGACATTTTACTCTTACTCTTTAGGTAGGAGTATTATTACAAATAACAAAAGTATAATACAGTTACGAAGATGAGAGTTAATGAAAATTAAATATAATAAGGAATATGCAGTGGTTCATTTATACAGTTTTTACTTCTTTTTTTTTTCTTATTTTTGAAGAAGGTAATTTTTAACAAAAAAATTTAGTAATTTTACAATTTAACTGTAATATTTTTGTCTTCTGATCTGACACAATTTTTTCCTGCTGCCATTTTTTTTTTAGTGTTTTACCATTCCCTGCACACCTGCAAATCAGCAGAATATCTGAGGTGAAATTGTCCTTCTCTACAATGAGTTATCTTATGGGACTTCTGATACTAACATTGATCTCATTCAAGTATCCTAAACAAGCTGGCTTAAAATCTTTTTTATAATCTTTGATCTTCTGTCTTTGGTACTACTTCTTTTAGCATAGCTCTTGGTGTCATCCGGGCATGCAGGCTCTTCTGCCATTACAAGATTATTGAGATACATAAATACTGGACCAATGTGTAAAATTGCATCAACAATTTGTGTGTATATTCTAATAAATGTGAATTATGAATAATGAAATATAAAAAAAGTAAAGTAAAGAGCCCTCGTCACGCCAAATGGCTTATAGGGAATATGGCGTTAGTGACCATAAATTTTATAGACCTTCAGCACATGATTTTTGGGGTAATGTGGTCAGTATTACGCCCGTCCCGCTTTACTTTCCCAGAAAAAAATCAGGTACCCATTTAAGACTGGGTGAACCCGGAAGCCGTCCATTGGGATCGAAACCTACCTCTTGTCCTTTGTACTTCACTAATCACTGAGCTATTGCAGCTCCCCAATAATGAAATATATTTATGTATAATTAACAAAGAAGTGAGGATTTGATTCTGTCTCTGAGAGTACTTTTACAGAAGAATCTTTGGAATGGAATAGATCATCAGGTTATTTGTTCTTTGCAAAACATTGCACTCATCACAGCTTGTTAGAAAGAATCTCTAGCCAGATCTCCCACTTTTTCTATTGTCATGTTCAAGGTCTCTTTGATGTCTTGAAAAACCCACCTTTTTGATCTGCCCCTGTCTCGTCTTCCAGTAGTGTAGCTTGAAAATGAATGATAATTTGAAAGAATGCAGCAAACAATCATCTTTTTGTTTTTAAATGCATCATGTGAGATTAAGTTTAAAATTGTGACAATGTTAAGAAATGAAAAACAGAAAATGACAGAAGGAGAAGGCGTTTTACATTCCCATATCAAGGCATAGGTGAAAATCAGCTGTAATATAAACAGATACCATTTCAGACACAGAGTTCTGTAGATATGTATTTTCTGTAGTCTGCTAATAGATGGAGCTCTAGGCCCAGGATAGTGCATGATAGAGCAATCAACATCTACAACTGCTGACATCAGATTATTGAACCAGAGCTGATCAAGATCCTATTACATATTCCATGGTAGCTTTGGGAACAGCGTAACAAGTCTGGCTCATAATGTAGGGATCACAGAAGTAAGGCAAATCAGTAATTCAACACCTTACAGGGACAGTCAGTGGAGTGGATTTGGGGATTCACCGACTGCAGTGAAACTGATTCTATGAATAGAATAGAATTTTTAAGTTGTTGCACAGATGTTGCAGCTTGCTGTAAACCATAGCAAAATGTGCCAAGTATTAAATAAACCATAGCACCATACAAAATGTGCCGAGTAACATCCTCGTAATGGTAGACAGGAAAGAGGAATAATTGTCTGATGAACCTAAAAAAGAATAAGAAAGGAATTGCTGAACATGCTGGGATTCTAATGATTCTGCCATAACAAGAGGCTAAAGCTATGGCCAGTCCAACAGGACAAGTTATGGCTATGCGTTAACAAACATTTTTAAAGTGTTGAGGTTAATTCATAAGTAAATCAAATTGTATGATAATTTCTTTTTAATTTGATTTTTTTGGGGTGTAATTTATAAGACTAATTTATTTTCAGAGTTTGAAAATGGATGAGTTTGATCTTCAAGGCCTGGCCTCTTTGGCCATGGCTCCAGATTCTGAGTCTCAGAATAGAGTAGGTGTTTATTCATTTAAAATTTCTGGTGTTAATATCCTCTTTATGTGTGTCAAAAGATACAGTAGCCACCTGGTGTTAATATCCTCTCTGTGTGTGTTAAAAGATACAGTAGCCACCTGGTGTTAATATCCTCTCTGTATGTGTCAAAAGATACAGTAGCCATGTTATAATGTGAACATCATTAATGCCATAAATTGCAATGGCTGTAGTTGTTTAAAAAAAGACTAGTGAGTTTATTTTGTGCAAATTCAATAATTATGAAACATGATTGAGGAATAATGTTTTGAGAATTTATATCCTAAATAACACTTCACATAAGAATGTGTGTGAAATGCTAGAGATATGCTTCCATCATTTTGGGGGAAAGCAGATATTTTTCATTTTAAATTCTCAAAATATTTTGGTAAAACAAAATCAGACAACAGGAAGTGCAACCAAAACGAGATGCACACTATGACATGCTGGAGCTTCATGGATTATATACTTAGAGGGGAATGTGGATAGGCCAAAGTCACTTAAAACATGAGGCAGCTTTTTCTCTTTAAACTACCTATCTTAGTTTCAGGCAATCCCTTTTGGAAGGTCTGTTTTTTTGTTTCCCGCCATTGCTGGATAACTCTTGCTGGGATTATATAACTTATATTAAGATTCATATATTTCATGGAGGCGAAGGCACACCTCACAGCAACAGAACTGGAAATTGTCGACCCACAGTTGATGGTTTGCGCCAGGATCAGTGAACCAGAACCATCCAGACCCTGCTCCACCTCTCCGTGGTGCCTCTAGTAACAGACTAACCTGTCTAGTCTGGTAAGCGAGTAGGGATTGAAGAGGAAAGACAACCCGGTACTCAAAAATAACATGATGAAGTCAAATGTGTTTGGCTGAAAGGCGCAAATATCACAGTTATACTGTAAACCACAACACAACACAGACATGCCCACTTTACATCCTTTTAAGGGTTATATAAAGTCATTTGTTAATTTAACTATCCAGCTTAACAATTCTGTGAGTAAAATAAATAAAAGTGAATATTTTTAATAGGTGTATTTGTGAGGTAATTTATACTTTAAATAGGTTTTTTTTTTTTTTTTTTTTTTTTGCTCACCTATAGTAAAAGTGAAAATGGTACAATACAAATAAAGTGGAATTCACATACTATCTATCTATTGACCTTTTGAGCTATAGCCAGCCCATAGGGCATAGGCCCAGATACTCTTTCTTTTATCTAGATTTCTATTCAAGCAGTTTTCAATCCTTCTAAAGATATTTTATCAAGTCTCGCCATTTGTCTCTGTTCTGTGCAAGCAACTCTACCTCATTGAGGGAACCGATTCCTGCTACTTTTGCCTCTCTGATCAATGTTCTTCTCAGTGTCTCTCGGTTGGTCTCTTTTCCTCTCACCCATTGTTTCCCACATGAGGGCTTGCTTTGTTATTCAGTTATTATCTCTCCTCATCACATGTCCAACTGTCATATATGACCATCATCTTTTCTTGATTACTGAAGATATTAAGTAATTTTAGTATTCACATACTAGATTACAAGAATTTTATATGTTTAAAATGTACAACACTGAGCAAGGCATGGTATTATTATTTTAGTAAATTTGCATGATGGACAAAACATAACATAAATGAGGCCTTTATCTACTTGTTAAGATTACCCCAACATCAAAGACAGATATTGCTTTGTTTTATAGTAAAAAAAAATTCTCTAATGAACGTGAAACCCAGTGAAAAGTAATTAACGAAAGTGCGCCTTCTGAGATGGTACTCATAGAAATATATCAGAATACTGTGTCCTGGAGCTAACTGGGATTTTGCTACCTCAGCGACCCATGTTAAAATGAACTAACATGCTTAAATTGCATTGCTGTGTAACAGCTCCTGGGCTAAAAGTAGTCAGCAACTCATAACAGACTATTTCTGTCAAGCTCAGAGAGCCAAAACTAATCAAGATCCTACCCTTTTTTCCTGTGGTGGGCTTGGAAGCAGATTGCCAGTGAATATGAATCAGAGAATGAAGGTAGCAAAACCTCCAAAAATTCCTGGCTAAACTCAGATGTGTTGGGCTGAAAGATGCAAAATATCACACTTGCTGTAAATGACAACACAACTCATCTATGCATTTAATGTCCTTTTAAGGGAAGACAATGAAGGGGATAAGTTATCAAATGCAGAAGAAGAAGTAAAGATTTGAATACCATCTTATGAACTCAAAAACAATGCCCTGTTGAGAGCCCTGGAGGCAGTGGAACATTATGATTACACATTATATGAGGACTGAGTAAGATGAAGATAATATTTTTATTACCCACAAGAACATTTATGTTGCATTGGGCTATTTGTTCTAGTGAGCTTATTACATCACTTAACTAATTGATATATTGGCTCATGATTGCAATTATTATTTGTAGAACATTTGTAAGACAAGCACTTGGTTCTCCCTTTGCATCTTATCTTTCATGATGGCATCTGTGACACGTCTCAGTGCTTCTGCCTCCGAGTTGAAGTTTTTATTGTAATCTCAAACAAAGAAGAGTGATCAGGCAAAATTTAACCAAACATCCACAATTTTGATATATCTTCTGTAACTGGTTGCTTTACTGCTCAACATATCTATGTCTATTTGTTGCAAGATAACTTGATAGCACTTTTGTTTAAGTTTCTTATGTGTAGCTTAATATTTTGTCTAAATTGTTTATTTATTTTTTTTTCCAAGGCTGTTCAGTTTGTTGAGCAGCTGAAACAGTCTGTAGATGGATGGAAAGTTTGTGCTCAAGCCTTCACAAATGGAAGCTATCATCAGTGAGTGTTTTATTTCATGTCGCACTTACTTTTTTTTTTTTTTTTTTTTGTGTAATAATGTTAACTACCTATAGTGAATTTCTGTAGAAAATATTTCAGTTCTCTCATTTTAGCATCAAGACATCTGAGAATATTGCAACACACACAAGTATTTAGATGTTTTTTCCCCTCACTTTCTTTCTTTTGCTCACGTACTCTGTTATCAATTCAGGTATTGAAGATCAAAAGTTCTGGTTCTCACCTATTTGACAGCTTCAATCATTGCCAATTGTTATTGTAGCATTGCTTTGATGTCTGTCCATCTTACTCTGAGTCTGCCTCTGGTTCTTCTAATTTTATCTCCTTAATATACACTTTGTATAGTAAGGAATCACAAAGCATTCTTTCTAGATGGACAAACCAGTTTATTTGTTATTTCTGCATGTAGCTTGGGATTGGTTCAAATACCAATTTTATTTCTCATGATATTAATCCATAGTTATAAGCAAGAATATTTGATATCACTTCAATAATCTTGCATCAATTACTTCATTGTGCTGGTTTTAAAAAAAAAAAAACATTATGTGCCATAAACACATGAGAGAAGCAAAGAGCTGTTCTATCTTTTTTTCCCCTATATTTTACTCTCTTCAAAAATGATACTTTGAAAGTAATGTGTCAGTGTGTTTGTCTTCCCCCAATGACACACTACTTTCTTCAGATTATCATCATTTTGGAAAGTTTTATTGCTGAGACTATCCATTCTTCTGTGATGACTTACTGAAACTGACTCATAGATGTTGAATGCTAAATGCACACAGATATTCTCAAGCTCTATAATAGAGATAACTGGAGTCAAAAGAGGTAATCATTGTTCATTATCCACAAAGTCATGTTTGTGAAAAAGCAACCACCTTGCAGTTGAAAGGGTCTAGACAGCTCAATTTTAGCAAAGAAATGATAATTGATTGGCTTCATAAAACAATAGGAGTCTGACATTTAAAAAAAACGTAAAGGTAAAGGTAAAGTATGAGACTTGAACCGGCGTCTTAGCACGCGAGTTTACACCCATATGTTCTCGGCCGCCTATCCAGAAATGTTCGGATATTTCTGTATAGTGTAGCCTCAAGCATCTATACTCAGATGCGAAGCGACATTCCTCACCTTCCCAGGATAATACCCTGGTACCCATTTCTGCCAACGGCTGGGTCGACCGTGGGGGTATTTTTTTTTTTTTTTCCCAACCACGAGTACAATTCACACTGCTCCCAGCGGGAATTGAACACGGGTTGTCCGAACGTCGGTAGTCTAGTCGGGTGGTTTTCCCAACTAGGCTACCGAGGCCCCCAAAAAAAACGTATTAGCATTTAAACATTATTGTTGCAAAAGAAAATGCTAATGACTTGTATTATTATTGTTTTTTTTCTTTGTTAAAAAATTATTTGCATCAGAACAACTGAGCTACATAAATGTTTGTTTTTATAACTTTGTGCATGTCAACATCATTGAATCAGATGCAGTAAGTTCCAGCTGATTAATCACTTTGTTTCATAGCTAGAAGTAGCAAGTTTATAAAGACGAGTCTGCTTATTTGTTGTTGCTGTGAGGACATGTAGGGTTGCAATTTATAGAGACCAAGGAAAGAGTTTGAAAGAGAAGAGTTAAAAGGCAGAAATATACTTCCTCTAAACTTCATGTAGACCAGCTAATGGAATGGCAGTGGTGACTCAGTGTGGAACTAATTTATATGTTGTGTGCTTTATTAGTGACAAAATATCTGGTAAATACATTTTGAGAGATTACAGACATGTTTAATCAAGTATAGCTAGTAATGCATTAGAGGATTGGTTGTAGAATGTATTTAACCAATAAAATACAAGATCCATTAATTAAATTACTAACAGACACATGCTAGGTTTCATCCATAACTTCTAAATTACAACCCTTGCCATCTTTACTGGATATTATCCCGGGGCAAGCTGTTCTCTGGCCTGTCTCATCTCTGTCAAATCTAATCTTCAGTTCCCTAATTCAATTATTCAATCCCTTTTTGACTGCTTGTCTGGCCTTCATCAGGCACTATTTCACATGACACTAATTCTCTGTGCGTCTTGCATCTGTCATGGCAGCTCCTAGACTACTTGCTAATCGAGTGTTCTCAATTTTTCTAATTAAGTGGAGATTACTCGTCTTAATTCTACTTTCGCTTTAATCTATTCTGTTCCTTGATTTGTTGATCTGTTCCTTGATTACAGTTTATGTTGCAGAAATATGGGTGTCACAAGAGAAATGAATAATGACAAAACAATTTATCCCAAATATTGTATTCATGATGCTTGTTGTTCATTGTCAGTGATAAAGTTGCAGTCTTGAACAACCTATAAGTGCTCCGTTATGACAAAATGTGTGTACACTGATGGTTCCAGTGCTGTAATGTATATAACAAGAGGTCACATTTTTGGAATAACATTAACGTGTACATTTTTTAACTTGGATGAGAAATTGTTTGTGAATAGTTATGCATACCAGAGTCTGTGAGTGAATGTGTGGTGTGATACCGCCTATTTTACTGGTTTAATGATTTAGTTATTGTTTATTTACAGGAGCGATCATGTCACATTTTTTTGCCTGCAGATTTGTGAACACTACACCAGAACCAGGTAATGTTCAAATCTCTTTCTATCTATTGACCTTTCAAGCCGTAGCCGTCCCATAGGACGTAGACCAAGATACACCTTCTCCTATCTGAATTTTTGTTCTAGCAGTTTTCTTTTAAAGATATTTTATCAAATCTCGCCATTTGTCTTTGTTCTGTGCAAGCAGCTCTATCTCATTGAGGGAGCCGAATCCTGCTGCTCTTGCCTCTCTCATCAATGTTCTTCTCAGTGTCTCCCTGGGTCTTCCTCTTTTTCTCTTACCTGTTGTTTCCCATTGGAGGGCTTGCTTTGCTATTCGGTTATTATCTCTTCTCATGTTCAAATTTTCAAATGCCAACATCAATATCTATAAAGTGACATTTTTTAGCACAACTCTTGATATCTGAAGCTCTGCAGCTGTTTATCTTTGTTGTTGACCTTCTTCCTTCATTACACAATCTGGCTTTTTTTGTTTTTTTTCCCCTTCTATTTAGTCTGTTAAATCAGAGTGTTGCTAGTTAACTCTTCAAAATAACTTGTCAAATACAGGCTTACAATTACTTTGTATACAACAAATGTCTGTGACATTGTGGTTAATAAGTATAAAAAAAAAAAAAAGTAAAGTACCCCCGTCACGCCAAGTGGCATATAGGGAATATGGTGTTAGTGACCATAAATTTTACAGACCTTCGGCACATGATTTTTGGGGTAATGTGGTCAGTATTATACCCGTGCCGCTTCACTTTCCCAGAAAAAAAATCCTGTACCCATTAAAGGCTGGGTGAACCCGGAAGCCGTCGGTTGGGATCGAACCCTACCCCTTGTCCTTTGTAGTCCAGTTCACTAACCACTGAGCTATCACGGCTCCCTGGTTAATAAGTATGCTCTAATAATATGTACTTTTTTTTATTAATTAAATAGGCAATGATTATTAATTAGTAGTTAGGTAAGTGATAATCACAATGTAGATAAGATTATTGCTGTACATCTTAACAATTATTTATATACATGTTTTCAGATACCCACAAGCCAGCCTTGAAGATGTTGCCACCATGAAAGCTTTTGTCATGACATGTTTGGAAATGCAAGTAAATAAATCATAATAGCTTTCTTAACATGACAGTGATACGTTTATAACAAGTTTGCAACATCTGGACTACAGTGCTCTCTTTGCTGCTTGTTTAAAAAAATAAAGTATTGTATGCTCTCCTGTCTCTTCTTTCTTTGAAATTAACTAAAAATTGTAGGTAATTATTTTTCTTTTTTCATTATAAGGTTAGCATTATTATTATGTTATTTTACTCAAGTTAAGAGTACTGTATTACACAGTGACAATGTTTACAATACTCCTTGAATTATCATATGCCCAAAGTATGCAATGCTTTATTTTTCATCAAAATTTTACCTTGACATAAACAATTTGTATTCATTTACTTCAATATCTTCCATCTTTCAATTAATTTTTGTGCATCTATGTTTTGTAATTGTGAATGCCAAACTTCACACATTTTATATTATTTTACAAAAATGAATCTTTTATCCTTGCAAAACAGTGAGCTGCTTTCAGTAAATTTGAGATCATGAAATAACAGGAGATAAAGTCTCACATTAAGGCCAAACCTTGGGAATCTTCTAAAGCAAGGACTAGTTAGACCACCCAGTAAAATAACCCCAAAGGAAAAAACATGAAAATCTACCAAGAAGTTGAGACAAATCAAGATGGAAAGACTTGTTAGTCTTGTCCAGCTGCATTCCTTGGAGACAACGTTGGCTACAGACAACTGTTGCCTTTGCTGAAATATCATGGTGCAAAACAAGAATAGGAATTAAATCCTAAACATATGCATTCTAAAAACCAAAATATTCTCAGAGAAGACAGATGGAAGCAGAGATGAAGAGGATGAGTAAGACATGGAGTGATCTTAAAAGAATTGCAAGAGACAGTGCAGCTTGGAAAGTGTCTATTAAAGACCTGTGCTCTACAGGGAGCTGAAAGGTAGAAGAAGAAGATATGCACTCTAAAGGTAGATGCACTGAATTGCAAGGTGCAAAACACATTGCAGCAGAATAAAACAAATAGGCAAATGACATATATATATATATATATATATATATATATATATATATATATATATATATATATATGAATATAAGTTTAATCCTTGTGTATTTTAATATGCAACTGTCCTAACACTAATTGTTATTCTTCCTCAGTCCAATGCAGCTTCTCAGAGTAAGCCTTTCATCAGAAACAAACTGGCTCAGGTGATATCTTTGGTCTTTGTCACTGACTTTCAACAGCGCTGGCCGCTCTTTTTCTCAGACCTAATTTCCACTTTGATTCGGGGGCCCCTTGCCATAGACATGTACTTGAGAGTACTGTTGGCCATAGATACTGAAGTTGTAGATAGAGACGTTGCTCACAGTGCTGAAGTTAGTACTTTTATTAATTTTTTAAATTATATACTTGTGCTACAGTAATAATCGTAGTATGTATTATAATTCAGTGATGAGATATACAATTTTTACAGACTTCTGTGGAATATTTTGTTTTATAAATAATTATTTGATGCATGTTAATCTTTTTGTTGTTTATTTGACTTTGTATACGGAAGTTTCTTATCAGTTTATGTTTTCCTTGTCAGCACTAAAATATGCAGAAAAGCTTGTGAAAGATGTATTGTGTATCTAATGAAATTAATACAAATTTGCAAAGTCTTATTCTAATAATACTCCAAACTTTGTATGTTTACCATTCTTGTTACTGTGAAATGTGTACATTGTATTATTTTGATGAAACTAAAGGATGTAGTTGTAATATTAAGCCCTAGATTATGATACCTATCTATAACTCTCCCAGTTAAGATACTGTAGTAAAAATTACTACCATGTAAATGTAACATTAGATATTCTAAAAATAGTAATTTCTCTGAACTCTTGACAGTCTTGTGTGTTCACACTAGGCAAAACATGGGGACTCAAAATTCCTGACTCTGGTTGATTTATGACCTAAGTTTCGCCCCATGGACTGGACATATTACAATGTCTATAGGTACGGCCACCATAAGTCTGTCAGTATCTTCGGCGGCCACATAGCATTATTCACTGTTTTCCCTGGTCATAGAAAAAAAAAAGAGGAAAAACAACCAATTTCTTAAAAATTTGCTATTTTTGTATTTTTTTCACATTAAACAGTGTATTTCATGATCTCAAAAACAAAATTCCAATAGCAATGGAAACAAATTAAACACTCAGAGGCACCGAAAGTGGTAATTAAGAAGAAGATAAATGGAGGTGGGAGGAGGGGGGATGTTTGAACATTGACAAATGTACAATTTTGAGGAATTTGTGTTTTGATGTTGTAAATTTTACTACAGTATAATAATCTAGGCTTAAACTGTGGTTCTAATAATTCCTTTAAAGGAATTGAAGGCAACGGTCACAGCATAAATAATTTGCGATATGCGGATGACACAGTCTTAATAGCAGAGACAGAATGAACTACAAGAAATGATAGACATAATAGTAAAAGAAAGCAACAAAAAAGGTCTCAGTCTGAATAGTTGGAAAACAGAAGTAATGGTCATATCGAAGAAACAATCATCATCTATCTATCTATCTATTGACCTTTCGAGCTGTAGCAGGCCCATAGGGCATAGACCCAGATACTCTTTCTCTTATCTAAATTTTATTCTAGCAGTTTTCAATCCTTGTAAAGATCTTTTATCAAATCTCGCCATTTGTCTCTATTCTGTGCAAGTAGCTCTATCTCATTGAGGGAGCTCATTCCTGCTGCTCTTGCCTCTCTTATCAATGTTCTTCTCAGTGTCTCTCTGATTCTTTCCTCTTACCTGTTGTTTCCCACATGAGGGCTTTCTTTGCTATTCGGTTATTATCTCTTCTCATCACATGTCCAACATATAACCATTGTCTTTTCTTGATTACTAAAGATATTAGTGGTTGATTGGCGATTTCTCTAATTGCCTCCTTTGTTTTGAATTCGTTCCATGCTATACCAAGTATTTTTCTGACATATTTATTTTCGAATACTTTCAACTTTGTTTCTATGTCTCTTTTTGTTTTCCAGCTTTCGCACGCATACTTAAGGGTTGATGGTACACTTGATTTGAGTAGTCTAAGTTTTGTGTTTGTGCTGATGAGTTTTGATCTCCACAACTTTTCAAGGCTTCTGAAAGACATTGCTGCTTTAGCTATTCTGATTCTAATTTCTTTACTTGTATCCCCTTCTCGATCAATGTGACTTCCATGATAGATAAAGTGATTGCTCTCTTCCAATGGTTTGTTTTCCATGTATATTCTGTCATCTGTTGGAATTAAGCTTTTCATGACCTTTGTCTTTTCATGATTGATCTCAAACCCAATTTTGCTGGCTATTAATGATAGTTCACCATAATGTAGCATAAAAATAAACAGGACAAATCTGAAACAAGTACAACATGTCAAATACTTGGACACAATAATAATATCAGATGGAAGATGTACCACAAAAATAAAAAGCACAATAGCTCAGGCCAAAGTAGCATTTCAGAAAATAAAAAAATATCTTTTGCAACAAATATAAGTCCATAGAAGTGAGAAAGAGAGTTCATCACTGCTATATAAAACCAATTCTGACCTATGGAAGTGAATCATGGACAGACAAACAAATAAAAAGATGATTAGAGGCAACAGAGATGGGATTTCTCAGAAGAATGTTGAAAGTTCCCTGGACAGCTAAAAAGACCAATTCTCAAAGAGGCCAACACAAAAAGGGAGCTCCTAAAGAACATCAGAAAGAAACAATCAACATTTTTTAGGCACATCATGAGAAGAGGAAAGTTGGAATACATGGTTACAACTGGCAAAATAAAAGGAAAGAGAGATCGCGGACGACAAAGAGAGAAAATACTGGATAGCTTGGTGTCATGCCGTGGAAAACAGTCAACAACAAAATTGATACGATGCACGGTAGATAGAAGATTGAGGAAGGATGTGATCGCCTATGTTAACCTGTATGGCACATGATGGTGATGATGATGGTTCTAATAAAACTATTTTTATAACTTGAAGAGGTTCTCAGATATTTATTTTGTGCTATCCTTAGGAAGCTGCAAGAAATAATATGCTGAAGAATACCATGAGAGAACGCTGCGTTAATGATCTTGCTGACTCCTGGCATCAGATTTTGGTAATGTTTCTGCATGCTTGCATAGTATATTGTTTGCAATTAAAAATAGTTCATAATTTCAATCAACTAGTTAATTAACATAGATTGGAGATATATCTAATAAAATTACTTTGGTAAAGTGTGTGTTGATCTATATGTATAAAGCAAGCCTATAGTTCTGTGGTTGAGAATGTGTTAAACTATAAGTATGATACATGCAACTCTGTGGTTTAGAATGTGTTAATCTATAAGTATGAAGCATGCAACTCTGTGTTTGAGAATGTGTTAATCTGTAAGTATGAAACATGCAACTCTGTGTTTGAGAATGTGTTAATCTGTAAGTATGAAACATGCAACTCTGTTTGAGAATGTGTTAATCTGTAAGTATGAAACATGCAACTCTGTGTTTGAGAATGTGTTAATCTATTAGTATGAAGCTTGCAGTTCTGTAGTTGAGAATGTGTTAATCTATTAGTATGAAGCTTTGCAGCTCTGTGGTTGAGAATGTTTTAATCTGTAAGTATGAAACATGCAACTCTGTGTTTGAGAATGTGTTAATCTGTAAGTATGAAACATGCAACTCTGTGTTTGAGAATGTGTTAATCTGTAAGTATGAAACATGCAACTCTGTAGTTGAGAATGTGTTAATCTGTAAGTATGAAACATGCAACTCTGTAGTTAAGAATGTGTTAATCTATAAGTATGAAGCTTGCACTCTGTGGTTGAGAATGTGTTACTCTATAAGTATGAAACATGCAACTCTGTGTTTGAGAATGTGTTAATCTATTAGTATGAAGCTTGCAGCTCTGTAGTTAAGAATGTGTTAATCTATATGAATGAAACTTGTATCTCTGTGGTTGAGAATGAGCCGGAACTGTGCTGCACATCTCCAGAAGCTGTAAGGCAGCTTGTGATGTTTTTAATGACTAAAATCCACACTAAAGGCACAGTGACTTTGACCATATTGGTCCATTCACCTTAAAATTGTTCCCAATTACCATGATCGCTAGTAGACATTATTCACTTGGAATAAGAGCTGTGACCACTACCGTTGGACACATGTTACAGTCTGCTATCTATCACACACACTTTTTGTCTATATGGGTGGATGAAGAAGACAAGCATCCACTGAACAAACATCAATAAGTACAATCAATATAAATGTTACCAATATCATTTAGTACAGGTGCACAATTTAGTTAGCAAGTAAATAAATAACAGTTGTGAACAAAAATATAATTGTAGAAACAAACTAATTTTTTACACAACTTGTTGTAAATTGTAAACTCTGAGTGGGGTTTTCTAAGTTTGATAATGATGTAAAACATTGGATTTTTTTTTAAATGCCATTGATGTTAGACATTATTATTTCCTTTTGTAAAACATTGGCTATATTTGCCTTGGTTCATTTGTATCTAGCTTCCCAATTATATTCTTGTATATTGTTTACATTAATTCTTGCTGTTCAAAAGATCATTATTTCTTCTTTGTATCAGACTACATATGAGAGTAGCTGCCCCGAGATTGTTTCCATGTGTCTTGAAATTATGGGACACTATGTATCGTGGATGGACATAGGCTTCTTTGTTAGTGAACGAATGGTGGCACTTTTGTTGAAATTCATCACAATACCCAGCTTAAGAGAAGCAGCTTGTGACTGTGCACATGAAACCATCGGAAAAGGAATGGAGCCATTGGCTAAGGTTACTCTAATTGAGTCATTTATGAGTGTCTTAGATGCTACAGGTGTTTTCAAATGTGAGGTAAGTCTGTCTACCTTCCAGAAATAGATACTTTTAACTAAATACTTGTGAATATCAGTGTTCGTAGAATTGATATTGAAATTAGTTGGTCATTTCAGATCATCCTCATTGCACATCCGGCAAATCCATTTCAGATCATCCTCATTGCACATCCGGCAAATCCATTTCAGATCATCCTCATTGCACATCCGGCAAATCCATTTCAGATCATCCTCATTGCACATACAGCAAATCCATTTCAGATCATCCTCATTGCACATACAGCAAATCCATTTCAGATCATCCTCATTGCACATCTAGCAAATCCTTATGTGCTCATGTACCATCTTCAGTATAACCTTCAGTGTCTTGTGATTGATGACACAAATGCTCTGTACTAGTCTTTTTGTCTCTCTCTGCATAGTGCTCTTATTTGGATACTCCCTTTCTGACTTTTTTGATTAACAAGAGAAAAGATCTCTTGTAGTTGCAGAGATATGGTTGGTGAAATGAATTTTCTATATACTATGGATAGCTCTATTAGGGAGCTGCAATAGCTCAGTGGTTAGTGAACTGGACTACAAAGGGTAGGGTTCGCCCAACCAATGGCTTCTGGGTTCACCCAGCCTTAAATGGGTACCGGATTTTTTCTGAGAAAGTAAAGCGGCACGGGCGTAATACCAACCACATTACCCCAAAAATCATGTGCTGAAGGTCTGTAAAATTTATGGTCACTAACACCATATTCCCTATACGCCACTTGGCGTGACAGGGGCTCTTTACTTTTTTTTTATGGATAGCTCAAATATGAAATTAACAATATCTAAAAATCGGCATCAAGGTAATAATGTTTGCTTGAATGAAAAGAAGATAGGCAGAAATAGCTGGATACATGCTGTATGGTCTGGAAACTCATGTTTGACAATGGAAAAGGTTGTAGGTAAATGAAACCAAGGATGAAGAGAGAAGATTCTGAGATGTGATGATAATGTGGTTGGTAAAAAGCAGAGACTCAGTCAGGCATTCTGACAATTTATTCTGTGTTAAACAAACATCACATTTTTAAGAAAGAAAGAACACATTTTAAAATTTACAAAATGTAACAAAGTACTTTAGCTTATGTTTGTATGGCAGACAATAAGTGAAGTATGAAAAGTTACACCTACAGATAATCATTTAGTCTGAGAAATTTCTAAAGTTCCACACAACCACGGCCTAAGAGATGCACAGAAATTACACTAACTTGCAGTGAATTAGTTAGTGGTAGCTAAAGGGGATTTGACTTAAGACTGGTAATTTAATTCAGTGGAACATAGACCTAAAAGGCTTCAACAATCCTTGGATAAGAAGGTAAGATAAGATTACTGATGTAGCAGTTGTAAACAAATTGGCAGAATTAGTATGGGAACTGCAGAGCATTTAATGGGATACATTTTGTTTTAGAAATCTGGTTCAAACAATTATAGACATTCTTTGTTCTGGAATCCACCTAGAGTAACATTTCAAGATCAAAATATACTTGAAAAAAATTATTTGAAGTAGATTTCAGAAGAAAAATAAAGAAAGTAGATATAAGGAATTAGCCCTTGTCATGAAAAAAAAAATATAAATTTTTGGTTTGTTGAAAATCTGTTATGTTAGCTCATCATCATTACTACACTCTGGACACATCCATGGGATCTGTGGCTTCATGAGAAGCTGGCACGTTGATAGTAATGATAATTAGTCACAATTATTCTGTGTTTTCTCATATCGCATACAATCCAGTAATATAATATGTAACTTTTATCATTTGTTTTAAAAAATCAAGGATGAAGACAGTGCATTTTTGTGCAAGCTTGCCAAGCTGATTAATGGTATAGGCCTTGGATTGATTGCGAGCTGGCAGAAGTAAGTGCATTTAAAAAAATAGTATAGGGTGTCTCTTTAATGACTGTGCATTTTTTGTTGTTGAAATAATTACGCACCTAAATTTTATCTATGTATGACGTAATAGTTCAAGCACCATTTACGTGTTCATTTAAACATCACTGCTACATGATAGATCTGGCTTACAATGGTGTTAACAATTGAAGAAAGAGTATTTATAGTGGAGCATGTGTTCCGTAACGGTGGCAAGTATTCGAATGGGGTTGTTGAACAATTTGTGAATAGATTTCCTGATACACCAGTGCCTCATCGAAATACTGTGAGTAATTTAATAATCAAATTTCAAAACACCGGTAGTGTACATGATGTTAGCCGTCCTGGTAGACCATCTGTTCTTGAAGTAACATCTCTCAACATCCAGGACAGCATTCTAATGAGTCCTGGCAAATCAATAAGAAAGCTGGCTCAACAAGTACACAAATCAAGCAGTACTGTTCATAGAGTTCTGAAAAAAAATTAAAGTTACATCCGTACAAATTTTCCGTCGTTCCTCAATTAAAAGAATTAGATCACCAATCCAGAATTAATTATTGTATGTGGTTTGAGAATTTTCTAGCCCAAGAAGGTGAGGAAATCCTTGATTTCACTTTCTTCACAGATGAAGCATGGTTCCATTTGTCTGGGTACGTGAATAGGCAGAATGATCGTCTTTGGAGTGATGAAAATCCACATGCATTGCACCCAGTGCCTCTCCACGATCAGAAAGTAGGAGTGTGGTGTGCAATGAGTCGTCAGCGGATAATCAGCCCAATTTTCTTCTATGACACAATAAATTCAGAAAGATACAGGATTAACATACTGGAGCGATTCGTAATCCAACTTTCTGAGCCAGAAATTGAAAAAGCTTGGTTTCAACAAGATGGCGCAACTGCTCACACTGCTGTAAAATCACTGGAATTTTTATATGAAATTTTTGCTAATCGTATAATCTCTCGCGGAATTTGGCCTGCACGGTCTCCTGATCTTACTCCCATGGACTACTATCTCTGGGGTGAACTGAAAGGAAAAGTGTACGAAAACAATCCCCACACACTCGATGAGCTGCAGGTTTCAATCTCCAACAATATTAATAATGTTACACAGCCCATACTGCGTAAGGTTTTTGACAATATGAAAAAACGTATCAACATTTGCCAACTAAAACGTGGTGGATATTTCGAATACCTTTTGTGAATAGTGATGTTATATGTTTAACTTTACCGAAAAAGGTACAAGCTACAGCAGTACATGATGCGTGATTTACATAAATAAATTGGAACAACTAGATTTTCAAATAATGCACAGTCATTAAAGAAACACCCACCGATCTGGAAGACCTTCAATTTCACAAGACCAAATTATGGAACTCCATGACAGAATTACAATGAGTCCAAATGCATCTTTAAACCACTTGTCTCAACAGGTGCAAATATCTAAGAGTTCTGTTCACAAGGTTTTAAGAAGTGAACTACACTATCGTCCATACAAATTAACTGAAGTGTCTCAACTCCAAGAAAGAGATTATGAATCCCGTTTAAACTACTGCATGTGGTTTCAGAATTTTATTTATGAACATGGCGCTGCCATCCTTGACGTCACTTTTTTCACTGATGAGGCCTGGTTTCATTTATCCGGTTATGTGAACAGTCAGAACAATCGGCTGTGGAGCAGTGAAAACCCCATGAATTTCATCAAGTGCCGCTTTACGATCAAAAAGTCGGAGTGTGGTGCGCTATAAGTCGTATGCGGATAATAGGACCTATATTTTTAAATGAAACAATAAATGCAGAACGTTACCGTACTTTAATTCTGGAACCGTTCATAGCACATCTAGCAGAACGGGAAATTATGGAATCCTGGTTTCAGCAGGATGGGGCAACAGCACACACAGCCACAATAACACTCAATTATTTAGAAAGCATATTTGCAAATCGCATTATTTCACGTGGAATCTGGCCTGCTCGTTCACCAGATCTAACACCCCCAGATTATTATCTGTGGGGGGCATTGAAGGGGAAAGTTTATGAAAATAATCCGCAGACAATTAATGACCTAAAGACTGAAATAGTAGACAAGATTAAACAAATATCACCAGACATTATTCTGAAGGTTTTCGCAAATATGGAAAGACGAATCACGACATGTCTTGAGGCCCGTGGTGGACATTTTCAACATATGCTTTAGGCACTTTATTGTGTTAATACCAACATTACCCGTTATAAGCTCGCCGATAGCAGTCAAGTATATTTGAATATTTTACAATTTGTGTGACGCATTAGTTAACCGCATTTCTGGTGACGTTTTTCTTCCGAGAGTAGAAATTCACTGCACTGCAACTTTAGAAACACCCTGTATTTTGTTTGCTATATGGTGTACATTTTATGCGATGGATGTTGTAGCATTATCTGTGATGGATGTTGTAGCATTATCTGTGATGGATGTTGTAGCATTATTTATGTGATACACTTATAATATGTTATCCTAGCTATTGGATGAACAAGAATAATAAAATATCAGAATTTGTTGCTTCAATAAAGATACAGAGATTATGTGGTCTTCTGCCCACTTGAGATATGATGTCACTAATATGTATATCAAACTTTTTTTTTTTTTTTTCATTAAAATGTCTTGGATTTAGTTTGTAAACATTTTTTGGCTAAACCTTTTTTCCCCATAAATATTTATTTTCAGAGTGTCAAAAACATTTGCAAGCAGAACCTCGGAGAAAATACTTGAAGCCTTGGAAGCTAAAATTCCTTATATGCTTCGATTCTTGGGTGATGAAGATGATGATGTTTCCAGTGGTGTCATTGAATTTGCTACAGAATATATTGCTGTAATCAAAAGCATGTCTTCAGTAAATGAAGTTTGCAAAAAACATCTTGAGGTAAATTGTATTCTGTGTTTTTTTTTTTTTTTTTTTTTGGGGGGGGGGGGAACTGTTGTTGTGGTAATGAAGTGTTGATCATATAAAACATAATTGTGTGTGTTTTTTGTGTTTGTTTTTTCAATACATTTTTTAGAAAAAAATTAATCGTGAATGCTTTGAGCTAACTGTTTTAAGAATATCTTATTGTAAAAATAAACCTATCAAATTAAAGATTATTTATACGATAACATTTCAAAAGAGAACTGCACGTATTGATTAGCTGTAGAGAAAATTGGCTTTTTGTCTTAGGAGAAAGAGTAAGTTTCGTTTTCTTCTGAAAACACTTTTTTCATTTATTGTTTACTTAAAACTGCAGACTGTTAGTATTTCCTTCAAATATAATGGTGCAAATGATAGCATTATGAGCTTCACCACACCATATTTGTTAGGAACTCCTGTAGCAGTCACTTTAATTAGAAGTTTCTATCTTAGAGTCAGAATCAGTTAGAAAGCAGATATGCTAATATCAATAATTAAATGTTTGTTATTTTACTTCCAGGGCCTTCTTTTCGCTGCATTTAAGAAGTTGAAGTTTGATGAAAGTTATAACTTTGAGAAAGAGGTAAAATGTAAAAAAAAAAAAAAGACTGACCTTTTATTCATTTGTTTTATGCACATTTTTTTGTCTTAAAACTAATGTTGATTAAAGAAATGTCTATTTGAATATTTTTGCATATGATGAAACAGTAGAGAAGTCTAACAAGCATTTGAAGATATGGCAAAATTGAAAGAACAGAAAAGTTAGAAATGTTAGAAAAGACCAAAATAGTAAGCAGATATAGCAAATGAATATAAAAAAAAAATGCAAAGCAAAGATGGATAAGAAAAGAATCAACAACAGCATCATCTAGAAACTGAACCATTACCAGTTGACATAGTGTTTTGCTACCAGAACATTATTCATTGTTGGTTGAGTTGATTTATAATGTGATTGAGTTATTTGCGGGTCATCATCATTGCACTCTGAACATGTCCATAGGTGCTCAGATCCCCTCCTCAGCAAGTCTCACAGTGTCCAGCAACTGACAACTCCAGTTCTGTGTTGGTTGATTAGTCTTCTTACACGCCCACTAAGTTTCTCATTTCTGGCTGTGCCCATCTTAACCCCCATCTTTTTCATCCAAAGGAGTGACATGGATTTGTGGTGGTTGAAGTCCTGTGCTCTTCCCACATCTTGGAGGGCATTGATGATGTCCGCCCGATCCATTGGTTGACCGTCCTCAACGACAGCGCAGCTAGCTAACCTGTCCGCTTTTTCATTTCCCCGAACTCCTGAATGTCCAGGGACATAGACAAAGGTGACCTTATATAATTTTGACTTCTGCAATGACTCTAATCATTGCATGTGTACAGAGCCCGCCTCCACTTTTTTAATCATGCTCATCGAATCACTCAGTATACAGGCATGGGTGCAGTTTTGTGACTCTAACCAGTTGAATGCCTTGGTCACTGCCATCACCTCCATCATCATGCTACTTGTGGTCATGACGTATGCACCACTGTCTTCTTTGACTACTCTGCCTGCCGAGCGTGCTGTAAATGCCCATGCACTTCTTTGGTTTCGTATTACAGATCCGTCTGTATAGATGACTGCATCTTTCTTATTGGTGTTATCGCAGATGAGACCGTTGACCTCCGCATTGACCACGACTGAGTTCTGTTCCCTACTTTTCCTATCGAATGTGGCAATACACGAGAATGTCCCCTTGAATGATAACAGGATGTTGTGTTCTGCTACCAAGCATTTAATTTCTGGTGCACTTTTTTTTTAATTATTATTTCCTTTGATGGGTGATTTTTTTTTCCCCTAGAATGTTATTGTCTTGTTTATTATTTATGTTTGGTTGGTCACAGATTCTCACTTTACATTTAGAGAAGGAAAGAGAATGTTAACTCTTTCCGCACGGAAGCTTTTTATCAACGCAACGGAAGAGATTTCAGAGACAAAATTTTTTACAGACCTTATGGTTTTAAAACATCAATCTACATGCTTTATATTTATCTAACACATAACATATTATATATGAATTTTTAGATAATTGAACAAGGAATTAGATTCCACCAATGCCAAGATGAATCAAGACATGTAAATAGAAAAATTGGAGATAAACGACCAACAACAAAAAATTGAAACATCAAATTCAAACCACAATTGACAACTTACCATTATATAGATCTGGTCATAATAATCCAATATGAATTATTTTGTGAAAAAAAACATATATCAATATGTCTTTAAGCAGCCATAAAAGTTTGGTTGATGTAGCATAACAATAACTGATATTTTGTCATCTACAATTACAACAAGTGTCAAAAATGAAATTTCAACTTTTTTGGGGAAAAAAATTACTATGTACACAATATTGACACTTTTGTTTGACTACACACATACAAATCACTATATACACAATATTGACACTTTTTTTTCAATTACACAAAAAACACTTTCTCCATTTATTCTCCATGAAATGCCTTGAAGCATTTGGATGAAGATGTGGCTTAATTTCACATCCTGAACAGAAAAAAATGAGTCCGTGCACGCTTTGTGCTAAAAAATCCATATCTGGATCACTGTCATCACCATTGTTGTTATCAACACTTACAGTGTCTGAACTATCATCGGAATCATCAAGAAAATTAATTGACAAGCTTCTTCAGCTGTCATCAACTGACTTTTAGCATTACAATCACTGCTACTGGAAGCCATTTTGATCAGCTGATTTTTTTTTTACACTTTTTTTTTTTTACGATAAAAACTAAATCCAAATGAAAAAATCACACAGAGTGCGTCTTTCAACTTGAACCTCGTGGGGAAGAAGGAAGGAACTCTCCGGTGAAGGAATCTATATAAAATCATCATCATTGAGTGCCGTCTCTGCAACGAAGGTTGGCTACCATGGAGCGCCATTCTGCTCTATCTCTTGCTTTGATGGTGCAGGTTGTCATCGGTTGATTTGTCCATCTTTTGATGTTACTCGTCCATGTTAATCTTGGTCTGCCTCTGCCTCTTTTACCTTGTATTTTCCCCTCCAGGATTACTTTCAGTAGGCTGTTGTGTCTTTTAACATGGCCCAAGAATCGCATTTGTCTTGTTCTAATTGTGTTCAGAAGTTCTCTTTTCATTTTTAGTTGTTTTAAGACTTCATCGTTTGTTTTCTTTTCCTTCCATCCAATTCTACCTATTCTTCTATAAATCCACATTTCGAAGGCTTCAATTCTCTGTTCTGTTTTCTTGTCTAATGTCCATGTTTCAGCACCATATAGGAATATTGAGAAGATGTAACATTTTGCTATTCTTAGTTTTAGCTTTCGTGTTATTTGTTTTGATGTTAGTATGTCCTTCATAACATTAAAATTACTTTTTGCCATTCCTATTCTTTTGTTTATTTCAGTTGTACATTTTCCATCACTGGTTATAGTATGTCCAAGGTAGTTATAGTTCTGAACTGTCTCAAGGTCTATTCCTTCAATTTTGATATCCACTTGTAGGTTTTGAGTATTTTCTTTGTTTATGATCATAGTTTTAGTCTTTTTGATGTTCATATCTAGTCCATATTTTTTGCTTGTCGTGTTTATTTCATTAAGTAATTGTTGTAGGTCTTTAGGATTTTCTGCTAGTAGTACAGTATCGTCAGCATATCTTAAGTTATTGATTATCTTTCCATTAATTTGTAGGCCTGGCATCTCTATGATGTTTTTAAAGATTTGCTCAGTGTATAGATTGAACAAGCTTGGTGATAGGATGCATCCTTGTCTTATTCCTCTTTTTATATCAATGGGTGGAGAGAACTCTTTGTTATATTTTATTATTGCTGTTTGCTCCCAGTATAGATTGCATATTAGTCGTATATCCATGTCATCTAGATGTATCTCTTTTAGGCATTCTATAAGTTGTTTGTGGTGTACTCTATCAAAAGCTTTGGTGTAGTCTATGAAGCAGGCATATATTGGTTTGTTTACTTCTGTGTATTTTTCGATTAATGTTCTCATGCAGAATATGGCTTCTTTTGTCCCGCTATTTTTCCTAAATCCAAATTGCTGCTCATCTATTTCAGTATTGATTTTATTCTGAATCCTTCCTTGTATAACTTTTAGCAAGATTTTTGTAACATGGCTCATTAGGCTTATTGTTCTAAAGTCACTGCATTCAACTGCACCATTCTTTTTAGGCAATGCAATGAAAGTTGATGTTTTTAGTTCATTTGGTATGTATCCTGTGTGGTATATGTCGTTGCATATGTCTGTAATCACTTCAATGCCAAAATCTTCAAGTGCCTGTATCATCTCTATCTGTATGCTTTCAGGTCCTGCTGCTTTTCCCCTTTTCATTGTTTTTATAGCTTTTTCCACCTCAGATTTTAAGATTTTATAGCCTGATGTACATTTTATAACTGGTTTCTTGTCCCTTTGATCATGAAATAGTTCTGTTATATATTCCTGCCATCTATCTATGATATCCTTATTGTCTGTTAGCATTTTTCCTTTTTTGTCTGCAATGCATCCACCTTCTGTGGCTTTTTTATTTTTATTAGTCATTCTCTTTATTTCTGTGTGCATTCCTCTTAGGTCTTGTTTGCTTTCCATAGTTTCTATTTCTATACATTTTTGGCTGAGCCAGTCTTCTTTTGCCTTTTTGCACATTTTGCGTATTTCATTATCTATTTTATTGTATTGGGCAGTGTTCTTCACTTGTCTCCTTTCTTCCATTTTTTCTAAGATGGTGTTAGTTATATATAAAATAGTCAATCTGAAATATAGGAATACAGTATGTTGACAGTTTACACGAAACAAATTGATTGTGGCGCACTATGCGGCTGAATGTATGCAACCGAAATGGATTTTGTGCACAATACGGCGGAACGTATGAAAAGAGTTAAATGAAACATGATTAACCATCTGTGCGTCAAGTCAAAACCATAGTGTGGTTGATGGGTAGATCCTCTTGACTTATACCAATAACCATTCTCTTGTCACTATCGTACTCATATTTTTTCTTGTTTTATCTAAGGGAGAAGAAGAGGCAGAGTTCCTGGAATACAGAAAGCAAGTCCGAGTTATTTTCAACAATATAGCTGGCGTGGTATGTACCTTAAGTTTATTACCATCTTTTTCTTAACCAACTATAGACCAACAGAATCAGTCTGGTGACCAATATTTTGGAATATAACTTCTCAAAGTGGACAATTTTATTTAGCATGTCCACAGTAAAGTTTATCTGCAAAGTTTCGTGTCTAATAGGACTGCCCTCATGAAATATTTGTGTTGATCTCATCTTCTGGTTGATGACATATTATATTTGTTTGTTTGTTTTTTTTTGTCTAGATAGTTCAGTATTTTTTTTAACAATGGCAGGACAACAGAAAACATTAAACATACAAAACTTGAGAATCACTGTTTTATTATCACTTTTAGGGGGCTTGGGTGATAACATTTGATAACAAAGTATTTCTATCTCTGATGTTCTTTATCATATCTACTGTTGACTTCTTTCCATCCCAGATTGCTAAACTGTTTGTTGTCTTCCTGTACTTTTTTATTGTTTTTTCCTGTTGTCACAATTTAAAGCTCTTCTCTTCTCATGTTCTGTTATACTCAGAAAGTTGCTTTATTATCAGACTTGTGTTGTTGATGTTAAATTATTTTATTTTTGTTACATAAATCAGGACAGTCAATTGGTGCTAGCGCAAGTCCACGAACTAGTGTCCCAGACTATGTCACAATGGCAGTCCCTTGACTATCGAGATGTGGAGGTGGCTATTACTCTCATGTACAGTTTAGGAGAAGCCATACCTGTAAGTTGGACACATCTGTAGACTATATGTTTTTGGGTATTATCAGTTACAATACTTTATCTGAGTCCCTTGCAGTAGTTGTAGTAAAACATCACGTTGACCATATAATGGGTTAAGGCATAAAAATGCAAAGCTGCAGTAAGCTGAATATGAGGAAAAATTAAAATATAGAAAAAAATGGTATGTAAGAAGCTTTACGTGATAAGTGGACGACACAGACTAAACGACGTTTTGGCCCAATAAGCCTTCAGCAGGAACAAACAAAAAAAAAAAAACACACACAAAACTAATAACGAAACAACCAAAACAAAAACATTCGAAATGTGTTAAAGAAAACACAAATAGTTTTTAAATACAGATCATTTCTGTAGGCCATATTTATGTTCTTAGGGTGTTGAGAGTGCTGCAGTCCTGTAGGATATGCTCTGGAGTCTGTTTAGGTGCTCGACAATTGCATGTCTGGTCATGACATTTAGAGAGACAAAGACCTTGACATCAACCAGATTACCTTTTTAAAATTGAGAAAATTTTAATGGGAGCAACTATTTTCACCTTATGTTTCAGATTGATCGTATTGAACATGCTATTGTAGTCTATAACAAAAGAATTGCAAAATAAGCCCTCAAATGAAAAACAGCAGGCAAAAGATCATGTTTGACTGAGAGAAAAACTTGGAGGAAAAATTTGAGGCAGCAATAGCGGGCATTGACTCACTTGCTGAGATTGGGAACAACAGTTCCCCAGACAGGAACTTTTGACAAAACATGCTGATGGTCATGGGCCAAATCTGATGGCACTGGAAGTAAACAACAAACTGCCAGACATGGGAGTTTTGATTTATGTACTGTGTGCCACCTTTGGCTCAAGAGAAAGAAATGCAATCTTCTGGACCACATGTTTAGAGTGCTTCATATCTTGACAATAATTTAGACATGCCAGATAATTTCAATATATTTATTTTTGTATTGATTACTTTTTAATTGCTGTGTGTACACTAATCTAAAGAGCCCTTTCACGTAAAGTGGCGTATAGGGAATATGGTATTAGTTTTACAGACCTTTGGCACATGAATATTGGGGTAATGTGGTCGGTATGATGCCCATGCCACTTTACTTTTCCGGGAAAAAAAAAATCTGGTACCCATTTAAGGCTGGGTGAACCTGGAAGCCATTGATCAGAATCAAACCTGGTCTCATGTCCTTGCTGTGTGTACACACATGTCATCATAATTGTCTTATTTGTAATCCAGTGCTAATGAACTTTTTAAAAAATGTTATTGATTATCATTTTTTATTTTCATATAGCTTTATACTTAGATCTTTGCTTATCCTTTTCATTTACAGACATCTCGTGGACAATATTTCAGTGGCAATCCTGAAAAAGCTTCAGCTCTTCAAGATATGATGAAGCTAGTAAGTTAACATTGTGAAAGCTGTTTCATGTTTTAGAGCTCAATGTATGTACTGAAGGGAGGTCAAAAAGTAATGCACACCAATTTTTTTCTCGGCTAATAATAAAGATAGGAATATGAAATTTTGCACACTTGGAATATGACATGTTCCAATTATGTGCACCAAATTGCACAGCATTCTGATAAATATTACGCAATCTATGAACCGTTAAAATGGAGCTTGTCAACAATGTCCGTTACAAACAGCGAATTGTCATAGAATTTCTGGTTGCGGAAAAACAAACTGTGGCAAACATTCATAAACGACTGTGTGCAGTGTACAAATGTTCTGCAGTCGATAGGAGCACAGTTAGTCGCTGGGTTCAGAGAATTAAAGCTGCAGAAAGTGTACGAGTGGAGCTGCATGATTTACCGCGTTCTGGACGTGTTGCCTCGGCTACCAGCACAGACATGTTAAACCGGGCTGATGCCATTATTCGTAAGGATAGGCGTATCACTAGTCAGCAATTGGCATTGCAGCTTACAGTCAGCAAGGGAAGTGCAATCACAATTTTTAAAACTCTCGGATATTCAAAGATTTGCGCTCGATGGGTTCCTCGGTGCCTAACAAATGATCACAGAGTTCAAAGGAAAACATTCTGTTCTGAATTGTTGGAGCGTTTCAGTGTTGAAGGAGAAATGTTTTTGTCAAAAATTGTTACCGGTGACGAAACGTGGGCACATTATTATGAGCCTGAAACAAAAATGCAGTCAATGGAATGGCATCATCCGCAGTCACCAAAAAGAAAAAAATTCAAAACATCTCCATCAGCCGGAAAGGTGATGATCACTGTCTTCTGGGACATTGATGGTGTGATTCTTGTTGATGTAATGACAAGAGGTGAGACAATCAACTCGACAGCTGACATCAATACACTGACAAAACTCAAAAATCGGTTCCACAGAGTTCGGCCTAATAAGCCATCTGCATATTTGTTGCTTCAACATGACAATGCACGCCCTCACACAAGTCTGGTAACACGGGAAGCAATCAACAAATTTTGTTGGACTGTACTGCCCCATCCTCCTTACAGCCCTGATCTGGCTCCCTCAGATTTCCATCTGTTTGGACCACTCAAAAAATTCCTGCGTGGGACACACTTTGACAATGTGAGGATGTGATCCGTGCAGTTAAAAAATGGCTACGCGAGCAGGACAAAACTTGGTACAAACGAGGCATTCATGACCTAGTTTCGCGTTGGCGTAAGGCAATACGCTTGGACGGAGATTATGTTGACAAATAGGTAGTGTCAAGGGGATGTTCAGCTACAATCTGTGAAAATTTCACACATTTTGGCCGAATAGTTTCCGAGAAAAAAATTGGTGTGCATTACTTTTTGACCTCCCTACGTACTTAGTTTCAGAATTTGGGAGGGGGAGCAGAAGCGCCTGCGGTCGCAATAGCAGGGTCGCCGCACCATCAGCCGACCAAGACCTAGCAGTTCTACCTCCTCGTGGTCTCCCCTGGAAACAGTCTGCGTTAAACCAGACTGGCTAACAGAAGCTAGGATCGCTGTGTTCCCTGTAGTGGTGGCTGTTACTGATATAGAGGACCCCGTATTGCAGTATCTCTGGGCTGAACTAGTAGTTTCCCAGCATAGCCTGGGACAGATGAACTCCAACCTCTCTAGTAAGAGCCGGGAATGTCAAGAAAGCCATTACGACCCACCACATCTTATGAGTCAAAGGGCAACATGCTCACATCAACTCGTGGCAATCTGTCAAAAACAGAATTTGGATTGAGTGAAGGTTAGCCAGTTCTCTTCCTTGCTATCTTGTTTTTATCAAAGGTTTAAAGTTTGTTTGACTGAGTGTGTCCATACCTATAGACTAACCACTTGTCAACTTAAAACATCTAATATTTAAACAAAAACCACTGAGTTCATGCATATTTATTGAAACAAATATTTGCTTGTCTCTGTTGAGACATTTATTTAAATATATATATATGGCCTTTGGCATCTTGACAGATGGTTGGTAACAAGCAATCAAGATAAGTCAGCAGTTTTAGTTTGGTAAATACTAGTGTCTTATTCTGGATGCTGCTTTGCATAAGAGCCTCTCTCATGGCTGAATCTGCCAATATTGGATAAACAGATCCTTCCGCAGAATGAACAAGATGTATTTGTTGTACGTGGCCTCATCTCCTTTCTCCTACGCCTTTTGTCTTCTGATTTTGATATCATCACTGCTTCAAAAGTTGCTGTGGCTTTTTTTTTTTTTTTTAAATTATCCTTGTGCTGCAATCTGCAGCCAGATTTTTTTAGTTTCTTTCACTCATAAAGAATTCACTCAAGGAAGCCCTACAAACATCCTTATATCTCAGCACTGATCTGCTCTTTGGTCTCTTTCCGTCATTGAGTTCGCCATACAATATTTGTTTGGGAATATGATTGTTTGCCACTCTTCTTACATGACCCAGCCACCTTAGTCTCCACTAAGTGTTGCCATGCTGGATGGGAGTTTGGCTAATTGTAAGGCATTAGAGTTGGTTACTTTGTCCTGCCATTTGATATTCATAATCTTTCAAAGGCAACGCACATGAAAGCTGTTTAACCTTTTCTCCTGCCTTGCATAGGTAGCCCAAGTTTCTGATCCATGTAGAAGTGTACTAAGCACACAACTTTCCTGAGTGTTAGTTTGGTGTTGACCCATGCTCTATCTTTAAGTTTACCAAATGTGGAAGCTGCCTTTCTGTATTCAAATATTCTACTTCTTTCCTTTCTCATTTGCCTTTCAGTATTGAGGGGAGATATAATTTGTGGTCCTTTGTTCTTTTATTCTCCACTGCCACTATGTTTCCTAGTTTTTTTTTCAATATTCCGTCAATCCATCTTTTTTGTTGTCAGCCTTTGAACCTGGTGTTCTCACAATGTCTTATGTAGGCTCACTGTGTTGTGTTTTGATCTTTTTGCCCTGTCACGTGGCCAAACCATTTCATCTGTTGTTTCTTTATACATACTATGGTGGTGGTTATTCCTAGCTTTTTTCTCAGTTCTGCATTTCTAATTATTTAAATAGTATTTAAATTTTATAATATAAAATTGATCAGACATCATAGCCCTGTCGAAGACGGAGTGTGTCAGCATGTCATGAGGGAAATAAGGACACACACACATATATAAAGGTACTGATTATGTGACCAGCTCATTGTGTGTCATGAGTTGACTTTACCTCTCCATCATGAAACAGGACAAGAGTCAAGTTCGCTTGATCACAAAACTTGAATGCGGAAGAAAAAAACATCGCAGTAAACAAATAATATATTTAATTTATACATTTAGTCTAATCTCATGAGCTGGTTTTTTGCTTTCTTCCAGCTTATCACTAGTCAAGTCAGCAGGCAGGGTCACATCTCTGTGGTGCTGCAGTTCTTTGAAACAATTGTTCGCTATGATCGCTTCTTTGTCTGTGAACCACAGCACATCCCAGAAGTTTTGGTAAGCTGCTGCAAAGTAAATTGAGTTGTTATTACTTATTAACCCCTCTGCTCCATCAAATGATGAAATGCTCTCTTCATTTTCATATGCATTCTTAAGGAACACTGAAAGTTTTATTTCACAAACATGTTGCAAAAACTTGCCATTAGATGTTCTAAATTTTAGTTGGTCAATTTGAAAACTAAAATTATGTCATGTGATAGTCATTGACTCTCATTTGACACATTAGCCTGACTTTCAGCCCTTGGTGAAGTGTGCAGTGCCTTGTTTACTATTGTTGAAAATTATGAAACCTAAATTGGAAGAGGGGGGGGGGGTGTCATTTGTTGCAAAATTTATAGATAATGATCTATCAAATTTTTTGGTTGCTCTTTTTATGGATCTGAATGTTAGAAAATGGCAAAGATTACATCTAGACCATTATCATTTTATATAATGGAAAATTCTGAATATATTTCTATTGTCTCTTCTATTGACCTTTCGAGCCGTAGCCGGCCCATATGGCGTAGACCAAGATACTCCTTCTCCTATCTGAATTTTTGTTCTAGCAGTTTTCTTTTAAAGATATTTTATCAAATCTAGCCATTTGTCTCTGTTCTGTGCAAGCAGCTCTATCTCATTAAGGGAGGCTGCTCTTGCCTCTCTCATCAATGTTCTTCTCAGTGTCTCCCTGGGTATTCCTCTTTTTCTCTTACCTGTTGTTTCCCATATGAGGGCTTGCTTTGCTATTTGGTTATTATCTCTTCTCATCACATGTCTGAACATATTTGGAACAAACTAAATCAGCAGCTGTGAACTACCAAGCAAGTACAGCCAAGATAAAATGCATGCAGTGACAACAGGATATATGGAACTGTATGGACCAAATGAGACCCAAAAACCGTCTCAAGAAATGCCTTTCAGTCTATTTCATAGGGAAGACAGATCGGCAGACCAAAAACAATCAGGATAGTGGAGGCAGAGACTGGCACTGTGTGGATCAGACTTGAGGAACACTGAAGAATTGCCATAGATCATGTGAAGTAGATAGATTTTGTTTACTTTACTTGTCTGTCACTAATTGGTCTGTTAAGATCAAGTCTGAGCAGGTATGCAGTGTAAGTAAAGTTGACATATTCTCAGAAAAGACTTGGGCACTTTCAACAACATAGTCACTCCGCGCTAATCTCATTGCAGGACTTCCTTTTCTTGAGACCTTTAGTTGCATTCAGGTGCAACAGATATTTTCGCAACTTGTTAGTTCAGAGCCACCTATGCAACTCTTCTCATAATCATTGTGATATAATTTCCTGCAGCCACCCAGTATATAATACATTGAGTTATTAGCGGGTCATCATCATTGCACTCCGAACATGTCCATGGGTGCTCAGATCCCTCCTCAGCAATTCCCGCAGTGTCCAACGACTGACAACTCCTAAGTTTCTCATATCTGGCTGTGCCCATCTTTAACTCCCATTTCCATCATCCGAAGAAGTGACGTGGATCTGTGTTTGTTGAAGTCCTGTGCTCTTCCAACATCTCGGAGGGCATTGATGATGTCCGCCTGATCCATTGGTTGCCCATCCTCAACGACAGCACAGCTAGCCAACCTGTCCGCTCTTTCATTTCCCTGTACTCCCCCATGTCCAGGGACATAGACAAAGGTGACCTTACGTATTTTGGATTTCTGCAACGACTCTACCCATTGCATGCGTACAGAGCCCGCCTCCACTTTTTTTATCATGCTCATCGAATCACTCAGTATACATGCGTGGGTGTAGTCTTGTGACTCTAACCATTTGAATGCCCTGCTCACTGCCATCACCTCCATTGTCATGCTACTCGTGGTCATGACACATGCACCACTGTCTTCTTTGACTATTTTGCCTGCCGAGCGTGCTGTAAATGCTCATGCACTTCTTTGATGTTGTCTTACAGATCTGCTTGTATAGATGACTGCATCTTTCTCATCGGTTTTATCGCAGATGAGACCGTTTACCTCAGCATTAACCACGACCGGGTTCTGTTCCCTTCTTTTCCTGTTGAGTGTGACAATACACGAGAAAGTCCCCTTGAATGACGTAGGCACCGGTATCCTCTCCTCACCAACGTTGATATTGGTAAGCCCACAGACCTGTTTGATGACATCTTCTGCTCGGCCCATCCATGATTTGCCTCTTTTTAGCCTGGCACCTTTCCCTGTGTTGAGCACGGGGTGCAATGGATGCTCTTTATCTGTACTAATCTTCAGGTGTGCTCGTGCTCTCCAGATCTTGATTCTGTCATCCATGGTTGGAAAGTCAAGAAGATACCTCATTGCTACACAGGGAGTGTCCCTTGTACAACCCAAGATAATGCGCATGGCTTCATTTTGTATTTTCTCCAGCCTATCAATTTGAGTCGCACCGACAGTAAGAATTGCCAGGGTATACTTGATTGGTGCGAGGACTAATCCCTTGAACAGAAGTGTAAGTAGCCTCTGCTCGATGTTGGAAGCTGCCATGACCTTCAAGGCGGCTAATCCTTTGCGGGATTTTGTTATCTCATGGTCGACGTGGTCCCGAAAACACAGGCTGCGATCAAACTTAACTCCAAGGTATGTCATTAACTTGTCCCAGGTCACCTCATCAGCTCCCATTCATACTACCGGTGTGGTCGTATTAACGATATGATTGTTAAGGGAGAACCATGAAACTGATGCTTTATTAGGATTAACCAAGGCACCTGAAACCCCACACCAGGAATAAATGCGATCGAGTTCGTCTTGCATTGTGGAGGCGATTCCCTGTCTGTCTCTTCCCTGTCGATATACCAGAATATAATCAGCAAAAGTCATAGTTCTTCCCCTCCCATCCAGCTCTTGTTCCGTGATCGTTATTGTGTACACGTTAAATAGAACTGGTGACAATGGTGAGCCTTGTGGCAGCCCTGGACAAATGGATGTTGGCTCGGAAGACCAACTTCCACATCTGAGTATCACATTCCTCTGAAACAGTGCTGCGGCGATTTCTTAACTGGCTTCTATTTCTGCTTTTCTCAATTAGGAGGACACATGGATAGTGATCACTTCCGTGGAACCCCAGTGCACCCCACCTGCAAACTGGTGCGAAGGTGGAAGACACCAGTGCAAGGTCTATGACGCTATCAGAGTCCCCTGTTCGAGTGGCCATTCTTGTTGCCCTTCCATCATTCAAGCACACTAAATTGACTGACACTAGTGTGTTCTCTAGGTCTTCTCCCTGCTTGTTGGTTATGATGTTACCCCACTGGTTTCCTCTAGCATTAAAGTCTCCGCAGAAAATGACGTTCTCTTCATCGAACTCGAAGAGATTCTGCCATTGTTGTGTGTCCACCTTCCCATTACAGGCATACACATTTACAGTCACGAAATTAACTGGGGTCTGCACCTTGACCGCATGTACCTGCAATTCTGCATTGTCCCACGCAGACATATCAACCTCAGCTGCCACCAAATTGTTGCGCACAAAGGTGACCTGCCCAAGGTGTCGCCTATTGTAGAAACAATAAAAACCAGGAGTACTTACTGTCCCGTCACCAAGAAGAGTTTCTTGTAAAACCATTATATCAGCGCCGCACAGTAGCTTATCAAGAATGGACCGTCGTTGATTTATGGACCCACAATTCCAATATGTAACGTGCACATACTTTAGGCCTAGCCTCTCACACTTCGACAGTTTAATGCCACCACACTTGCCTTGTCGTGTTTTCCTTCTTCGATGTTGTCGTTTAGGGACTTCCGGGGAATATGGCACGCTGTTTGCTGGCTTGTTCAGAGGACTCACAAATAAGTGCTGATTTCCAGTGAACTTTTCTGTTTATTTGTTTGTTTTTATTGACATTTGAAGGGATCATGTGTTTGTTCGCGCTTTCTATTTGATGTAAATCACTTTGCTTCTTTTGATTCGTTACATTTTATTACAATTTCCTTATTTAATCACTTATACTCATCCTTGTTGTTGATTGCGCTATTGAACGCATAAAAAAATGGCGGTTTGTTGTCACTGGTCTGTCGTCAAGGTCGCGTAATTCATTTAATTTGTAAAAGGCTCACAGTGTATCCACGTGCTGCAGAGCTATGTACTGGAGTTGGCCAGTTTATAATGTGGAAACGGGTTCTGGACCATGTGACTGAGTAAATGCACGTGCGTCTAGACCATCCACGGCATCGACGTTCAGCGACTAAATCATCTATGATACTATGACGACGATAAGTATTCAGATTCAGATATAATACATGTCCCTATGAGATGAAATCTAACCAGATCACCTTTCCATAAATGTGATGTGATTACAGAAGACTAAACAGCACTTTACTTTTATTTTCTGCATCATATATGTTATTATTCTGCTGTTAAATTAGTTATGAAAGCCTAAATGTATACATCTTTTAATTTGACCTGAATCTATTAATATTTTACTATCTTTCGCTTTTGGCAGTTTTCTGAATTAATGTTTCAAGGTATATTGTGGCAGAAGAAGATTAATAGCAGTTTTATATTGTTAAATTAATTATTGGTTTCAATTAATGCCCTCGTCAGGATATCTGAATTGTTTTTATGGTTCTTCATTTCTTCCTGCTGTTTTTAGCTTTGAACTTATTTTATCCACTTACATTTGATAATTCTGTTCTCTCTTATGTGTTGTCACCATCTTTAAAATGTTATATGAAGTTACATTAAAATGCTAGAGAAACCCTGGATGTGTCTTATAAGGAAAGTAGAAATGCTCAAAATTAATAAAATATGTGTCTTTTAGATGGCCTTCCTGGATGAGAGAGGTCTCAGAAATGGATCAGCCAAAGTCAGAAGCAGAGTGGCTTACCTTTTTCTCAGATTTGTCAAATCTACCAAGTAAGGTCATTATGATTTATTGCTATCTCGTTGTTACAAAATGAAGCCATGGTAGAGCATTTGATAATCAACTGGTTACTGAGAATAGGACGTTGAGTTTCATTATGCCAACAAATGGCTTCTGAGCTTACTTAGGCCTACATTTTTACCAGATTTTTGTAAAGAGAGTGTCTTGTCACTGATCTGACCAAATTACTCAAAAATATGCAGAATGCCCTTTCATATTGCAACTAACATAATTTCCTCAATAACAACACTCGAAATACGATGATCTTGTTTTCTTTTATCATTTTTATTTTTATAGCTTATATATTTTTTTATAACTTTTTGTTGACTTTTCACTAATTAAAAAAAAAATTTTGAATAGCTTTCATGACAATGCTAAAGTTCCTGATAAGCATATATAGCCATGTTAATGCTTTCTTGCAGTAGTGTTCTCTTTTTTAACAAGTCTTGCTATTTTAATACTTTCTTGAAACCACTTCCCATATATGTCCGGTTAGCGCAATCGATAGGCGGTTGGCTTACCACGGCAACAGCCGGGGTTCGTACCCTGGCGAGGACACCTGGGTTTTACTAATTCCCTAAAAATTAGTGGGAGCCGCGATAGCTCAGTGGTTAGTGAACTGGACTACTACGGACAAGGGGTTGGGTTCGATCCCAACCGACGGCTCCGGGTTCACCCAGCCTTAAATGGGTACCGGATTTTTTCTGGGAAAGTAAAGCAGCACGGGCGTAATACCGACCACATTACCCCAAAAATCATGTGCTGAAGGTCTGTAAAATATAGGGTCACTAACACCATATTTCCCTATACGCCACTTGGTGTGACGGGGGGTACTTTACTTTTTACTTTACTTCCCATATATAGCCTGTTTTGCCACATTAATGCTGTCTTGTAGGAGTGCTCTTTCTTGTAACCCGTCTTGCTATTTTAACCCTTAATTACGATATCTGCACATGACTCACTTGTTTATGATACAATAGTAAAAATTACTACTGCTTAAATGTAACATTTAAATTTTAGAAAATCAAATTTTCTTTGAAATTCTGCTACACAGCATTGTGTTTACCCAAGACAAGACACTGTGATCTAGTGCAGTAATTATTTGCTGTTGATTTTTTAGCCCCTCTGCCCTGTCTCTCTCTACAGCGAATCAATTCAGAGGAAGAGGTATGTTTACAGCACTCGGAAAAAATAACAAAATAATCAACAACAGAAAAAAATATGAACCAAAGCAGGATCGAACCCGTACTCAGTGGCACAGCGCCTTGCCACGAAAAGCCAAAAGCTGGAAAACACTGCCACTCAGCTAACTTATCCTGCTTTGGTCCACATTTTTTTCTGTTGTTGATTATTTTGTTGTTTTTTCCGAGTGCTGTAAACATACCTCTTCCTCTGAATTGATTCGCTGATTATCGCATCAGAAGTTTCCCTCTACAATAATATTCATTTATTATTATTTGCCTCTCTCTCTACAGCGGCTGTAAGCATCTGATCAGCCCGTATGTTCTGCACCCTTTTGGCATTGTTCGCTGACTCCCCTGTGTTACAATATTTCTTTGATGTCAATGCCTATGACTGGGGAGATTTCCAACATCATAAGGAAAAATAAAGAATTTCTAAAAAATCGGCAGAATTTAAATAAAAACTGTTTGTCTTTTACAATACCATAGTAACTTTTACTATGATTTACTACGATAAAAAAAAAAATTTCAACATCAAACAAAAAAATCTAACATAAAAAAAAAGAAAAAGAAAGCACTCAGGGGTCACCGTTAGTGATAATTAGGAAGGTATAAGGAGAGGAGGAATGTTTGCCCATGGAAAACTGTCAAATTTTTAAAAAAATGTTTTTGAAGCAGTAATTTTTATGGAAAAAAAAAAGCATTCGGCAGCATTCGTATAGAATCTTTGTGGAAAATTCTAAAGTAATATGGATTACCATAAAAAATCATAAATATTTTCAAAGACATGTATGATGGCTACACATGTGCAGTTTGTACAGAGGAAGGACAGCGAATGTTTTCCAATAAAAACTGGGGTTAGTTAAACAAGGATGTATTTTATCGCTCGGAGTTGCTATGGACTTCATAATAAAGAAATGCTGCACTGGTAACAAAGGCATAAAATAGATTCATGGAGACCATTTGGAGGACCTCGACTTTGCTAATGACATAGTCCCCATCAGCAGTCAGATAAAAACGATGCAGAAAAACACAATTGAACTATCATTAATAGCCAGCAAAATTGGGCTTGGGATCAATCATGAAAAGCTTGGTTCCAACAGATGACAGAATATACATGGAAAACAACACATTGGAAGAGATTGATCACTTTGTCTATCTTGGAAGTCACATTGATCAGGTAGAGGATACCAGTAAAGAAATTAGAATCAGAATAGCTAAAGCAGCGATGTCTTTCAGAAGCCTTAAAAAGTTGTGGAAATCAAAACTCATCAGCACAAAAACAAAGACTATTAAAATCAAAGGTACTATAAAACCTTACATATGTATACCAGAAAACAACAAGAAACATAGAAACAAAGTTGAACGCATTTGAAAATAAATGTCTAAGGAAAATACTTGGTATAGCATGGAACGAATTCAAAACAAATGAGGAAATTAGAGAAATCACCAATCAACCACTAATATCTTCAGTAATCAAGAAAAGACGATGGTCATGTGTTGGGCGTGTGATGAGAAGAGATAATAACCGAATAGCAAAGCAAGCCCTCATGTGGAAAACAACAGGTAGGAGGAAAAGAGACCAACCCAGAGAGACACTGAGAAGAACATTGATGAGAGAGGCAAAAGCAGCAGGAATCGGCTCCCTCAATGAGGTTGAGATGCTTGCACAGAACAGAGACCAATGGCAAGATTTGATAAATATTTTTTGCAAGAATTGACACTGCTATAAAGAAAATTTAGAAAAAGAAAGAGTATCTGGGTCAATGCCCTATTTGCCGGCCATGGCTCGAAAGGTCAATAGATAGATAGAAGTTTTATGATTGTATCGAAATCTAGACTAAATACTCTCTTGAAACCTCTTCCCTTATACAACCTGCTTTTCCACATCAGTCTCTCATGCTGCACCAGTTCTCTCTTTGAAAACTTTCCCCTCTATTTTCAGGAATTATCTGACTCCATACCTGGAGATTGTGCTGAAACAGATGCAGGATCTTTTGACTGTCAACTCCCCCGATAATGGTCTTTCACACTCCCTTTCTGACAGTGACCAGCTGTTCATCTATGAGACTGCCAGCACACTGATTGTGTCCAGCTCTCTAGAGCCAGAGGTAATCCATCTTATAAATGTGAAGATTATCAGTTTCAGTTTAGTTTTTATTGTTGGTATAATTTTTGTTTTTCAATTTTACTTTAGGTTGATCTTAAGACTTAAAGAGACTAATGAGGAAATTCTCAAAGAGGCCAACACGAAAAGGGAGCTCCTAAAAAAACATCAGAAAGAAACAATCAACATTTTTCAGGCACATCATAAGAAGAGGAAAGTTGGAATACTTGGTTACAACTGGCAAAATAAAAGGAAAGAGAGATCGCGGACGACAAAGAGAGAAAATACTGGATAGCTTGGTGTCATGGCATGGAAAACAGTCAATAACAGAACTGATATGATGAAGATTGTGGAAGGACATGATCGCCTATGCCAACTGGTATGGCACATGATGATGATTTTAAGACTCCTTATAATATAAGTAATAAACATAATTAATCATAGTAAAAAAAATTAGTTTTAGATAAACAATTTTTTCTCTTACTTTTTTCACTTCTAATGGAATTTATACAAAACATCTGTTTTATTTGCAATTATCATGGATAGCAAAAATTACTAATGAAGAATGCTTAAAAAGAGCTGGAGAGATCAGAAATATCAGAATCATAAAGAAAAGACAATCTACATTTATAGGGCATTTGATGCGAAAAGAAGGCATTGAAAATACTATAACAATGGGCAGAATGAATAGAAAGAGCAGAGGAAAACCAAGAGAAAAAAATAATGAACAGCTTATCCAAGTGGCATAATAAAAGATCACAGACTGAAATTATGACATGTATGAAGGACCAAGAGATGTGGAGAGTGATAATCGCCTATGCCTAACCAACATGGCACCCAATGATGATAATGTACAATAATTTTGTTTTAAAAACCCAAGTTTGTTTACTAACTTTTCTCTATGAGTTTATTGCCTGAAATTTTTTTCGTTGGAAATTTCAGGATTTACCTAACATGCTGACATTGTTATTTTGGTTTCTTATTTCAGAAAAAGCAGTTACTAATGAAACAATTGTTACTGCCCATAGCAACCAAATTTACTAACATGTTGGCCAAATTAAAGGTAGAAGCAGATGAGAAAAGACAATTGGCCTATGCTGATCGCATGCATATTGCCATGTCTCTTGCTAGGTGAGATTTATATTGACTGTATTATGGTATCTCATGTATCTTTCCAGTAGCAACATATGGTTGTGAATCATGGACAATCTCACAAGCAGCAAACATCAGAAAACAGACAAATCTTCAGGATACCTTGGATAATGAACAAAAGCAATGATGACATACTTAACTCTTTCCGGACTTTTAACCAGCACAATGGCTCCCCTTATGAAGGCATACCTGACCAAAATTCGACACATCGGCTCGGACCAAGTATGGTTGAATATTTTAAAGTAAAGTAACGACTAAGTAAAAATATTCACCAATACGTGTATTCGATTGTCTAGAAGAAGCTTCATAATTACTTCATTCAATTACAACATGGTATTTTAAAAAAATTTTGTTGGATTGGTGGTTGTGTTTTTAAAGTAAATGTGTTTTTTCCTAACAATTATTGATCACGTGGCCACACCATTTCTGGTGCCTAAATTCATTATTTGTGGACATAAATGCATCAAGTCAAGTGTATCTTGAAAAACTTTGGATTAGTTTGTTTATAATTTTGAGAAGAATGGATAGCAACGTGCTTCTAGTCAGGGAATAATAGAGGTAGTGAAATATGATATTTTGATACTATTTATAATAAATAATATATTTTTTTCCATCACATATCACCAATATAATGCTGTTTTCATTTTCTTCAAAAATTTTTCTTTCTGGTGATGTATCACATTTATTTATATTATTGCATGAAATTGTAAAAAGAAAAAGACACGTGATGGAATTTTTCTAAATTGAAAACTAATCTGGTCCAAACCTAAAGTCCGGAAAGAGTTAAAGACCTAAACATTGAATAGAGAACGTAAAAAAAAATTTTACTTCTACAGAGAAAATATTAATACAATGACCATGTCAAAAGACACAGAGGGCTTTAAGGAACCATATTAGAAGGCATAATTCGTGGAAGATGAGACTGAGGCAGACCAAGAATATGGTGTTTTTAAGACATCACAGAGACCTTGAACATGACAACAGAAGGTGTGGGAGATCTGGCTAGGGATAGAGATTATTTCAGATAGGCTGTGATGAATGCATCATTCTGCAAAGAACATGCGACCTCATCATAATATGACATTAATAATTGCCATCTTCTATTGCTGCATTCCTATGTTGGGGGCATCAGACACCAATGCCAGTTACAGTGATGTATTGCAACACTGTTCCAATTACCTCAGAGAGCCGAAATCTTATTCCTAAAAGTTTTCTCTGCTGACCAGAGTAGTGTTTCACACTGATTTATTTATGAATATATTTTAATAAGTCTTTCAGAACTAAATAAAAGATGTGATAAGAAAGTATACCACAACAGTTAACGAGGGAACATTTCGTTGGAGATCAGGGTTTAAGCATGATACTACAAATAGAATAGTATATCTAAATAGATGGCATGTAGCCTGTCAGCCACTGAAGCCAGTGTGTTTACTCTGTGCCATCTGTTAAGAGAGACTGATCACCAATCGGTCTGCTGATATTACTTTTGCCAGTTCTTTCAATAATAATCACAGTATTTAAAAAATGTTATTTTAATTTATAATCCTTTGATATTTAAAAAAATGTAAATAGAAAATATAATCATTGCTTGCTAATTTCTCAAAGAAATGAAGTAAATTTTCAGCAGTAACTAGTGTGCATAACAGTAGGCAAATAATGGAAAGCTTAAAAGTGACACAATAACAGTTGTTTTTTTGTTTGTTTTTTTTTTGGTGGGGGGAGGGGTAATAAATTACTATGTCTACATAGTTATCAGTACTTATCTTTTTTTTTTTTTAATCTTTTTATTTTGTAGTCGTGCCAGCAAAGGTTTTTCTGGCCAACAGACAATGAAACAGTGTGGCTGTGTGTTGGCTTTCACAGAACTTCTGTCCATCTTTCTTGGTGCTCTAGAAGTTACAAACCAGAGAGCCTTACTACAACAGGGTGTCAGACAATATCTGCACAGAATGGTATGACTTTTTTTTTTTCCCCCATTTAAAGACTTTTTCAAGACTTTTATTCTGAAATCATTTATTTTTAGACATTTGCTTTGTTAACTGTGATTTAACAGTATACAATTTTTTTTTTTTATTTGACTTTAACAAAATCAACAAATTATATAAATCTGAATTGTGAAATTATTCCCAAATTAGCATATGTAGGTTCAGATAGCTAATATTATTTTGTACCAACATAGAACTGGAGTTGTCAGTCACTGGACACTGATGGAATTGCTGAGGAGGGGATCTGAGCACCTATGGACATGTTCAGAGTGCAATGATATTGACCCGCAAATAACTCAATAGCTCAATATTATTTTGTATTAATATTTGATACATGATACTGTTCATCAGGTTGTGTGCCTGGAGGGAGAGATAATGCCCTTCCTTCCTGAAGCCATGGAAAGGTTGCTAAAGCAACCAGATACCAGGGAGCTTTATGATTTTCTACCACTTGTTAATCAGATCATTATGAAGTTCGGGGTCAGTATATACCTTTTACAATATACTTTCACATTATTATTATTATTATAGATACATTTTTATTGTATTGTAGCAGTTCAATAGTACATTGTTTCATTAACTCCACTCACATTTTCTTCCTGTTGTCTCTGCCATGAATGAAAAGAGGAATGATTGTTGTCAAGATTAGTCTTAAGAAAGAAAGAACTACAACAAAGTGTCTTCTTCTGCAAGTTTGATTGGAGTAAATTTGTGTGTTAACATAATTGGAGGAGTTTGTAAATCACAGAGCACCATAACCTGAATAGCTGCTTTGATTGAGTGGTTAGTAAATTTACTACAGGCCGAAGAAATCAGAATATGTCTATTTTTATTTTTACCAACACTGCTTCTGAAAATGTGTATCAGAGTTTTATTTGTTATTTATTTATTTTATTTTTTTAAATCTTTGTTTGTGTGTGTGTGGGGTGGGGGGGTCTGACATGATCTTAGAATAAGCTATAAAATTTGTTGTTGGTGTCTGAGAAATGTTGGCACTAAGAACATATTCACTCATACAACTTTCTGTGTTGGCAAATCTATATCATTACCAGTGTACTCTTAGAAAGAAAATGCAATTTACAACTTGAAGATTCTTTTAGGGTTGACACTACACCACTCTTGGCAGTTCCTATAAGCTGTTCTACAACTTTCAGCAGATAAAGAAGTGTGCGTGCACTGAGGGTGCTAGTAGCTCAGTGGTTGTGCACACCTAGTTTGCTTTTGCAGGTTTAAATTCCTAACTCTTTGGCATTATTTTCCAAATTGTTATAGGCTAAAGCCAAAAAAATAATAAAATTGCTTTTTGCTCTCACAGTGAAGATGAAATAACCCTGTCATACCTCATGGCATATAGGGAATATAGTGTTAATGCCTACATTATTTGACTATAAGTAAATTTTTTTGATTATGTGCAAGTGCCATCTTACTTTTCTAGAAAAATCCAGTACCCAATTAAGGCTGGATGAAACTTGGGGCCATCAATAGTGATCGACCCCAACCTATTGTCCTCAGCAGCCAGTTCAGTAAGTGCTACTGAAGGCTAGGTGGTCTAGAGTTAAGATATTGACCTTTGAACAAGAATATCCCACATTTAAAACCTACCACAGGCAGTAAGAAATTTTGTTTTTGAATCCATGCCCCCCCCCCCCCCCCCCCTTTTTCCCTTTTCAAAAAAAAAAGGTGTAAGTCAAATTAGGGAATCTACCTGGACAAAATTGTTAAGCAATACAAAGCACCCCAAATGCTTCAGAGTTCATGCATCTGAGTCGAAACCAACTTCAGTACTAAAGCTAGAGTGTGGTGTGAGTGGCTATTACTAGCTGCATACAATTTAAGTATTATGGGGTTGTTTGGCGTGCGATAAAGATGGTTTGTTGACTGGGGGGTGGGGGAGACGTCCATCAAGCAGCAGAGCTGAGAGCAGTTAGCTACTCACTGCCCTACACCACTTCCAGTGATGCTCCTGGAGACAGACTAACCAGTCTGGCCAAGCAATTATGGATCAAAGAGGGAAAGCAACCCAGTACTAAGAAATGCTGTGCTGAGGTGACGTGTTGATCTAAAGGCACAAATATCACAGCCTATAGCTGCAAACCATAACACAACACACCTATGCCCACTTAACGTCCCCTTAACTCTAGATAACGATACCTACCTGTGACTAACATGTTTATGATACTATATTAAAAATTACTGCTTAATTGTAACATTAGGAGCTATAGAAATAGCATTTTCTTTGAACTTTTTGACACACGGGAGTGTGTTTACACTAGGAGAGACATGGGGAACTCAGATTGATTAATGACCTGAATTTGACACTAGGGGTTAATGTTGTGTTACAATGTCTATCAGTATGGACACCGTAAGTCCATCAGACTCATAGCGTTATTCATTGCAAAAAATCGGCCAATTTCTTTGAAAATTTGAAACAAATCCAACACTCAAAGGTCACTGGAAGTGGTAATTAGTAAGGTAAATGGGGGGGGGGGGTGTTAGAACACAGCAAACAAATTGAAATTTGTCTAAATTTGAAGAATTTGTGTTTTGGTGCTGTAATTTTTACTATGGTATCGTAATCTATGGTTATGGTTGGATGACAAATTGGACTATTAGTTCTTTTAGTTGTTGGGTCAGAAAGAAAAAGGAAAGAAAATTTGTTGATACAACTGAATATTAAAAACAAACACTACTTTACTGCTGCCTTATACTCTCATAATGCCAGTGTAAAATACAAATTGGCAGTCTGAATTATTATTACAAGAAGAGAGTTTCTTACTAAACAAAGAAAATTACTATGCTATCTCACTCTATAATTTTTATGAAGTTTAACTCTTTCCGGACTATTATCCGACACCTCGGTTCTATAAAACTAATCATTTCCAACCACTCACAGACATGTCGGTTATTTTGGGTGTAGCTGAATATTTGATTCGTGTTCAATGATTTCATTTTTAATTCAGCCAATACTTGATTTCCGGAAGTAGGAGAGTTCTCACTTTCACGTTCTGCTGATAACCCGCGAGGTCTGAGTTTCGAACGTTGGAAAATTTTTTTATTTATATTCATTGTTTATTTCTCAAATTTTTTTCACATAATGGCCACACCCACTGTTGATACTTCTTGCAGTCGACCAAAACAATAAAGTGCAAAACAAGCTAGAACTATGTTCGAAACCTTGCTATTGAGTGACTCAGAAATAGAGTATTCATAGTATTTAGACTTGGATAATAATTTTGTTGTGATAATGGGTTGGAATATTGGTAAAGGTTAATGATAAAAAGGTAAGACGATCTTGCTTAGGTTTAGCTAGTGGATGCCTTCTATTCCAGCAATATCAGTGTCTCAGAGGAATCGAGTGGTAGTTATTCTGATAACGAAACTGGTACTTTAGGGACATATCACACAAAATAAGTCCAGTTGTGTAAATAAAAATAATAAACTTGACTTGTAAATAATATTGTTCTGACGTCACATAAATTTATAATATTTTTCATTCTGGGATCATTTACAAAAATGTACATAATTTTGTTATTTGTGGACATAAATTAATCAAATAAACTGTATTTTGGAGGAATTTGGATTATGTTGTGTAATATTTCAAGACAAATGGATAGCAACACATATAAACATGGAAAAGGGTAAGTGAATTACAACATTTTAAATTAAAAATGATCTACCTTGAATATTTTATATTTTAATAAAATATTTTATTCCTTTAAATAATCACATATCATAAATATATTGCTATTTTCATTTTCTGTATCAATTTCCCTTTCCGGTGATGTATAACACATGCCACATTTATCTAAATTATTGTGTGAAGTAGCCAAATTAAAAAGGTGTATGGTAAAATTTCTGGAAACGAAAATTAACCTGGTCCAAATCTGAAAATTCCTGTTTCCTGTTCTGGTCCTGAAAGAGTTAAAAAAAAAAAGTCCTTAAGGATATGTTCTGTTTATTTTCTTTTTTACTATTAAAAAAAGTAAAAAGATTCCCCGTCACGCCAAGTGGCATATAGGGAATATGGTATTAGTGACCATAATTTTTACAGACCTGCAGCACATGATTTTGGGGTAATGTGGTCGGTATTACGCCCGTACCGCTTTACTTTCCCAGAAAAAATCCGGTACCAATTTAAGGCTAGGTGAACCCGGAAGCCTTTGGTTGGGGTCGAACCGTACCTCTTGTCCTTTACTATTAAAATATACTTAAAAAAGTAGGCACATATTTGTGAAGATAGCAAATGCTTATCATTTAATATGATCTAAGTTTGTGGCTCTTCAGTTTTTTTGTAGGGCCCAGTGTTCTTAATCTTCTTCTTGCTTTAACATAAATAAGAACATACATTTTTCTAACAAAATTTGAGCCACTTGTCATTCACAACTCACATGATATAATTATTGTTACATCTCATAGAAAGCAATAACTCCATTCCTGAGTCAAGTTTTTATGCCACTTGTGACAACCATCTACCAAGTTCTGAGTGTTCCAGCTGACCTCAATGATCCTGGCTCTGCAGAAGAAAAGAAACTCTTACAACGAGGCTACTTTCTCTTCTTGGCCACAATTGTCTGCAACTGTATCGATGTCCTAAGTGTTCAAGGTAGGTTGTACTACACTCTTCTCTCTCTCTCTCTCTCTCCCACCCCCCACCCCCTCCCCTCCCTTTTTAAAGAGGGTTCTGCTAACTCTGTTCCAGTTAATTTGTTGATTTTGTTAAAGTCAAATATAAAACAAAGAGAGAGAGAGTGTGAATGAATGAATGACACCATACGCCTAGCAAGGCAGGGGAAGGGGACCTTTATTTTATTTTATGATGATTTAATTATGAATAAAATAGATGACAATAAGGGTAGTTTACAATGTTGTCATATCATTTTGACCAATAGAAATAATCCTTGAGTTATAAAATTCACATGAAGAAAAAATTAATTAAGGATGCTCATCACATTTGATGTGTAGGAAATAAAGTGTTGCTACCCCTTATTTTGTAGCCTCTAAAAATTGGTAGCAGAAATTTTTCTTGGAAGTCAAGATAGCCTGGCATGATCCTGGCCTAGCAGGGCATGGAGGAAGCCTTTACCTTGACCATGTTTTTTCATGACCACGTGCACAAGCGAAGACGATGGCGCTGGATAGGATACACACTACGGAAGCCAACTGAGAGTATTACACGACAGGCCATTTTTTTTGGAATCCCCAGGGGAAAAGACAAAGAGGAAGACCAAGGAATTCTTGGAGAAGACAGATAGAAGCAGAGATGAAGGGGAAGACATGGAATGACCTTAAAAGAATGGCAAAAAAAACAGAATGACTTGGAAAGTGTTTGTTGAAGACCTATGCTCCACTGGGAGCTAAAAAGGTAGAAGAAGAAGACGTGCACAATCATGGATAGTGTGGTCCTTATAAAATCTGGCCACTCTTCTTCTGAGAAAATGCCTGTTGCCTATTTGCAGGTGCTGGATGATTTTCAGAAACATCTAACAAATTTGCACAATTGAAAATTTAACTGGACTATCCTTGTCTTTGCTTTTATATTTTCATAGGATCAACTAGGGCTCTTTATAACATGCCAAAGTTGTTAATTATTTTTGCTTTTTTTAAAATTATTGTTGTGGTCCTGTCATGCATTATCCACTATTGCAGATGTACAGAATCTTAATCAAGTCTTGATGTCAATCATCCAAGGTGCTGTAGAAATCCCAGATCCACAGGTATGTCTGTTCTTATTTGTTATTATTTTGCTTTCATTTTGTTTTCTTCTAAATGGTCATTTTCTATTTAAAGGGTTTGTGAAAGTCAGGATTTGCAGTTAAAAACTCACTATAAAAAATGAGTTAATCCAATGGTATTTCTGTATAATGGATGAAAGTTGCTGTAACATCTAAACTAAATAAAACAATACACACAGTGGATAATTACTAATTTGTAAGTTTTGTTTGTCTGCAGAGTCAGAAGTCTTGTTTCTCTACTCTTCGAAAGCTGGTGGAAGTATGGGGTGAGTATCCTTGGTAAACCATAACTTAGATACAATGTAATAGCTTAAGGGTGTATTTGTCATTTCTGCATTGTAGTTGTGAAACAGCTTTTTCCCATCTAAACCAAACAGCTTGTTGCAGTGAAAAGAGAAAATAAAGATAAAGTCTTAATCATCAGTTTATGAGGAGACAAACAGATAAGTACTGGAGATTGATGCAGTTGAACTTAACAACACAGAGTTCAGCATTTGACAACACAAAGTAGGCATAAAAAGGAGAGAAATTTGTGGTTGGAGAGATATGAAAATGAACATGCGGCTGAATAGGAGTATTTGCAGCTAGACTTTAGAATAGTTTGGCATCACTACAGGTGGACCACCTGCTACACCCACTTTCTAGTATCTAAAATAATGTTCATCTTGATTGTTTATACTGTGAATGATAACTTTCATAGAAGTAATGAAACAGATAGTGATAGAATTAGATGCAAAAAAAAAAAAAAAGCTTAGAGGAAGACACAAATCCAGAAAAAGTGGATGGTTATGAGGGGGGAGCTGGGTTGTCTAGAGGTAAGACTTTAGCCTCTGGACAAGAAGATTCCTGGTTCGATCCCCACCACCGGCCGTGGAAATTTAAAAAAAATAAAATTTGTGGTTTCTTCATGGCTTTACCTTGCCCTGGTCTCTTAGTAGTGAGATCCAATGTCTAGCTCTCTTAGAAAATGGTGAAAAACAGGTCTTGTGTGCACTCATGCATGTTGAAGAATCCTTGGCTATTAAAATAGAAAAGAGTTGGCCAAAAGTGGCTGTTGTCCAGGCAAAAATTGTTAAACAGTCTTCTAATCCATACCAAAGACAGATGTGTAGGGTCAATTAGTGGCTGCTGTCCAGGCAAAAATTGTTAAACAAAGTCTTCCAATCCATGCCAAAGACAGATGTGTAGGGTCAATAAGTGGCTGCTGTCCAGGCAAAAATTGTTAAACAAAGTCTACTCATCCATGCCAAAGACAGATGTGTTGGGTCAAAAGTGGCTGCTGTCCAGGCAAAAATTGTTAAACAAAGTCTACTCATCCAAGCCAAAGACAGATGTGTAGGGTCAATAAGTGGCTGCTGTCCAGGCAAAAATTGTTAAACAAAGTCTACTCATCCATGCCAAAGACAGATGTGCCGGGCCAAAAGGCACAGATATCGCTGCACTGCCGTAAACTAATGACACAATGCATCTACACCCACTAAATGGGTGAGTGCTAAGAAGAAGAGGATGGTTATGAAAGGAATTGAATGAAACAATCAGAACCAGTGCAATCCGGATAGAAAACATGAAAACAGTGGAAGAGACAAACTATCATTCATCAAAGAGCTGGAGCGATGCATTATACATATAGGCATAAGAGAATGCTCAGAGATGGAAAACATGAAAACAGTGGAAGAGACAAACTATCATTCATCAAAGAGCTGAAGCGATGCATTAGACATATAGGCACAAGAGAATACTCAGAGATAGAAAACATGAAAACAGTGGAAGAGACAAACTATCATTCATCAAAGAGCTGAAGCGATGCATTAGATATATAGGCATAAGAGAATACTCAGAGATAGAAAACATGAAAACAGTGGAAGAGACAAACTATCATTCATCAAAGAGCTGAAGCGATGCATTAGACATATAGGCACAAGAGAATACTCAGAGATAGAAAACATGAAAACAGTGGAAGAGACAAACTATCATTCATCAAAGAGCTGAAGCGATGCATTAGACATATAGGCACAAGAGAATACTCAGAGATAGAAAACATGAAAACAGTGGAAGAGACAAAGTATCATTCATCAAAGAGCTGAAGCGATGCATTAGACATATAGGCACAAGAGAATACTCAGAGATGGAAAACATTTATTATTTTGTTGGTGAAATTAATTTGGCATTAACAATCAGCAGACAACTGGCGTAAACAGCGAAGGAGAGAACGAGGTCATTAATTTTTCTGCTTGTGCTATATATGGTGTTGGTATACCAATTGTTGTTACTGCTTTTATCAATAATTAATTGATTTAGCAACATGTGAGCTCTTGTTCTTTGATTCCAGTGCATACACTCAACAATATACACAGATGACCTGGCGTTATGGGCTCGTGAGGAAAGTGTATGTCGGTGGCTGGACCCAGGATGCAAGATGCCCTAGGTGAACTTGAAAAATGGAGGAACGCCTGGTTCTTACCAATCAACGAAAATAAACTACATGTACAATTTTCAGCCTATCAAGAAACACACTCTCTGCAAACTTGAAGATAAAAGACCATACACTCCCTATTGACCAAAACCCAACATATCTTGGCATCACCATGAATCGCAGAATGACTTGGAAAAATCAGACAGACAGAGCAAGGAAAAAAGCCAGAAAACGAATAAATATTATGAAGAAATTGGCAGGAACGGACTGGGGGGCAGACAGTAATATTTTGAAAAGACTATACGTAGGAAGAGTCAGACCAGTTCTAAAGTATGGAGTCACAGCCTGGGCTATGGCTTCCAAATCACACCTTAGCAAAATTAACAGAACACAGAACCAAGCTGCCCGTATCATCACTGGTGCTATGAAATCTACACCTATCAAGACTCTAGAAACAGTAACAGGTTTACAACCCTTAGATGACAGACGGGTCACTAAAGTATTGCAACAGCGGAGAAATATAGAAGGCTCCTTCGCCACCCCATGCACCAAAGAATAACTGGTTCCGGAATTGTACGACTAAAGAGGAGCAACTTCGCTGCAATTGCCAATGAACTAACTACTGGAGACCCAGTGCTTTCCCAAACAATATCGAAACCCTTGGGCCCATCTGATATGTCTCCTCATGGAAAAAATAAAATACCAGAACTTAAGGAAAATATAACAGGAATCATGAAAAAAGGCACCCAATCAGACACAGAAAGAAAACACGTAGGAGAAAAACGCATACACGATACCTACCTACAGGACTCTTGGTCCCACATATACACAGATGGCGCTGCTACAAATGCCACCAGAAATGGAGGTGGGAGTGTGTTCTTGACGCTGAATAATCAGGACGAGATCACCAAGTCAATATATATATATATATGTATATATGGCCCTTTTCGTCTTGTCAGACGGTCTAGTGGAGGCTATTGCGTATTTTTTTGAGGTATTGTTTTTGCCGAACAGCTTCTCTCGTGGCTAATTCTACCAATGTTTGACAAACACACGCGTTCACATAATGAACAGGTCAGGCTCGCTGATCCACAGGGTTTACCATCCTTTTTCATGAGTCTCTTCTCTTCTAAGTCCTGTCTTAGCACAGTCTCAAATGTTGTTATACCGTTCCTTATACATGCTCTCCATGATGTGCGATCACTTGCCAGATGTTGCCAGTCGTTTTCACAGATGGAGAAGTCTTTCAGAGATGATTTGCAGATATCTCTATATCGTAGTTTAGGTCTGCCGATTTGTCTTTTTCCGTGTTTTAGCTCACCAAGTCAATAGCTACTGGAAAATTCTAAAACAACTTTAAAGCAGAAACTGAGGCCATCAGAGATGCTGCAACACTGGCTACTCAACACAAAAATAACATGCACAATAAATTGGTAAATCTGACTGATGCACTGTCAATACTATCAGCTCTAAAAAGCCCCTAAAACAATGAACTAGATGACTTGAGAACAACTCTGGACCAACTATGCAATAACTTCCAGAGAGTAGTCATTCAATGGATACCATCACACTGTAATATACACAGGCGCGAACGCGCAGATAAATTAGCTAAAGAGGGAGGGAGATTACCACAAGAGAACCAGCCGCTCAGTTATGATGAAGCTAAATCCATCCTCAAAGGTCAGTTCCATGAAAAATGGAAACGAGAAAAACCTAAAGCATAACGAGAGTGACGGATACCACCAACTATCAAGGAGGGATCAAGTCATCATACTTCGCCTACGCACTGGCCACAGTAGAATTAGAAATCACATGTTCACCAAATTCAAAATAGGTACAACCAGCCTATGCTACTCTACACTGGACAATATGACTACAAAACATGTTCTACAGGATTACCCCCAGTACACAGACCTGAGAAGAGCAATGTGGTCCACGCCCACCTCCCTGGAAGAAAAACTATATGGGGCAATCGATTCGCTTAAACAGACAGCTGACTTCATGAGAGAGTCTGAAATCCTACTCTGATTGAGTCTTGATCGTAGAGAGAGAGAGAGAGTGATTCCAGTGCCATGATATCTTTAGCTTTAAAAAAAAAACTATATCCAAAGTTATTAATCATCATCAAGTACCATTCCTGCTGGTATAGGTGATCATGTCTCTCCACAACTTTTTTATCTCTACAGCTGTTTATCAATTCTGTTGTTGATTTCCCACTAAACCATTTTCTTAGGCTGTCTTGAGTCTTTTCTTTGTTTTCATTTATTGTTTCGTGCCTTAATTTTCCCAATTGTTACTATATATTCTAGTTGTTCCTTTCTCATTATATGCCCCAAAAAATGATGATTATTTCATTCTGATAATGGAAATCACATTCTTTTTGCTTTGGCACATTTAGAACATACTCATTAAAGCTGTCCATGATATTCTCAACATTATTCTGTAAAAGCACATTTCTGTGGCCTCCAACAATTTTCTTGTCTGTTGTCTTATTGTCCAGGATTCATAACCATATGTCAAGCCATGTTACACATTCATTTCCAAATATATAATTACTCATAATATGATATAATTGTATGATGCAAGAATGCTACACTAAATGTCTATATTAATTAGGTGGCAGTGATGGCTTGCAAGGTTTTCCAGAGTTTATCTACAAAGAAGTCATCCCTGCTTGTTTTATGGCACCGCTAAAGCCAACCTTTGACCTTTCAGATGGACAGACAACGCTTGTAAGTTTTTATATAAATTATGTAGTTCAATAAGGTTTTTGCTATGTGTTTAAACAACCTTATTACACAACAATTATTGTAGGTATCATTTTAGTATTGTCCACAATTTGATTGCAAAATTTGAAGAAACTCTTAAACTTCACATAAACATCAGAAATATTAATTTGAAAACAAGTGGTTTGTTTTTTTTTAAAGAAAAATAATGGTGACATAATTGAGTTTATATGTTTTATATATATTTCATATTAAACAAGTGCTGGCATATAGCATATGTTATAATGTCCTATGACATATGTTGTAGGAGAATGAAATAATGTTTTTCTTTACAAGACCATGACAATTTGAGGTGAGCAGGCCAGTGCTCTTTCTCACTGCCTTTACTTATTCCACAACTCTGTAAGCCAGGTCCTTATAGCCATATTCCTTGATTACCTGAGTAACTGGAGAGTCCGAAGCTGCATTTGAACACGTCTTCATTTAATTGGCAAGAGAGCTCATTAGCACTATGCTGCTGACCATCTTCATCAAGAGCCGTGCCTTCTGGCGTAGGTGATCATGTCTCTCCACAACTTTCGATCTCGACAGTTATTTATCATTTCTGTTGTTGACCTTCTGCCAAGCCATTCTCTTAAGCTGTCTGGTATCTTTTCTCTTTGCTTTCCTCTATCTCTTCGTCCCACAATTTTTCCAGTTGTTACAATATATTCAAGTTGTTCCTTTCTCTTTACATGGCCAAAAACTGATGATTGTTTCTTCCTAATATTGGAAATTAGCTCTCTTTTTGCTTTGGCATCCTTCATAACTTTTTCATTACTCCTTTTTAGCTGTCCATAGTATTCTCAACATTCTTCTGAAAAGCCACATTTCTACAGCTTCCAATGTTCTTTTTTATCTGTTGTTCTATTGTCAATGATTCCCATCTATATGTTAAGACTGGCTCTACATAACATTTAAGAACTATTTTTCTTGTTTCTATTGTCAAAAATGGATTGCACAGTGTCTTCCTCATTTTTTGGAGAGCTGCTATACTGCTGATACTGTGTAAATGTTATCATATGACATTAATTGAAAAGATAATATAAGCTATAGCCATCGTCCTGAAACATCCAATCATTCATTAAAGTTATGTTTGTATAATACATAAGATATATTGATAACAGAAATGCAAAATCACAGATTAAAAATGGTTATTTTATGAGAGTATCTAACACATTATTCTTCAAAGTACAGGACATTGTGTTCAAACTTTCCCATAATCATTATTGAACCATCTAATAATCAGTCTGGTTCTGATCTTGTTATGTACAATATTTCTACTAACCTGTTTATTTCCATTTTTCTTTCATCTAGAGTTGTCAAATGTTTTTATTGGAATTCTCCTTTTTTTCCAATCAGATTGCTATTTTGAATTTTACAACCTTTGTTCTATTAAAAATATGTTTGTGAATTTTGCTGTTTTTATTCCCCTTATGTTATTTTCTTGTTTATTTAAAGTGCTATTTTAGAATTATTAAGCTACAGGGTTTGAATTAAGAAAAGTATTATTCTCTTCTTTCAGGTGCTCGGTGAATGTGCCTCTTGTATGCAAGAAATATTTAATCGCCGGGTAGGTTTGGAATATGTAACGAACTTTTTGTATATCTCTGGTTACTGGTTGGAAGAGTAAACATCACTGCACTTTGGCAAGAACTGTTGTTGTTTGGTTAAATGTTAACGATACCTCTAGTTTAGTTGAGTCGATTGGTCATCCTCATTGAACATTGGACAAGTCCATAAGTGCACAGATTTCCTTCTCAGTAAATCCTTCAACATACAATGACTAATGACACCAGTAGTGTGTTGGACTTGTCATCTTTTTAGTCACTCTTTCATCCAGCATCCCTGAGGGCATTCAAAATGTCAGTATGATCCATTGCTCTTTCTCACTCAACATCAGCTAAACTAGAAAGCTTGTCAGCACATTCATTACCTCTTAAATCTGCATGCCCTGGCACAAAAATGAAACATACTTTTGTGAGGCTAGCCTTCCACAGAGACTCCAAACATTGCTGTTGAGTCCAGCCAGTTGTGATCTTCCTAAGCTTATTTATTGAGTCACTGTGGAAACACATGTGTATAAGTCTATGTCTCAAGCCATGCCAATGTTTTAGTGACACTCATAATTTCCATAGTCAAACTACTTGTAGTCAGCTTGAAAGCACCACTATATTCCTTCACATTTCTACCTCTGATAAGAGCTATGAAAGTTCATGAGCTCCATGCCAAATAACAGACCCATTAGTAAACAATACCTCCAGATGTATTTATTTACCAATAAATTTTTTTCAATCTTTTTCTCAGCGTAAAAGTGTTAATTTTAATTTTTTTTACAAACAGGCTGCAGATTTTAATTATTTTATTTCAACTGGTAGAATAAATGAAGTAACTCAATAACTTCACTAAACATCACTTGCATTAATTTTTAAAACATCGGTTTCAGTGAGACTGATAGTATCATTGAAACTGTATATTATTCTGTATATTTTTCATTCAGCTTTGTAGTTTGTTAATGCAAACAAATTTGACTAGAACGATTTTCCTTTTCTAGTCATTCATTTGTATCACCATTTTCATTATGACACACAAAAATAAGTAGGTAACATGTTTTTGTGTATTTACATACTTTGTTTTCATAACTGTACATTTACCTGCTATGTCTAGAGACTAATGTAAACTATAAAACATCTAAAACTGAGTGCTTTAATGCTAGGGGCATATATTAAAATGCAAAGAATATATAAGACAGAGCTTGTATTGTATTTGTCTTGTGGGAGCTGCGATATGTTTATTTGTATTCTTACTATTTATTTAAATATGCTTTAAATATATTACAGGGTCAAGAACTTCTGATTTTCCTGAGAAATGATTTTTTTCCATCCAAAGGAATCAGTCAGGAGAATGCAGAAGTAGGTTTTTTTTATTTTAAAATAATATCAGGTTTTCAAAGCTTATGTAGAACCATAAGGCTGTCATATTTTTGTAGCTACAAGATATATTTACTTAAATGATTACGCTGTTCTGTCACTATGGAAACCAGATAAAATTGTAGACTGTACTATAACTTTCAACAGGAAGCCATCTTGGAAGCCAACTCATAGCCATGATTATAAACTAATCCACAATTGTAAATTCTCAGTAGAAGATTTAGCACTGTCTAAGATGTGTAGTCATGATGATTTCCAACTCATAATGTGTGCCTGACACACAGAGTTAGACAACAGCTTAAGCCAGGAATACAACAGTGACCATCTCACTTCCACATTTTACTCTTGCTTGAGTCTGATGAAAATTAACCTGCTACCAGGATGTGACACTGAGGTTACTGATATCAGTTGATAGTGTGTCTTGCTGGACACCCCCTTAACTTTGAAATATCAGCATATTGCAATCATTGGAGTGGGATACAAATTGTCTCATGTTGTAATCAGCAATGCTGTAGTCACACTGTCGTCTGAACGTTTGATTACACAGGAATTATCTATATGTCTCAACATTTCCAGAGCCAGCATGATTACTTTTCATTTGACTCAGTACTAGCTTTAATTGCTCTCATCAGCACTCCATCCTTCATTCCTGACTGCTTTAATAGGTCATCGCTGTAGCTGACAGGCCGTCCTCACCAAACTCTGATGCTATTATATGAAATGGGATCTCTGTTACCTCAGCTTTGTAGCCAAATCTATGTATTTGGTTGTTCCTCTATCCTGGCTTTCAGTAGCACTATGCTTGTCTAAAACTGGATGTGTAAGATCAAAGGAAGGAAAACTTGATTGAACAAGAAAGCATAAGGGAACGATGGACAGAATACATTAAAGATCTTTATAATGATGAACTAACACAAGTAAATATTAAGGATAATGGAGAAGGACCAGAAATACTCAGAGAAGAAGTGGAAGACGCCTTGCGCAATATGAAAGCAGGAAAAGCTCCTGGACCAGATAATATAACTATAGAAGCGATTAAAGCCATGGGTGATTTTGGGATAGGAATAATAACAAAAATATTGAATGATATCTACAACAGCGGACATATACCAGATGACCTGCTCAAATCAATATTCATAGCCCTGCCAAAGAAATCTGGTGTGAATGAATGCGATAATCATTGCACAATAAGCCTTTTGAGTAACATGACTAAAGTATTATTAAGAATCAGCATGCGAAGAGTGCGAATCAGTCCAGAAATTAGAGATGAACAGTGTGGTTTTGGTAGAGGTAAAGGAACGAGCAATGCCATATATATCATAAGATCTTTAGTAGAAAGAGCCATAGAGGTGAAAACAGATCTATACCTATGTTTCATAGATTATACCAAAGCATTTGACTAAGTAAAGCACCAAATAAGAATACAAATTTTAGAAAGCATAAACGTAGACAGCAAAGATCTAAGAATAATAAAGAACATGTACTGGCAACAAACAGCGGCCATAAGAACTGGAAACCAATTGGAAATGTTTCAACAAATAAAACACGGTGTTAGACAAGGTTCTGTGCTGTCACCAGATTTGTTTAATATTTATAGAGAGATTATTTTAAGATCCATAAGGAGCATGCCTAGAATAACAATTGGAGGTCATAATATAAATAATTGAAGGTATGCTGATGATACAGTCTTAATCGCTAAGGGTGAAAATGAGTTGCAAGAAATGTTGGATGTTATAGTGAAAGAGAGCAAAAATAAAGGACTCAGCCTTAATAGCAAAAAGACAAAATAATGGTAACAACAAAGAAAAAGCCATTACCTCAGTGCAAAATAAAGACAAGTGGAACAATATTAAAATAGGTAAATGAATTTAAATATTTGGGAACTTTGCTAACCTCTGATTGAAGATGTACAAAAGAGGTGAGATGCAGAATGGCTCAGGCAAAAGCAGCTTTCCAAAAAATGAGGAAGATACTATGCAATCCATTTTTGACAATAGAAACAAGAAAAAGAGTTCTTAAATGTTATGTAGAGCCAGTCTTAACATATGGATGTGCATCATGGACAATGGGACAACAGAAAAGTTCACTAATCACTGGAGCCTGTAGAAATGTGGTTTTACAGAAGAATGTTGAGAATACCATGGACAGCTAAAAGAGTAATGAAAATGTTCTGAAAGAGGTCAAAGAAAAAAGAGAGCTAATTTCCAATATTAGGAAGAAACAATCATCATTTTTTGGCCATGTAATGAGAAGAGAACAACTGGAATATATTGTAACAACTGGAAAAATTGAGGGACGAAGAGATGGAGGGAAACAAAGAGAACAAATACCAGACAGCTTAAGAGAATGGCTTTGCAGAAGGTCAACAACAGAAATGAAAAATTAACTCGAGATCGAAAGTTGTGGAGAGACATGATCACCCACACCAGCAGGCCTGGTACTTGATGATGATGATGCTTGTCTTGCAGTGATCATCTTTTGCTTCTGCTCTCATTACCCTATCCACTTTCCTATTCTCTTTTCAAATACAGAGACCTCACATCTTCTGTTGCCTACGCAGTATCTTTAGAGGATAATTCATAACTCAAAATTTATGTGGGTTTATTAGGTGTTTTTTTTTTTAATGAGATAGCCAAAGAGTGGGGAGGCGGTTACAAAATAGACAATTATGGTAACAGTAGGTTTCCTACAAATATGTTGTTTTACTTTTTTCTCCCTCAGTGCTACATTACAAATTTACAGTCCAACATCAAGGCATTCAGATCATGGTTAAAGGTAAATATGCGTTTGTGTATATCTAATCATGTGTTTGAGTTTTATGTGTAAATCCATATACATAGATAGTGACAGGCCAAATCTTATATCTGTAAATTGTTCTGAGTAATGTATCTTGTAATAGCTATTTTTTTATCAGTTTTATATTATATTATGTTTACATTTCAGCTATTTTTTATTGAATTAAAAAAAAACATACATTATTCTTTTCCAGAATTTTTTCTTGCAAGCCAAGTCATGACCAAGCTGGAAGCCTATTTTATACAAGGCTTTAGTCATTATGTGTACAGGGCTTAGTTTATTTCAATTAAACGATGTTGATTATACTTCTAATGCTGTTTTAAAACTAATCATATTTGTTATTGCCCACTCTGAGAAGGGTGTTTCATGTGTTGTGTTGCTGTTTACAGCAAAGCTGCGATGCTTGTACCTTTTTGACATGATGACACATCCAAGTTTGTCAAGGAATATTCTTGAATCCAGGTTTTCCTGTCTTTCTTTATTCCCAAATTACTTGGCCAGGCTTCTAGCCTGCTTGCTTCCAGGACCAGCATAGTAGGATGGAGTAGAACCAAGTCAAGTTTTTACTATGACATCCATGGTCAGCTATGAGTCATATGCTAGTATCATCTCTGGCAATGCACATCTCAGGTCTTTTAAAACTAAAAATGCATTACTAATAAATTTAAATATGTTTTGTTTATGTATATTGATGTTTTGAGGAGAAAAAAATTAGCATGTTACAATGAAGCACAAAATATAAGTTCAAAATTTTCATAAACAGGAAAGCATCTCCATGTAAAAAATGTAAAAGTCTCCATAGATAGTGATATGTAGCATAATTCACATGCATGGTTACATTTACCACTTTACATTTCTTGGTGCATAGATCAAACACCCAATGTGTTAACTCTGGTGTTGTAGAGCCACATCAAACTCTATCAATAGTGAAAAAAATGTTTTCTTATAGGGAGTGTTACATTTCTTCCATGCTGAGAATGTTTCATAAATAAATTGTTAAATTTCTTTTCACAGACTATGTTACATTTTCCTGAAGACTTTTGAAACATTTATTATAAGTAAATAAAGAATATTGTTGTAGGCATAACTCTTAAAGTTCAAGAGTTGGCTTCTGTTCCATGAAGAAAAGTATAGCTCTTGGTAATGTGTATAAGAAATTATACTTTTGACATGAATAAACAGGACAAACATGACATGTCAAACAATACATGAATAAATCATGTATACGTCAGTACCAGAACCACTCACATTTTACTTCAACACAGGACAACAAGTCTGATCTATATGCGTATGTCTCCACCTGACATGTTTTATATTCAGAAATTTGGTATTAAAATATGCTAATGTCACTTGCAGTTCTGATAACATGTGAGATTGAAATGAAGTTTGGTTTGTTTTTGACTGCAAGTTTTTTATTAATCGCTGCATAAGAAGGAATGGATGTCCTTTATTTCATTGTTGTTGTTGCTATGAAGAAGATAACAGTACTGAGACAACTTCACATCTGTCAACAGTCTGACCACTGCTTCTCCAAGGATGTTAATGGTGCTGTGTTCAGTGTAAAATTGATGTAATGTCTGAAGAAAATTCTAACGCACATTAGGAGTGGTAATTATTTATTTTCTCTTACCTGAAGTAATTGTACTTTCAGCAATTCCTTAGCTGCATGATTTGATTGTTGTTTCTTTGATTTGTTATGTTAAGCGTGTTATAGTTAATATTGATGGTTTTTATGGAATCTTTTTATTTTTGCTTGTGTGGAATTTCTAAAGAAGGAATGACTAAATCTATTATATTTGTTCACATAAAAGAGAAAGTATTAGATAACATCCTTTACTTGATTGGAAAAATCTGTAAAACCACATACCATCATAAAGAGTAGACTTTAGATCGCCTGTTCTCTTCGTGTATATATTTTAGCAAGAAAGTCAAGAGATAACCAGATCTATCCTAAGGCACTCTATATGGGAGTTGAAGTAGAGAAATGGTATATGAACTGGTCTACCAAGGACGAGAGGTCAGGTTTGATATCAATGATAGCTTTTAGGGTCATCATCAGGTCGCCTGTCCTTTTACAGAATGTTGCATTCACTACGTCCTGTCTGAAAGCAACTCTGTCTCTAGTCAGATCTTCCACATATTCTGTTGTTAGGTTCAAGGTCTCTTTGATGTCTCAAAACCACCTTCTTGGTCTTCTTCTGATGCATCATCCAGGAATTATGCCTTCTATTATTATTCTTTCTAGCCCACATGACAATAGCATTTTAAATTAGGCATTTAGGTTCACCTAACTCTTAAATGGAGTATGGATTTTTTTCATGAAAAGAAAAATGACACTGACATAAAACTGACCACATTACTCAAAATGCATTGATAGTCCCAAAATGATGATCACTTACATCATATTCCCAATGTGCCATGTGCTACCAGCAATGACAATGCTTTGAGAGTTGTATATCTTTGTTCTTAAGTGTCACTGGCAAATCCAGTGAGATCCTGGTGTCAAGCTGTAGTGACATAATCAGTCTGTTGAACTTATCAGTGGTGAGGTGATCAGCGGCCCTGAATATGAGGTGTGTTTGGGAAGTAAATACTGACTGCAGATATCTCCATTGCAGTTTTGTGGTCATCAATGTGACAAAATACACTGACTGTCCACATCTATTAAACAAGCATTAGACTCCATCATGAGAGTCTCAGATCATGTTTACGTCACAGTTGTTTGTCACTGATCCTTTAGTTGATTTCCTCATTTATGTCTTTCCCTGAAGATAAAATACATATGCTTCTTCTATTATACGTTCAAAGTGATTAAAAGAAGCTGTATCTTAAAATTTAAAAACATTTGTGGTTAAAAATTGAATATTGCATTCCCTGACACTCTCAAATTTGTCAGTCTTTCATCTTTTTGTTACAAGCATTAGCAACTAAAATATCTTACATAAATATTGACTTCAACTAAACTATTTTACCTTTTGTGTCTAGTATCACAAATTGAAACCACTTCCATAAAATATCAATTTTAAGAATGAGTGGAATATTCTAGACTCTCAACTGCAAATTTATAATATTAGAACTGTCACTTTGAGACAAAAAACAAACAGCTGTGACATATTTTTGTCTGTGTTTAACATGTTGAAGATGATTAAGCAACCCTGAAACTGTCAAATTCCCATCTGTGGAGTTGTTTTGTTTTCTGACAGCACATAGCCACCTCACTGCTGCCCTTGTCAGGCCCTCATCATATCATTTAAGTGGAAACAAATGACTCAGAAGCATGCATACTCACCCACTCTTTCTTTACATCCCAGACTTTGTAACCAGATATTTTCATTTGTTTCTCTATTTTGAGAAGTTCATTGTCCCCTGAAGCAACTTTTAAAAGAGATTGTACAGAAATATATGTGTTGTCACTGATATTCTCATTCTACCCAAGAATATAGAAATCTGTGTCCTGTTATTATAAGTAGAACATCCTTCCAGTTGTGTCAGACATTAGATTCCAGTAAACCTTGCATAAGTTCCTATTGTGGACTACTCAGTTTCACAATGGAGTCAATGCCTGCTCTCTTTGCCCCACTTGTCTCTTGAGGTTGACTTATTTTTCTGTTGTTTCCCATTTGAGGGTTACTGTAATACTTCAGTTTAAAAAATGGAAACTGTAGTAAAATATTGTAATATTTGACAAGTCTGATAAAAATATTTTAAAATAAGCAATGGGCACATATTTTCTGACTATTCCTCGTACTGTGACACCTGGTAGTGACATGCTGGAGATGAGGAAATACAAACATGAACATCCTTTATCATTTTTCAGACTAACATAGTGACATAATTTCTTCAGTCAAAAAGTCCACAGAAATAACTGGGTACACTTTTTATGGCAAGGTTTTGTTGTATAATGTGTTGTGTGCAATTTTAGACAAGTTTGATGATGACGTTTTATAGTGTGCCTCATATGTATGAGAATTAAAGTACATTAAGAATGGACATTATGTATTTAAATTTGAAAGTGGATTTTGATAGAATGATGTTGTTTTATTACATTGAATGTCAGAGCTTAGAAGCTCTTGAGTTCTGTTAGACCTCCAATAATTTGAAAGTATTTAAAAAATGGTATTAAAATAAAACAAGTTGGGTAATTTAATTAATGTAATTTAATTGTGTCTATTTTGAGCAAAAATCCAGTTATGAAGCGTTGATAATTCAGAAGGCAAGTTGTTTTAAAGTTAATTCTCATGTAACATGTTTCTAAGTTAATTGAATTTGTTAAGTATTCAATAATATTTATATTGAGCACAAATGTGCAGAGAAATATGTCTTGTATTTTTAGAGACGAGAGTTTGTGCTCTAATCTAAGCTCTGAAGCTAGTCAAACATTAATGGTGCATAGGAACAAGTAGTACTTCTCTAAGTGCTAAGAGAGGTTATTAAAACATGTATTAGTTCACCCCACAAGTTTTTACATCAGCAATTATTTTGTATAATTATAATTTATACAGCAACAATGTCATGAATGACATGGACAAGAGTTGTTTTCCTCCACTTTTAAACTAGTTGGCACCAGGCAACTACATGTCATTGGTTTCAAAGATGGTGGCTGCATTAAACATGCACCGAAGCAAATAGTTGGGATGAGATTTCTAACAGTAGAAGGTTAATAAACTTGCAGTGGTTCTTGTCCAGCCAGAGGCTGACATCTCGCATCTAGACTACACAGTCCTTAATTGATGTTGTATTTGATATTCCTTTCTATTGTCAACTTTCATGTGTTCTGTGAGAATCCTTATTATTTACTTCTTTTGTCAACCAAACCTTAATATTTGCTTTTCCAAGCTGGACGTTGTGATCAATAGTTTTTTTTTTTTTTTTTTTTTTTTTTTTTTTATTTTTACTGTGATGGGTTCCACAGTTCCAGGAGTCTAGTCTTTTTTTTTTTTTTTTTTTAACAAAGATTTTTTTATTAGAGACAATGAAGAAGACTAAAATATTCTTGGAAAAGACAGGTGGAAGCAGAGATAAAGATGATGGGGAAGACATGGAATGATCTTAAAAGAACAAGAAACAGAATGGCTTGGAAAATGTTTGTTGAAGACCTTTGCTCCACAAGGAATCAAAAGGTAGAAGAAGATATTTTTATTCTTCTGCATTAATATTTCTGTGCTGAGAAGGCTGCACATGGAGAAGAATTGCCCCCATAAATCTCCTTGCAAACTTGAGATTGTCTTAACTAATTCATTTTCTATTCTCTCCTTTTAGAGCCATGTTTTAGATCTTATGTCATTTGACAGCTCATTGTTTTATAAGAAGTGTTTTGTATTTCACGACCTACTTGACTGCATGTGTACTGTGTGGGGGTTGAAATAAATTAAGATTTGACTCTGAGTACATTCAGTTTTGAAATATTTGACAAGATACAAAAAGAGGGAGATTCTTGCCAATAATTTTATCTGTTCCAGACATTATTTTTCTACAAAATAATTCTTCACTTCTTGTACCAGATAATATCATCTTCATCATCATTGAGTGCTGTTTCTGCATTGAAGGTTGGCTACCATGGAGTGCCATTCTGCTGTCTCTTGCTTTGATAGTGAAAGTTGTCATAGGCCGACTTGTCCATCTTTTGGTGCTACTCATCCATGTTAGTCTTGGTCTGCCTTTTTTACCTTGTATTTTCCCTTCCAAGATTACTTTTAGTAGACTGCTGTGTTTTTTAACATGCCCCAAAAATCTCATTTGTCTTGTTTGAATCATGTTTAGTAGTTCTCTTTTAATTTTTAGTTATTTTAAAACTTCAACTTTTCTTTTCTTTCCATCCAATTCTTCTATAGATCCACATTTGAAAGGCATCAATTTTCAGTTCTACCAGATAATAAAAGGTACAAGCGATACAATTTTTTTAATTAACTAAGACTTTACAGAGTATGCAGTAAATTTCATGAAATAAACCACTTGGATAAAAGTGCTAACCTGCTATTTTAAAAAAATGAGTAATCTTAGGAGTGTGAATGAAAGCAGTCAGAATAAACAGCAAAGAATAGCACTTGGCATAAATCCACATATAGAAAGACCAGACAAATATGTCTTGGATACATGCATCTACTGATGGTTCAGTAACCAGTGCACAAGCCAAATTGGTGGAGAAACAATCTTCATGGGCCAAAAAAGATTACACACACTGTTGTGGCAACATGAGAGTTTTCAAATAACATAACAGTACCGGCAGATCATTAGAAAACTACAACTGAAGTTTTTGTGATGAGGAGAGCAAAGGAAGAAATATTGTGTATTTCAGGGATGTTCTGTCATTGGCAACAGCATTGAGAAGCCAGGGAAATGCAGATCTAAGAGTGACAGCCTGAAAACTGGCAGCAGTATAAAAGAGATGTGATTTGGTAGATATTGTCTTACTGCTATATTGTCAAATATAGCTAGGCTGATAAGTTGGCCTGGGATAGCATACAAATCTCTCAGCCAGAAGTGACTGAGCACCCATTGTGTTTGCCTGGAGTACTGTGATGTCAACTCTAAAACAACAATGAAGAAGCAAAATGCTGTAAAGGAGGTTGAATCAGAACTGACAGTTGAACCAAAACATGTTCGATTAGAAAGCATGGAAACAGTGGAAGAGACAAACAAAGTAATGCACCAAATAGCTAAACAGTGGAAGAGACAAACAAAGTAATGCAGCAAATAGCTAAACAGTGGAAGAGACAAACAAAGTAATGCACCAAATAGCTAAACAGTGGAAGAGACAAACAAAGTAATGCACCAAATAGCTAAACAGTGGAAGAGATAAACAAAGTAATGCACCAAATAGCTAAACAGTGGAAGAGACAAACAAAGTAATGCACCAAATAGCTAAACAGTGGAAGAGACAAACAAAGTAATGCACCAAATAGCTAAACAGTGGAAGAGACAAACAAAGTAATGCACCAAATAGCTAAACAGTGGAAGAGACAAACAAAGTAATGCACCAAATAGCTAAACAGTGGAAGAGACAAACAAAGTAATGCACCAAATAGCTAAACAGTGGAAGAGATAAACTAAGTAATGCACCAAATAGCTAAACAGTGGAAGAGATAAACTAAGTAATGCACCAAATAGCTAAACAGTGGAAGAGATAAACTAAGTAATGCATCAAATAGCTAAACAGTGGAAGAGATAGACTAAGTAATGCACCAAATAGCTAAACAGTGGAAGAGATAAACTAAGTAATGCACCAAATAGCTAAACAGTGGAAGAGATAAACTAAGTAATGCACCAAATAGCTAAACAGTGGAAGAGATAAACTAAGTAATGCACCAAATAGCTAAACAGTGGAAGAGATAAACTAAGTAATGCACCAAATAGCTAAACAGTGGAAGAGATAAACTAAGTAATGCACCAAATAGCTAAACAGTGGAAGAGATAAACTAAGTAATGCACCAAATAGCTAAACAGTGGAAGAGACAAACTAAGTAATGCACCATATGACCATATAACTAAACAGTGGAAGAGACAAACTAAGTAATGCACCATATAGCTAAACAGTGGAAGAGACAAACTAAGTAATGCATCAAATAGCTAAACAGTGGAAGAGACAAACTAAGTAATGCATCAAATAGCTAAACAGTGGAAGAGACAAACAAAGTAATGCACCATATGACCATATAACTAAACAGTGGAAGAGACAAACTAAGTAATGCACCATATAGCTAAACAGTGGAAGAGACAAACTAAGTAATGCACCATATGACCATATAACTAAACAGTGGAAGAGACAAACTAAGTAATGCACCATATAGCTAAACAGTGGAAGAGATAAACTAAGTAATGCACCAAATAGCTAAACAGTGGAAGAGACAAACTAAGTAATGCACCAAATAGCTAAACAGTGGAAGAGACAAACTAAGTAATGCACCAAATAACTAAACAGTGGAAGAGATAAACTAAGTAATGCACCAAATAGCTAAACAGTGGAAGAGACAAACTAAGTAATGCACCATATAGCTAAACAGTGGAAGAGACAAACAAAGTAATGCACCAAATAGCTAAACAGTGGAAGAGACAAACTAAGTAATGCACCAAATAACTAAACAGTGGAAGAGATAAACTAAGTAATGCACCAAATAGCTAAACAGTGGAAGAGACAAACTAAGTAATGCACCATATAGCTAAACAGTGGAAGAGACAAACAAAGTAATGCAGCAAATAGCTAAACAGTGGAAGAGACAAACTAAGTAATGCACCATATAGCTAAACAGTGGAAGAGACAAACTAAGTAATGCACCAAATAGCTAAACAGTGGAAGAGACAAACTAAGTAATGCACCAAATAACTAAACAGTGGAAGAGATAAACTAAGTAATGCACCAAATAGCTAAACAGTGGAAGAGACAAACTAAGTAATGCACCACATAGCTAAACAGTGGAAGAGACAAACTAAGTAATGCACCAAATAGCTGGAGTGACACATTAGACATGAAATATTCACATATGGTGACACATATATTAGATAGCTGATGACATTGAACCGCTATTCAGCAGGCATCAAACATAGACATACACAGTGAAATGGATATTGAGAGTTGAACTACTGTGTAATTGTGGGTGACATAAATTATCCCTTCCTTTCTGAAGAATAAATTTCACTTTGAGTCATTTACTGTACATCTTTTTTGCTTGGACTTTGTTCAAGATACATATGACAAGATGTTAAAATGATAGACTCATCTCACAAGGTGTGTGCTATCACCTAATGTCTGCACTGTACACATTATGTAAAAGTGGTAGTTTTGATTTAATGTTAAATACAGAGGATGATCTTCTACCCTCATCTTGTAAGCAAACACTATAGAAAAAAGAGGATAATCTTCTACCCTCATCTTGTAAGCAAACACTATAGAAAAAAGAGGATAATCTTCTACCCTCATCTTGTAAGCAAACACTATAGAAAAAAGAGGATAATCTTCTACCCTCATCTTGTGGGCAAACACTATAGAAAAAAGAGGATAATCTTCTACCCTCATCTTGTGGGCAAACACTATAGAAAAAAGAGGATGATCTTCTACCCTCATCTTGTGGGCAAACACTATAGAAAACAGTTCATGAACAGGAAGACACCAATCCACAACAGCCTTACATTGGTTCCTGACAGAACAAGCCCTACAGAAAATGTTGACTGGTAGAACCCAAAAGCCTGGTACAGCAGTCTGCTAATGAGAAGAGTGTGCTGTCAGTTGTTGAAAGTGTAGGAAGTTACTGGCTTTTCAGGTCTATTAGGGAGAGGCAGTGTAGTAATAAATAAACCCTTTACCTCTGTTGACATTTGCAGTAACTTCAATTTGGTTCATGTTTATTTAAATGTTGATTGATGGGGGAAGGACCTGGACGATGAGACTTTGGCCAACCACTTGAGTTTTATGTATCTGGCTTTGATATTTGTGCAGTCAGTTTTGTTTTGACAATAGCCCACTTTTTTGGCCATTCTTGATAGTTATTACTTCTCTTTTTTGCATATATTGAGGCATGTTGATGTATTTTGGATCACTTATCTGCGTTTTTTCATTGCCTTGGATTCCAACATGCCCAAAGATTTATTTCAAAGTAACCTCCATGCAAGTGGACAACTGGTGATTAGTTGTGGTCAGATACAAGTATGTATAACCTACAAAGTTAAAAAGATTTGTTATGAACAAAAGCGTTATGCGTATCAGTTTTATGCACTAAAAAATTACTTAACATCTTCAGCCATACTCTATACAAAACTATTTGTAAGAATATAAGTTATTTTAGTTGCAAAACTGGACTAATACATAGCTTAATCAAATGCATTTTGTGTTTAGCTGTTTACATTAAAAAAATATATATATATTAAGTCAAGGGATGTGAGGGCATTTTTCTGGGTTATGAGCAGATAGCCACGATAGCTCAGTGGTTAGTGAACTGGACTACCACGGACAAGGGGTAGGGTTCGATCCCAACCGACGGCTTCCAGGTTCACCCAGCCTTAAATGGGTACCGGATTTTTTTCTGGGAAAGTAAAGCAGCACGGGCGTAATACTGACCACATTACCCCAAAAATCATGTGCTGAAGGTCTGTAAAATATAGGGTCACTAACACCATATTTCCCTATACGCCACTTGGCGTGACGGGGTACTTTACTTTACTTACTATGAGCAGATAAAGTAAATAACTAATATGCTCTGTGTTATCTTACAAAACTGATAAATTCTTTTACCATGATATCTTTATGTACCCTAAATTTGACTGACTTGTGCATCAGACATCTGCCTCCACTTTTCTTCATCAAAATTGTTTTTGGATTGTTCATTTTAGTTTCAATTTACACCTGCCAGAAACAAGAACTTACAAATAAGCAAAGAGGTTTTTCAGGAACAAGTATATGAACAAATGGAATACAGAACGCCAGGGCTACCAGAGAAGTGATGCTTACTAACAGTTCAGCAGAAAAGAACAAGTAACTCATTTTTAGACTGAACAGGCAACAATGATTGAAATATCACCTTTTCAACACCATCAGGCTAGAAGATTGAAATATCACCTTTTTAACACCATTAGGACTAGAAGATTGAAATATCACCTTTTCAACACCATCAGGCTAGAAGATTGAAATATCACCTTTTTAACACCATGAGGCTAGGTTTAAATATCACCTTTTCAACACCATCAGGCTAGAAGATTTAAATATCACCTTTTCAACACCATCAGGCTAGAAGATTTAAATATCACCTTTTTAACACCATGAGGCTAGGTTTAAATATCACCTTTTCAACACCATGAGGCTAGGTTTAAATATCACCTTTTCAACACCATCAGGCTAAAAGATTTAAATATCACATTTTTAACACCATCAGGCCAGATTTAAATATCACCTTTTCAACACCATGAGGCTAGGTTTAAATATCACCTTTTCAACACCATGAGGCTAGGTTTAAATATCACCTTTTCAACACCATCAGGCTAGAAGATTTAAATATCACCTTTTCAACACCATAGGACTAGAAAGCTCTGATGAATGTGACTGAGGCAGAGGCAAAATGATTACTGAACATCCACTACAATCATGCCTAACATGATGAACAGAGAAGGCTCTTATGACATCATTAGTACTGGGACAAGCTATAGAGATGTCACGAGCCTGAAACTAACAAACACTTTCTTCAAACTTATTAATACACTCTGCATTTCTTCCTGTTTGCACCATTTGAGCAGTTTTTCGTTACTGATATTATTTGACTAAAATGTTATGAGAATTTTGTGTAAAATTATATCAGTACTGATATTTTCTATTGTGTTGATCTCTAGCTTTCAAGTCTACACACAAACATGTCTTTAGTTTGGTTTTAGTTTTATGTGGAGAAAACATCTCCAAATGTTGATTAAATAATGTCGTGGGTTTGCTCAATATTTTGTTAATATTGATAGTTTCTCATCTGGTAGTACTTTACACAAAAAGGGAGCTCTTAAAAAAAACATCAGAAAGAAGCAATCAACATTTTTCGGGCACATCATAAGAAGAGGAAAGTTGGAATACTTGGTTACAACTGGCAAAATAAAGGTAAAGAGAGATCGCGAACGACAAAGAGAGAAAATACTGGATAGCTTGGTGTCATGGCATGGAAAGCATTCAACAACAGAACTGATAGGATGCACGGTAGATAGAAGATTGTGGAGGGACATGATCACCTACGCCAACAGGTATGGCACATGATGAAGAGTACTTTACTTTCTTCTAGGTATGTAGATTATCCAGGAATTCATATTGCTGTTTCAAGTGATTGGTTCGCTCTTTAACCAGTGTAAAGTTATTTTAATTTAGCATCTAGTCAGTTTGTTGCCTGTATATGAGCAGTGTGGATTTTTTTTCAATTTTTTTATCTTGGTAGAGATAAACGTATAATGCTATATCATTTGTAAAAATTAGCTGGTAAAGTTATATCATTGATATGAGTAAGCTGTTATATCATTGGTAGGTATAAGCTGTTATATCATTGGTAGGAGTAAACTGTTATATCATTGGTAGTAATAAGCTGATAGATATATCATTGATAGGAGTAAGCTGATATATCATTGATAGGAGTAAGCTGATATATCATTGACAGGAGTAAGCTGTTATATCATTGACAGGAGTAAACTGTTATATCATTGGTAGGAGTAAACTGTTATATCATTGGTAGTAATAAGCTGGTAAAGTTGTATCATTGGTATGATCTAGGAATAAGCTAGTAAAAGCTATATCATATCATTGGTAGGAATAAGCTGATATAGTTATATCATTAGTAGGAATAAGCTGATATAGTTATATCATTAGTAGGAATAAGCTGATATAGTTATATCATTAGTAGGAATAAACTGATATAGTTATATCATTATTACTAGGAATAAGCTGATATAGTTATATCATTAGTAGGAATAAGCTGATATAGACATATCATTAGTAGGAATAAACTGATATAGTTATATCATTGGTAGGAATAACTTGATATAGTTATATCATTATTACTAGGAATAAGCTGATATAGTTATATCATTAGTAGGAATAAGCTGATATAGTTATATCATTATTACTAGGAATAAGCTGATATAGTTGTATCATTATTACTAGGAATAAGCTGATATATATATATATATATATATATATATATATATATATATATATATATATACAGTCGAACCTGTCTAAGGCGACCATTCACGGGACTTTCAAAAACTGGTCCCATAGGACAGGTGGTCCTGCCTCACAGGTTTCACATAATAAATAGAGCGATACAAAAAATTTGATCCTAAGCACTATGAAAACTAACCTGCAAATCAGCGTAATCCATGAGTAGAACATAGTGCACATGTCGGTCTACAATAGCCACTGGTTGGACACTTTTCATAAAACACGATAGTTAAAAACACACAAAAATATTTTGTCGAATCACTGATATTCGTTCTTCCAGCGTTAATGCTTTTGGTTTTACACTTTTGACGCTGGCCATTTCCTATATTGTGTGTAACACTTTTAAAATCCACAAAAATAATTCACTGAGATACTGTACATGTACGTGAATACACTCTAAGCGGGCAATAACTAATTCTTTAGTTAATTCCTGTAATTTATACGGGCCACGCAATGGTCTACTCTGGTCTAGACGGAACCGCGAAGTGATGTCACTTCACGAATCATAGATCTGTGTCTGCCGTTTTTCTCACACCAGTATTGACTGATAAACGTAACACGTCCCACTGTAATCTGGGACTCACTAAATACGGGAAAACTTCGACACCTGTAGGAGACACCTGTGTCGATCGTTTATGGCTCCCAGCGAGACGAATAAGGACTGGCTGGTCAGTGTATCTTTATCTCGGATTACTACCCGCGTGTCATAAACAGGATAAATAACATTGGCGGCGGTTAATTAGCCTGGTCTCTGGTCGCGTCATACGGTGAGCGCGGTAATCAGTGTTAGCATATAGTAAAAAACTCGGGGAAATTGTAGACCCGGTCCTATAACCAGGGAAACGCTTTAAACAGGTGGTCCTAAGACCAGGTTCGACTGTATATATCATTAAAAGCTTATTCTAAGACTTATGCAGTTTCATCAGCCAGTCTATTAAGAGAACAGCTGATATGGAACACTCTCTTAGTGCACTACGATCTTTAATTTAAATGATTGAGCACTCTTGACTGACACAGAATGTGAATTCACTATACAGAATTTTGATAATTGCTACTATTTTTGATAATTCTATAGTCTTTTAATCATCACCATCATCAAGTACCGGGATTGCTGGCATAGGTGTTCATGTCTCTCTACAACTTTCGATCTTGACAGTTATTTATCATTTCTGTTGTTGACCTTCTGCCAAGCCATTTCTTGTTACCATTACTTCTGTCTTTTTGCTATTAAGGCTGAGTCCTTTATTTTTGCTTTCTCTTTATTGTTACCATTACTTCTATCTTTTTGCTATTAAGGCTGAGTCCTTTATTTTTGCTTTCTTTAATTTTATGTAATGATTCCTTTTATGTAAAGAGCATAATAAAAAGAAAAGAAAAGAAATATAATAGCCTACAGAAGATAATGATGAAGGGCATAGCAAAACAAGAATATGTGACAAGCTTTATAAGAAGGAATAATAGAACAAAGAAGTATGTGTTAGCACTCGGAAAAATTGACAGACAAACAACAACAGAAAAAAACGAAGAACAATATATGGTCCGAAGCAGGATCGAACCCGTACTCTTTATACTTTATAAGAAGGCATTGGAAATATATCAGTCATGTACTCAGAATAGATGAAGAAAAGCTTCCATGTCATGCATTCATGTGGAAACCCTTTGGCAAAAGAAAACAAGGCAGACCAAGAGAATCGCTAAAAACAGAATAATTACTAAGGAAGACTGGAACTAAGAAAGAATCAAGACCTACAAGAACCAGCAGCAAATCATTAATTGTGGAGAACTATGACTTCCACACAATGTAATGTCTTCAGCATGAGAAAAAAATGAACGAAAGAATAGTTCCAGATGAGTGAGACAGAGGAAGACTTAGAAGATGCGTGCAAGACATGCTGGTCAGAGTAGCTGTCATGGAAGTTCCAACACAGACAAATTAGATGAATGTTGACTGTTGTGTTTCCAGTCAGTCCTTTTTTTTTTTTTCAACTGTCAAAATTTCAAACTATAATTTATACATGTTTTTATAAACATTTAATTCATGTTTCTTTTCTCAAAACTAAATTGTAAATTGGAAGACAAAAAAACGGGATAAGAAAGCCAAATTTGTTGGAGGTTCATGAACTATCCTTACAATTTCTATCCCATTTCTGATGTAAGCTGAAGGTTTTTTTATTGACTGGAGAATAAAGGGTGTATGTTCAGTGCAGTCATCATAGAGTTTTTATTTGATCTATGACTTTAAAAAAAACTTAACTTTTTAAACCAAAAATGTTTCAAAACTGATGTTTACCTTATTTGTAAAATGACATATTTTTGTCCACTCAAGTCTGCAACTTTTACCACGATAAAAAATCAATAATGAGTGGCTGCTGTGGGAGTTCTCACTTGGAACAAACTCAGAATAAATGAAGGGAAATAATCGCAAAAATTGTGTGTTGTGTGCTTGCTTGAATGCTTTGTCCTGCAATATAAATTTGCTGAGGAAAATGCAGACAAGATAATCTGCTTCAATCAATGTTGTAGATCCAATTTATAAATAAACGAGAAGTTGAAATGATATTTTATATTGTGTGTGCTCTTGTTTTATATATCTCTTACATTGTGTTGTTTTAAACTTTAGCATCAAATAAGAAACAATAGACAGCCTCTGGCATGTGAAACAAATGGAACATTTTTCTAGCATTTTAAAGACATCTGTTGGGGGAGTGGGTGGTTTATAGGTAGGAGACATTGACCTTTGGACAAGAAAGTCCTGAGTTTGAATCCCATCATAGGCAAAGGAAATTGTTAACTTCAAATACATTTCTTCGTGGCTTGACCCGTCCCTGGTTTATGCGTAGCGAGATCCAATGTCTAACACTCTCAAATAATGGGAGGTCCCGTGTGCACTCAAGCATATTAAAGAACCCTTGGTTGTTAAGACTCTAAAAGAGTAAGAAAAAAATGGCCATTGCCAGGGGCTAAAATTACAAAATGTACCCATTTTCAAGATGCCAGTGGTGGGGAGTGTTACACACTCCAAGGTATGGTGACAGCTTTACAGGGAAGGAACACAACACAATACTGACGTTTCGGCCTGTGGCCTTCTTCAGAATACAGGGACAATGACAACAAACGATGAAGCACAATTATCTATCACTACATGTAGGATGATCAGGTGAATGGAGAGGTGGACAGAAAAGAAGAGATGAAAATAGGATGTTGAATAAGAAAGGAGGCTACATGAAGGGAGGTAGGATGAGTGTCAAGATGTGTAATATAGAAAGATTAGAAAAATAAGGAAGAGTTGGAAATGTCAATAGTAAAAAGTGAATAATGTATCGTATAATTATTTGCCTGTTCCCTACCATTTTCAAGATGGATGTGTCGGGCTGAAAGACGTAGATATTGCAGTTTTGTTGTAAACTAGCAATACAATGCATCCATACCAACTTAACAAGTGAAAACTAAGAAGAAGAATGACATCTGTGACATAACACCAGAACATGAACACAGTTGACTAAGAAGAAGAGGTGCTTGTCAAGAAAAAATGCTGCTGGAGAGTTATAATAGGCACTGGCCAGAAAATAAGTTAATTCAAACTGAGATGAACTGTTGGTTCTTGACAAGCAGTGTCTGACAAGATCATCACTTCTTCTTCTACCTTTCAGCTCCCAGTGGAGTATAGGTCTTCAACAAACACTTTCCAAGTTGTTCTGTTTCTTGCCATTCTTTTAAGATCATTCCATGTCTTCCTCATCATCTTCATCTCTGCTTCTGTCTGTCTTCTCCAAGAAGTTCTTGGTCTTCCTCTTTGTCTTTTCCCCTGGGGATTCCAAAAAGGGCCTGTTGTGTAATACTCTCAGTTGGCTTCCGCAGTGTGTGTCCTACCCAGCGCCATTGTCTTCGCTGTATCTCTTTATCCACTTGTACATTTGTATCAGTGGGTCGGGATTAGGTAATGATGAGTGAACGAGAGGGGAGTCACGGGAAAGTGAGAAGAGTGAATGATAGAAAAAAAACATAAGAGTCCCGTGTATGGGTGAGCGTCGATCAGGAGAGTTTTGATTGGCTGGGGGAATGAGAGATATTCAAGATGCAGGAAAAATAGTCACATGAGAAGTAGCCACGGACTCAGATGGACGGCTTATAGAGTAGGGCCGCTGAGACGGTAACCATAGGGTTAATGTTACCTGGTTAGCCTGTTTAGTGGAGTTTTCAGTCCAGGAGCTGACCATAGTGGTAGTTTGTTAAGAGTTGTGTTGTTTTATGCCTCAGCAATAGTCTAACAGTAGTCACAGCGATAGTAATATAGAAGGCAATCTTGTGTTGCAAGTTGAGGCAATTTTTGTGTTCGGACTATAGATTCTAGTCTCTAGTTACGTATGAAGTGGAGTCTTTCAGTATGGACAAACAGAGTGTGTGAATGAGCATGGCACAGCTTTATTGACAAGTGCCTGCAATGTTTTACATGTGTGACAGTCAAGAGCAAAGTAAGTCGCTGGCTTTTTAATTGTTGTACTATTTGACAAGGTTGTTATGGGTGGACTTTGAATTAGTGTTTGGTATCAGTGTTGTGGTCGCCAACCATAGTAGTGACGAATGAATCTTTTAGATGCGGAAAAGACAAAGTCCTCAGATTTTTGTGGGAACTTCACAGTGGCAAATCAACGCGAAGTAATTCATTATAACGATCACAGATGAAAGTGGCGCATGTCTGGAAAATTAACGGGCGGATGGCAGAGTCCTGTTGAAGGCAGTATTCAAGAAACCAGTCCAGTGCCCAGACCAGCGTTAGCTGTCGAGGCTGACAGAGAGTAGGTCAGGTGGCTTGAGTTCAACAGGCAGTGACACAGTATTGCAGCAGGTGGCAGTCGCCCTGGCCCGAGTTACAGTTGCCGCCGTGGAGAGCGGTACACGTAAGTGAGGGTGACCACGTAAAAAGCTTGCACGTGACATTCATAGATAAAAATTGACAGGGCCTTGATGGGCCATCGTTGCTGCCATCAGTACACACATTCAAGGAGATGATAAACATTTAGATCCAGACGGGGAATCAAACAACGTCAAGCCGTCTGATACATCATGCAAGGGTTTATTGAATACGTCCTCTGTCTGGAGTGTTCCGCTTTTGTTAAATAGATGGTACATGTCAAACGGTTACAGATTTCCATAATTCTATGTTAGTGATTTTGTCCTGCCATTTCCATCCTTTTATTCTGTGTATTAATGAAAATATGTATCTTCATGATTGTCAATTTTTTTTGTTCTCCATGTTTCACAGCCATATAATAGGACTGACTTAACATTGGAGTTGAAAATTTTTATTTTTGCACTTAACCTAATTTCTTTGGACTCCCATATGTTTCCCAGTCCAACAAAAGCTCCTCTTGCTATTGATATCCTTATTTTGGTATCATTTTCTGTTCCTCCCTCTTTATAAGTTCCTCACACTGGCACAAAATATGTTGTCTCTCTCTTTCATCATCATGTGCCGTTAGTGATAATGTCCTTCCACAATTTTCTGTCTACAGTACATCACTTCTGTTGTTGACTGTTTTACATGCCATGACACCAAGCTATCCAGTATCTTCTCTCTTTGTTGTAAATATTGAATTGTTTATTGACATTATTAATTCCCTGCATTATTATAAGGTAGCTTGTAATTCCTTTCCTTCTTGGCAGTGACTGTGCTAGTCAGAGAACCCTGCCACTGTCTGCCATCACAGAGTGGGAACCATAACTGACACTACTTGTCAGCTGTTCCCACAACACAATCCACCACCTGCTCCAAAAGCTTTGCATAACCCCGATAGGGAGGCAGGGGGGGGGGGGGGGGAATCTTGCCCTAGGGTGTCCCGTAGATTAGCGGGGGAAGAGAGATGTCTTACTCCTTTGGTAGGGGGTACCCCTACCCAACAAACCTTCTCTCTCTCTCTTTACCAACAGAACAGTACAAAAATAAACTTTGTTACAATAAAGACATGAATGCTCAGTGAACAACAATGCTCGTCTGACGTTATTATATTTTACAAGAGCTGTCTTTATTAAATGTAGCTGCATGATGATTATATAACATCAATGAACATGAATTTATAACAATCAATAATGAAATGGCAGAGCATACAAGGAATTATGTTTTTATTTTTTAAAAAGGAGAGCGTAATGGTAACGCACTGGCTTGCCGATAAAGTAAATGTGACTTCAAACAAAGAAATGACTCCTGGCTCACGGAGTCAGGGCAGTAATGACAGTGAGAAAGAGCACAGGCTCCTTCATTACAGTGACACTTTATATTTCATTCCACTGTGACTCTGTATCATAGAACATTATTTTACTTTTTCATTATAAAAAAAAGGGGGTACCCGATTCACAAAATATTTGAAGGTATTATCAGCAAGGTACTGACTCCCTCATCAACCAGATGTTACAACTCAGTACTGTGAGTTTAATGTACTTCACTTCTTCCATGAAAGAAAATTCAGTACTTGTAAAGTTTGGGAAGACAATAACAAGATACTTGTTCCCTCACATGTAACAAATTGGTATTGTTAGGTTAAAGCATTGTGGTCCCATCATGTATTGTATGGGGCTGTTTTTATCTTTTGATCAGTTCTCTGACATAACTCAATAATCTTGTCCAAGCAAATTTCACAAGTTTAAATTTGAGAAAATCAAGCAGAAGCTACGCTGATTATGTTTTTTGGCATTTTCAACTAGTTTTACAGAGACAATGAATACCCAAGTGCTCGGATTGCAGTAATGTCATAAAGTAAGTTTTTTTTTTTTAATATGAAACTTATTGTTTAATATAATCATAAACTTTAGGTTTCTTTATGTGGAATAGCTAAAGCACACCAACTTCGTTACAAAGTTTGAGTAATGACACTCGTGAACCAGGAAGTGATTACCTAAAGGTAGATTCTCTAGCACAGTAGATAAACAAACAGCTGTCTTGCATGAGAAATGGAGACAGTCAAAGGTTTTAGTGAAGGCAAACCAGAAACACAGGCAGTGCCTAATTTTTCTGTGTCCAGTACGGAGGCAGAATAGGGTAACCTGGCCCTCTGAAGAGTTGGTACTGTTCATTACCTGTATTGCATTTTAGATATCTTCCACCCACATTGTATTGTAGTGTCATTTAATTTGAGATATTTCTGAGTCCTTTGATAAAAAAGATTTCCTCTTTAGAATGGACCATGTCAACATGTGACAATTTTTCCGAGGGCTGAAATTAAAATGCCCATTTGAAAAGAGAATGAAAGATCACTGAAGAATAAATCAGTGCCTATATGCTATCCCTAACATGCTCTTAACTAATTTGTTTTAGAACGTCTCTCAAGAAATGAGTTATTGTTTCTGACATTCAGCCCAAATAGATTTCAGAACTGGTAATTTTGTCATGAATGGACTTACATCTTGAAATCATTAAGAAATTGTGTGGGTCTACTGCCCCGGTAATGAAACAGCTGAAAGACTTCTTCAAAGGCACCAGTAGTTGAAACAATTAGAACTTGACAAGAGAGATTAACTGAAGGCTCTCTTTTTTATATTTTTTTTGGTTGGAGTGTGATATTTTGATTGACGATGCTATATGAGACTCCAACGACTGGAAGTCAGAGTAGGCATAGGTAAGACTGGATAACTGAAAGGATAGGCTGTATGTACATAACAAGCAAATTACAGGAATACTCAGCATGTATTACTTGTGTCAGGTTGTGAAAGTCTGAGCGCCTAAACACTGGCTTTATGTTATGTTAAGATCATCATTTCTGCACTCCAGATCACAGATAAGTGCTCCAATCTTCTCAAAATATTCATCAGCATGCAGCAACTAACTGTGCTAGTTTGGCAGTGGTTGACAATTGTCCTCACCCCCCAGCCAGGATATCATTCTCTTCTGGAAATGCCAAGATTCACTCCCAGTTCATGAAGTCTAGATAGCAAAGTAGTTTGACTTCCTTCAAAGTCCTTCATTCTACCCACCCTTGAGGTTGTTAATGATACCTGCCCTATCCATTGGCTGTCCATTTGATGTGATTGCAGAAGTGGCTAATCTATCTACTTCTTTGTTACCCCCAACATCAGCTTGACTCAGAACAAAGAAGGTTACACTGCAGAATGTTGACTTCTATATTGATTCAACCTCTGCTTGTAGATACCACCTGTCTGGACTTTGCGGATCAAGTTCATTGAGTCATTCCGCACACATACATGAGGGTAATCTTGTGACTCCAGTCAGAAAAAAGCCCTTGTCATTGCCCTGGCCACTATCATCATACTACTGGTCCTGGGTGTAGTGTGTTTGGTTCAATAATCAGTAATCCCTCACATTTTTGGCCAATATTTTTGCATTCTTATTTCCCTGAAGATGAATAAATCCACTGTATCGCTAAAATGCTCAAATTTAACCAAAATGTATCAATGAATTTATCATTCCCATGCTCTAACATACAATATAAACTCTCTCTCACACACACACAAAGCTGTGAAGTATCACACTCCAAGCATATCTTTGGATTCCATTTCCTCCTCTTGTAAACTCTCTGAGGCATATCTCTGCAACAATTCCAATTTCTTCCTGTGAAGTAATGCCTCCTCAATCTGGAATTTATAAATAAAACTTGTGTAATTACTGAGGGCATTTCTACAACAAAACATTGTTTATTATCTCATGAATTTACAAATATTAATGTGTACAAGGTGATCCAATTCTATTTCATGTACAATTACATTTCAACTAAGAGTTCTATTCTATTGGAGTGAAATAAAAACTCCAAACTGAAAACTAAGTTTATTGCAATTGAAAATGGTCATGTGACCTTTATTTTCAGTAACCACTCAAGCAGAACCAAGAATATAATATAGCACCAAAACAGACATTTTATTTTTATATACTCTTCTCATTAGTTGCACTTATTCCTTCAGTGTGTCATAGTGCTCTTTTCTCATTTTAAAGAAATCATAGATAGCTTCATTCTTATCAATTTTATTAACTGCCTTAATTTATATAGGTAGTTCTGTAAACATGTTTTAGATAGCTTCCTGAAGTCAGTTTATCACAAACCAAGCCACCAACATTTTGTATTGGGAGCCGCTGAACACATTCAGAAGACTCAATATGGAAGTCAGGCTTTTAACAAGTTCTTCCATATGGCATTGACTTCTTCTCTTATAGTTTCATTTGGTGTAAAGTCTCTGCAAATTATTTGGAGGAATCTTTGGAGCATTTATTTTTTAAAGACAATTAATCTCTTTTCCAGAGCTTGAGTGAGCATAGGTTGGAACACAGGAAGTTCATCACCAGGTTATGCTACTATTTTTACACCAAATTCAAGGCCTGAGAAATCCTAACATAGGAAAGTTTTCTATTTAAAAATAAACTACGTAGTTGTTATAGCCATTTGTACACATTTGAACGGTAAGATTTTTATTTTATACATGGTGTGACAAATATAGCATAATATCATTAAAAATAATGAAGCCAATAATGATATTTGTATTTAGTATGCATATATAAGTGTATGAAATGTCAAAGTGATCTGAATGAGAGCTGGTTTCTGTAGCAAGATAAATGACCAAACATCCCCTCTCTGCCCAACATTAAAACCACCATCTTATAATGGCAGTTTATGGCATCTTGAACAACTTTGAGAATATGTTTCAAAGAACTGATCATGTCAATAAAATAGTTAAGAATGAGTAAAGCTATATGGTTAATTTGATTTATTGTGCATTTTTCATAATTGTGTGAAATCTGGAAGTAATATGAACAGACACTTGAGATTTTAAAAATAAATATTGAGACACCATCTCCTCATTAAAATAACATTATGCCTTTGTTTATCATATGGTATAACTACATTGAGATATTATTTTTTTTTTAAACTATTTTGACAATATTATCAAAGTACATAACATATTTAATTTTAAAGAATTTTTTCATTCATTTCACTCTTAGGCCAAAAACAAGGCAGAAGGTGGCAGTCATAGTTCTCCACAATTTACGATTTGCTTTTAGTTCTTATAGGTCTTGGTTGTTTCTTAGTTCCATGATTGAGTCTTCCCTAGTGATTGTTCTGCATAGCGTTTCTCTTGGTCTTTCTCGTTTTCTTTTACCAGATGGTTTCCACATGAATGCTTGATAGGGGAGTCTTTCTTCATCCACTCTGAGCACATGATCAATGTCATTTCAACACCTTCTTATAAAGTTGGACATGTACTCTTGTTTAGTTTCTTATCTCTTATCAGTTTGTTTAAAACGTACTCTGTCCAACTTAAAGTTTGAGTTTCTCCTGAGATATTTGTTCTCAAAAGCATTTAATTTCTTATCTAAAGTCTGGGTGGATTTCCAGCTTCCACATCCATATATTAGTACTTGTATCACACAGGAGTTGAACAATCTAAAGTTTTGTACATTTACTGTGTAGAGTGGATCTCCTGATGTTCATCAGTTTATTGACAGTACTTTTAAGAAGAATTCAATTTAAAATCTGAAGTAAAAAAGTCTACATAATCACAATGCTAAAATTATTTAGAAGTAACCAATACAAGATCAAGTTAAATTACATTTCAAAGTAAAAGACTAATAAAATTCCACCCTGTTAAAACTTAAAAAACAATGACATTAGCATAAAATATGTGAACAAAACAAACCTCCTTCTGTGAAGGAACAGGAACATGTGCAATAAAACGTTGTTTATCAAGGTTATTTTTTGCTGCATTCATCGCTGAACTAATTTCTGGGTCACTGTCTTCATCCTCTTCAGCCAGCTAGGAAATAAAGATGTTACGAACATGATATCCAATGCATAGTGTAGATTCATATTCAGTCTATATATCTATTGTCCTTTCGAGCCGAAGACGGCACATAGGGCAGAACGACAATCTCAAAAACAGAAACCTTGCATGCCAAAATGACACATATTGCAGAGATCACTGCTTCTAAAATCTATGGCTCTGTTTCCATAACAATACTTTATTACAATGACAGCTTGTCAAGCCATCGATCAACCTCCTTAGTCACTTCTTATGACATGCCAGGAAGGTCACAGTGTCACTATTCTTTACCTCCCTCATAATGTGGCCCAGGTAACGCACGGATGAGATTCATATTGCCATACAATTATCTGTTCAATATGATTTTTTGATGGAGATGGCTGAAGAGATTATGATGTCAGAAAAATAAAAAGAGGAACTTGTAGTTCTTTGGGAAATATATACAAATAAAATAAAATAACAAATAAAAAGGTGGGCTCTATATGCAGGTAATAGGTAGAGTCAAATGCAAAAGTAAAAAATATGCGGAAGTACAGGGAAAAAAAAGAGCAGACAGGTTGGCTAGCTGCTCTGTCATTGAAGATGGTCAACCAATGGATCGGGTGGACATCATCAATGCCCTTCAAGATGTGGGATGGGCACAGAACTTCAACAACCATGAGTCCATGTCAATCCTTCAGATGAAAGAGATGGGAGTTAAGATGGGCATAGCCAGAAACGAGAAACTTAGTGAGCGTATAAAAAGACTTATCAACCAAAACAGAACTGGAGTCGTCAGTCGCTGGACACTGCGGGACTTTGCTGAGGAGGGGATCTGAACACCTATGGACATGTTTGGAGTGCAATGATGCACCTGCAAATAACTCAATAAAAATAAATAAATCCAAAACAAAGTTAGAATTTTACATTTCAATGTCAAATCAGTTCCTCTGTGTGACTCAGAAATATTGGGAGACACATATGCTTAAAATCACCTATCTATCTATCTATTGACCTTTCGAGCCGTAGCCGGCGCATAGGGCGTAGACCAAGATACTCCTTCTCTTATCTGAATTTTTGTTCTAGCAGTTTTCAATTCTTTTAAAGATATTTTATCAAATCTCGCCATTTGTCTCTGTTCTGTGCAAGCAGCTCTATCTCATTGAGGGAGCCGAATCCTGCTGCTCTTGCCTCTCTCATCAATGTTCTTCTCAGTGTAAAATCACCTAGGATGAATGTAATCAGTGACTCACAGCTGACTGCTTGTATCAGGACAGCTAGATACCAGAATTGATCAAGATGCTACTCCACTTCTCTGTAATGCCCCCAGAATTAGACTAACCAGTCTGGTCAAGCAAGCAAGAATCGAGCATGAAAGGCAACTCAGTAATCAAAAAGGTGGAAATTACCGCAGTTTACCATAACAACACAAAGCACCCATGCCCATTTAAAGTTCTTAATGGACAGGCAATGAACAGCAGTAGTTATAAGACAAACACACACAAATAAAAATACATTGAGGGAAAAGGAAAGATAATAACGTGTGCTGAGGAATTGAGGAACATGGTAAGATAATATTAACGAATGAGAGGAAATTCATAAAAACAACCAAAAACCTTAAGTCTTCAGTTAAGCTCTTGTAACAATTACATTAAATTCATGAAGTCTTCAATTAAGCTCTCATAACAATTACATTAATTTCATGAAGTCATCAGTTAAGCTCTCATAACAATTACATTAATTTCATGAAGTCTTCACTTAAGCTCTTTTAACAATTACATTAATTTCATGAAGTCTTCAGTTAAGCTCTTGTAACAATTACATTAATTTCATGAAGTCTTCAGTTAAGCTCTCATAACAATTACACCAATTTTATGAAGTCTTCAGTTAAGCTCTCATAACAATTGCATTAATTTCAGTCATAAAGCTAGCAGTCTGCTTTAGGCTTCCTTTGCCATCATAGAGTTAGTTAATCATTCAAAGAGATCAAGGAAGGCCACATCTGCTCCCCTCAAAGTCAAAGGTTTCGGAGAACATCATCTTCTGTGTATTGTTTTTCTACACAAGGACATTTGTAGATTCAAACTATAGATTAATGCTCAAGCAAGTGGTAGCTGAGCTTGTATTAGCTCAATTTGAAATTCAATACTGGTCCTTTCTTCATAATGAACTAAGTGTGCCCTTACAAACTAAATGCCTGTAAGTCTGTAATCTCAGCACCAAAGTCAACCAATTTAATCAGCACAATCGCCTCACTTTCATTAACATGCCCAACTGTTTACTAGCATACAGTACCTGTTGTCCACTGGATAAAGAGAGTGGAGGACATGATTTTATTTTTCTTCTTCATTAGTGAACTGTGTTACAATTTGTTTTTCGTTTGTTCAAGATTTCTTCTCTAGCCTTTTGTTTTCTTTGGCCTTCTTCAATGTAGCAATTTTTTGTTGTCTTACTTGTTTCTCTCTCTTAAAAAAAAGCATCTTACCAGACTAACAAATCTTTCCTACCTGGGTTTATGTATCAAGTTTTATTTCTCTTTGGTGAACTGTCCACCAGGACTATCATGCTTCTCCTACATAGATAGGATAGGTCAGGTCTTCTCCCTGCTCTTGCATGACCATGCACATCTGAATGCTTGCACTTCAAACCCTCTACCTTAGTTTGATGCAGTCATGACATCAAATACAGAATTCCTCCCTGTGAAGTCTGTCTGGAATGTTAGTCTAGCCCACCACATCAAACAAATTTACACCTGGACTATATATTTTATATTACAATCCATTTAATTCACAACATTTAATCTTTCATATTAACAATTTGAATCTAGATTTTTCTATACAGCATTATAGTTTAATAATTTTTATGAGTAACAATGAAAGTCATACATTTTTTGACAGCTCCAACTTTGTTGAATTTCCATTTGAAGTTGAAACATTTTTGTGCTCACTGCGCCAGTAAACGTGAAAGCCATCAACACTTGTCTATTAGGCGGCAATTGTTATTTTAGCAAATTTGAGAGATGAACTTCATGAAAAGATTAAATGAAAGGACACTGTTAACGGCACTATATAAACAATATTTGTTTTTATAGCGACAAGGCGTGAAGGGGGTCCTGAATGTAGGTTAGAAACACCAGAATTTTTGTCAGAGGAAGGGCCTCATTTGTGTCAACGTGACTTAGTTCATTTCAGCTAAAAAGCTTGTCCCAAACAAGCACGTATAATTTTTTACTTTTTTATACTCATAACATTAAAAGGCAATAGATCTGCAACATTACATTCATTTAACAACTTTAAAGCAGAAACTGAGGCCATCAGAGATGCTGCAACACTGGCTACTCAACACAAAAAAAGCATGCACAATAAATTGGTGATTGTGACTGATGCACTGTCAATACTATCAGCTCTAAAAAGTCCCAAGAACAGTGAACTAGATGACTTGAGAACAACCCAGGACCAACTATGCAATAACTTCCAGTGAGTAATCATTCAGTGGATACCATCACACTGTAACATACACAGAAACGAACGCGCAGACAAATTAGCTAAAGAGGGAGGGAGATTACCACAAGAGAACCATCCGCTCAGTTATGATGAAGCCAAATCCATCCTCAAAGGTCAGTTCCATGAAAAATGGAAACGAGAACACCCAAAGCATAACGAGAGTGACGGATACCACCAACTATCAAGGAGGGATCAAGTCATCATACTTCGCCTACGCACTGGCCACAATAGAATGAGAAATCACATGTTCACCAAATTCAAAATAGGTACAACCAGCCTATGCCACTGTACACTATGACTACAAAACACGTTCTACAGGATTGCCCCCAGTACACAGGCCTGTGAAGAGCAGTGTGGTCCACGCCCACCTCCCTGGAAGAAAAACTATATGGGGCAATCGATTCGCTTAAACAGACAGCTGACTTCATGAGAGAGTCTGGAATCCTACTCTAATTGAGTCTTGATCGCAGAGAGAGAGAGAGAGAGAGAGATATTGTATAACAAAGATTTAGACAAAAAATATGCAATCAAACAAAAATAGCCAACAATTAAGACTTACATCAGCAGATGTAAACAACTCTGTCTCTGGTTTATGTGTTTCCTCTGGAGCTACTTGCCCTGTTTCTATTTTGTTTTGCCTTTCCTTCCAGTCTCTCACTTTAGTTTTAATAGCTGCAAGCAGAAGGTTACATGTCATTAATTACAAATGCATTCATCACACTGCCACTAAGTTTCTCATTTCTGGCTGTGCCCATCTTAACTCCTATTTCGATCATCCGAAGAAGTGATGTGGATCTGTGTTTGTCGAAGTCCTGTGCTCTTCCCACATCTCGGAGGGCATTGATAATGTCCGCCGGATCCAAAAATATCTTGACAGTAAATGCAAGAAAATAAGCCACAACTTAGTCAGCTATGGGATAGGTTCTATCACTTGCTTAATTTGCATTTCTCTGTCTATTAATAGTCAAAGACTAGTGATCACCTTCTATTCCTAAAATACCTATGCCTCAAGTCTCCAATAATTTTTTTTATAAATAACAGAACTTCACAGGTGAAAATACTTGATGCAACTCTATCTGTTACTTATTAAAAGAACGAGTAGCAGAGTGCACAAATAAAGTCAGTAAAGATTGAAGATAAACCTAAAGAAGACAGAAGTTTTGATGCTGAATTTAAGAAACCTTAAAAGGTAATGGTATTCCATAGCATTACTGCCTTTTGGAAATTGGGTGTCAAGTCTCCACTTCTTTTGGGTACATCTTTTCAAGGAACATGGCCTGGTGCTCTCTCCTGATGCTCTATCCTCCCTAATTAAAGGCCAGCCACCCACTTCTTCAAGTAGGTCAACTAGAAGACATGTTTCAAACTCTAGTACTTCTCATGAACAGCAAGACCACCAATGACTTTGTTGATCCATCCTCAAGAAACCCTACAACAATCAAAACAGTGAACTAGGAGTCAGCAGAAGCAAATAAATTATCACAACAGCAACACGTAGTAACACCAGGCAGGAAGTTAAATACATCAGATGACGGAGAAACAAAACCAGAACATTTTTCACAAATATAGATAACACTTGCACTATACAGAGTAAAACTAATAAATCTAAATAACATTTTCCTTACACAACAAAGTAAAAAAAATCTATGGGTACATAAATATAAGAGTTACCAACTTTCTATGAATCTAAATGCTGGTGAACAGCACACAAGGAAACATCAAAGCTGTCATTATTTTACACAAGGTACCAAAAATCCATGCAGATAAGAATGGGAATCTTGGTGGAAAATAAAACTAAGAGAAGGAAAACTGACACATAACATGGTGAAGAAGACTTAATAGTCTAGCAAGACTGTTCTAGGAGAGACAGCTCTGACCACAAACAACTGATCTAACAAGAAAATAATGGAAAAACAAAGGCTTAGAAGGGAGTCCCAAAATAAGTGTATGATAATGACAGATTCAATATGGCAGAAGATACAAAACACAAGAGCTACACAACTCGCTATGCAAAAAAACAGGATTAAAATATGTGTGTCCCCACTAACACTTCACATATTTAAACTGCCAGTTGAGGTAAACATTTTTTCTGACTTAAAAGGCTCTCAGGGTCCACCCAGCCTCTTTAAATGGGTACCAGAGACATTCTCTGAGAAGGAAAGGTAACAAGGAACAGGCCACCCTCCCTCATGAGGTGGAGGCAATGAAGTCACTAACGCTTCATTACTCAATGACTTTTACTAAATGCTACACTGACAGTTACCTTTTTTTTCTGCATCCAACTCCAAGGGAACTATGATCCCATCATCCTCATCCCTGTATCCATAGTAATCTGCATCGATGTCCTTCATTAGTTCAGCTCTAGTTTTGCGTGGATGCTGGGGTGCTGAAAGTGAAAGGCAGATAACTCATCATTATTCACATTATACTTTAAGTTCTAGTGAAAACAAAAGATAACATATGCATTTAATATATTTGCCTGCCTGCCCACAACACACTCTGTTTTCATGCAGAATGTTACCAGGAAACCAAACTAGGAAGTGAAGGGAGGCATGGGCTACTGACCCCACCTGGCAGTCATAGGTTGCCTAGCCAGAACTCCTCTGTCAATATCAAATAGATTTAATAAACAAGTTCACCTATAAAAATAATGCAACCAAAGACTTTCATGATCCTTCATATTACTACAGCCATGGTTAATAAAGTGGCCAATGCACTCATATGCTAACCAGGAAGTCAAGGTTCAATCATCCAGTCTCTGAAAATGTGCATCAAAGATTTTCTAACAAAAAGTGGGTAACCTGATAGGAAACTAAAGAACCCCGTCACGCCCAGTGGCGTATAGGGAATATGGTGTTAGTAACCATAATTTTTACAGACCTTCGGCACATGATTTTGGGGTAATGTGGTCGGTATTACGCCCGTTGGGCTTGAGGTCAATCATGAAAAGACTAAAGTCATGAAAAGTTTAATTCCAACAAGTGACAAAATATACATGGAAAACAAACCAGTAGAAGAGATCGATCACTTCATCTATCTTGGAAGTCACATTGATCGAGAAGGGGATACGAGCAAAGAAATTAGAATCAGACTGGCTAAAGCAGCAATGTCTTTCAGAAGCCTTGAAAAGTTGTGGAAATCAAAACTCATTAGCACAAACACAAAACTTAGGCTATTCAAATCAAATGTACTATCAACCCTTACGTATGCGTGTGAAAGCTGGAAAACAACAAGAGATATAGAAACAAAGTTGAACGCATTCGAAAATAAATGTCTAAGGAAAATACTTGGTATAGAATGGAACGAATTCAAAACAAACGAGGAAATTAGAGAAATCGCCAATCAACCACTAATATCTTCAGTAATAAAGAAAAGACGATGGTCATACGTTGGACATGTGATGAGAAGAGATAATAATCGAATAGCAAAGCAAGCCCTCATATGGGAAACAACAGGTAAAAGAAAAAGAGGAAGACCCAGGGAGACACTGAGAAGAACATTGATGAGAGAGGCAAGAGCAGCAGGAATCGGCTCCCTCAATGAGATAGAACTGCTTGCACAGAACAGAGACAGATGGCGAGATTTGATAAAATATCTTTAAAAGAAAACTGCTAGAACAAAAATTCATATAGGAGAAGGTGTATCTTGGTCTACGCCCTATGGGCCGGTTACGGCTCGAAAGGTCAATAGATTACGCCCGTGCCGCTTTACTTTCCCAGAAAAAAATCCGGTACCAATTTAAAGCTGGGTGAAGCCGGAAGCCGTCGGTTGGGATCGAACCCTACCTCTTAATCCTATGTAGTCCAGTTCACTAGCCACTGAGCTATTGCGGCTCCCTAAATGGTGTGATGGTAGTTTTAAAATGTTACTGATTAATCAAAATGGACTGCTGTAGCATAATTCAAGTCAAAGTAAGTACAGTAAGTCAAGAGCATCTTTCATATTTGGTTCAATTAATTTTTATCTTTACAACAGCATCTGTATTTAAACTGTGAACAATTATTTTTCCCTCCTGTTACTATTTTTACCCTATTGTTGTCTTTGCATCAGTTATCCCCTATTTGTTATCTTCAGTTATTATTTTTGCATGACTGCCTATATTTGTATCAATTTATTTTTAATGCTGTTCCATGCTCCTGAATATATCTACAGTTGACTATGTCTCCTGCCAAGTTTGTTCTCCTGAGTTAATAATTATATTTATTTAATTTCTTGATTGAGTAACCTCTCCAGAACAAACATTATTGTGTAAATCTATGTCTGATATGTAAATTATTGAAGGTATCCAATTGTAAATGGATACTTGATTCTTAGTTTTGGTAAAGTTAAGAGAGCCTGTCATATCTTTCTTCCTTTTTGTTGTTCACCTGATGATTACTAAAGGAATTAATTGTCGTCTTCGACATCATCATCATGTGCCATACCAGTTGGCGTAGGCGATCATGTCCTTCCATAATCTTCTATCTACAGTGCATCGTATCAGTTCTGTTGTTGACTGTTTTCCATACCATGACACCATGCTATCCAGTATTTTCTCTCTTTATCATCCTCAATCTCTCTTTCCTTGTATTTTGCCAGCTGTAACCAAGTATTCCAACTTTCCTCTACTCATGATGTGCCCGAAAAATGTTGATTGTTTCATTTCATCTTCATCATCCACCCTTAAAAGGAAGTAAAGTGGACGTAGGTGTGTTGTGTTGGGTTTGCAGTAGAACTGTGATATTTGCACCTTTCAGCCCAACACATCCGGCTTCAGCATGGCATTTTTGGGTACTAGATTGCCTTCCCTCTTCGATCCCTACTCACTTAGCTAGACTAGACTTGTTTGTTTAATAGAGGCACCATGAAGAGGTGAAATAGGGTCTGGCCGGTTCTGTTCCACCAATCCTGATGCAAGACATCAGCTGTGAGTCAATGACAGCTTTCAGTTCTGTTGCTGTCAAGCACCTTGCCTCTGAGCCTGTTATATAACCATCAAATAGTGAAGATTTATGCTGTGACGTTTTCAACACGTATTTCATTAGGGCATTTACCTCCAATCTAATCAACTAACTACTCACTTTAACATGTAAAATATAAATATAACCTATTCTTGCAAATCAGATATTTCATATGGTTAGAAATGAAGTTTCTGAATTATAACCTTTATTATTGTAACTAAATTATAACCCTTATAATTGTAATTAAATTATAACCATTATTATTGTAACTAAATTATAACCATTCTTATTGTAACTAAATTATAACCATTATTATTGTAACTAAATTATAACCATTATTATTGTAGTTAAATTATAACCCTTATTATTGTAACTAAATTATAACCCTTATCATTGTAACTAAATTATAACCATTATTATTGTAACTAAATTATAACCATTATTATTGTAGTTAAATTATATCCATTATTATTGTAGCTAAATTATAACCATTATTATTGTAACTAAATTATAACCATTATTATTGTAACTAAATTATAACCATTACTATTGTAACTAAATTATAACCATTATTATTGTAACTAAATTATAACCATTACTATTGTAACTAAATTATAACCATTATCATTGTAACTAAATTATAACTCTTATTATTGTAACTAAATTATAATCATTATTCTATCTATCTATCTATTGACCTTTTGAGCCGTAGCCGGCTCATAGGGCATAGACCAAGATACTCCTCCTATCTGAATTTTTGTTCTAGCAGTTTTCAATTCTTTTAAAGATATTTTATCAAATCTCGCCATTTGTCTCTGTTCTGTGCAAGCAGCATAACCATTATTATTGTAACTAAATTATAACCATTATTATTGTAAGTAGATTATAACCATTATTATTGTAACTAAATTATAACCATTATTATTGTAACTAAATTATAATCCTTACTATTGTAATACCAAAAGCAAATCACTGAAATAACAACAGTTATATGTTACATATGGTATGAAGGAAATACAATGTTAATGAGCTCTGTACTTACGTTCTTGTTCAAACAACTCTCTGACACCAGGTAAATCTTTAGCTGCTCCAAAGTATCTTTGGAATGAAGGAAAAAAGATATGTTCTCAAAGAAATGCAGAGTAATTTTTTTAAAATTATTGTGTTATGTACATTATTGCCCGTGTGTTACCGGGGCCTCATTTACGAGGGGGGTAAAGAATAGTGACACTGTGACCTTCCAGGCATGTCGTAAGAGGCAACTAAGGAGATTGATCGATGGCTTGACAAGCTGTCATTGTAAAAAGTATTGTTATGGAAACAGCGCCATAGATTTTAGAGCAGTGATCTCTGCAATATGTGCCATTTTGGTACGCAAGGTTTCTGTTTTTGAGATTATGGTTCTGCCCTATGTACCGTCTTCGGCTCGGAAGGACAATAGATAGATAGATAGATAGATGTACATTATAACCATAAAAGACTCATCTATTTTATATTCATAGCTTGAAAAGATAACAAATTAAATATTCTATTCTATCCATGGAACCAGTTTCATTCTTCTTCTTCTATCTTTCCTCCATTGCCGCTGGCATCAAGGGGAGATACAATCTGCGATTCTTTGCTCTTCTGGTGTTATCCCTCCTAGTGACTCTAGTATTCCCTTTATCCATCTCTTTCTCGGTCTTCCTCTTAATCTGGCGTTTTCGTAGCGTTTGTTTATGGCTCTTTGAGTCATTGTTAGTTCTTTTTGTCTTGTTATGTGGCCGAACCAATTTACCTGTTGTTTCTTTATGTATTTGATGGCTCATTCAATTTTGAGTTTCTTCCTCAGGTCGGTGTTTCTTACTCTGTCCCATAAGTTGTTTCCTGTCATTCTTCTGACACATTTCATTTCGGTGGTCGTTATCTTTCTTATTGTTCTATAGTCCAACGTCCAGTTCTGGCACTGATAGCACAGAGTTGGTAGAAAAATTGATTTGTATATTGCCATTTTTGCTTCCGTAGTTATTGCTTTGTTTATCAATAAAACAAAGAACCATGGAACCAGTTTCATTGCAGTCAAGAATTTCCCATATTTACTCCACTACTTATCACAGTATTTCCCAAAATGCATCAGTAAATTCTGTTGACATGTCCTTCTCGACTGCATGGCGATGATTCCAAACCTTCTTTGTTGCCTCATAAGTCACGCATGGCAGGTAATAGTTGCTCTATTTATTTTCTCTCCTCACTGTGTAGGCCGTGGTAGCCACACTGACCTATTAGATATAATACAGATCAACTGAGTTGATCAAAGTGAATAATAGTATTTAGACTACACAAAGACAAAACACACTCAACACCTTAACAATGTAATAAACCTTTGATCAGTGTTACCATTGCACTAACAGAATAATTACAAAATAGTAAAACATTGCTAGTTAACTGCACTTGAGCCAAAGATGGCACATAGGACAGAATTTATACTCTCTATGTCTGACAATTCACTGCTAAGTCTTAATTTATTATTAGCCTATAATTGAGCTCTCTCTATTAATTGTTTTTAGTTTCTTTTGGTCTTCCTTTTTTTTTTTGTCACATGGTATATTAATAGAAAGACCTGGCATAGGTGTCATCTTTCACCCATTCAGAGTAGATCTTCTAGAGATAGATTCAGCTAGATCTTCTCTATATATAGCTTGATACAGATTCTAGTTTTGCTTCTTCTCTTGTTATATTGTTTTATTTGGTGTTAAATCTGCAAATTATTTGTAAGAGTATTCAGATGCATTTATTTTCAAAGGCAATTAGTCTCTTTTCCAGAGCTGAGTGGACTTAACACATGAGGAGCTGAGAAAGTTCATGTGCTCATCACTAGTATTATTCTCTATGAAAATATAAGCATCAGCAGAGCTGGCTTCTAGTTACTGGAAATAAACTCAAATTAGCATCCCATATGCACAAAGAAAACACTGCTTACTTGTAGCCTTTGTTGCCTGGAACTTCTTTACCATCGTTGTCAAGCATTTTGGGCCCTGTTTTCTGTAAATAAATGTAAGATGCAAATTAGAGGCTTTTTTTTCTGTTACTTCTTGTTAAAACAGGTAAAGTGTACAAATAAAAGAACAAGATAAACAGTTAATACATATTTATTATGCACATACTTATAAATCATCCAGAAATTTAAAAAAAAAAAAAAATTTTAATTAATTATCATAAACTTGTAAGATGAGTGAAAACATATAATTTTACTCCTCCTTCATTACTGCCCCCCCCCCCCCTTTCCCCATTTTATGCTACTAAAATTCCATTAATTCTTGCTTAAAAAATATAACAAGGCTTGAAAATGACAAACAATCAATTAAGAGTCAACTGTGTGCAAAAAAAAAAACAAACACTACTGATTAAAGAAACACAAGATGACATAACTGCATCACAGGAAATCTCTAAACCAAACAAGGTAAATAGAACTATTTTATGTGTATCTTCTTCTTTTTCTTTCTTTCAGCTCCCTGTGGAGCATAGGTCTTCAACAAACACTTTCAAAGCCATTCTGCTTCTTGCCATTCTTTTAAGATCATTCCATGTCATCCCCATCTCTATTTCCACCTTTCTTCATCAAGAATATTTTGGTCTTTCTCTTTGTCTCTTCCCTTGAGATTTCCAAAAAAATGGCTTGCTATGTAATACTCCCAGTTGTCTTCTGCATTGTGTTCCCCATCCAACAGCATCATCTTTATTGTATCTTTTTGTCCACTGGTATTTTCCCATAGTTCTAAGTAAGTTAAACAATCAATTAAGAGTAAATTGTGTGTTAAAAAAACACCACTGATAATAAAAGAAACACAAGATGACATAAATGCACCACAGGATATCTCTAAACCAAACAAGGTAAGCGGAACAACTTTACGTATGTGAACATCACCTTATAGTCAGGTCCTCCAAGTTCTTTAAGCCTGTCCTCCCAATGTCCCTTTTCTCGCAAAAGCTTATTAATTTCATCATTCAGATCCCGAAGCTTAAATTCACCTAACCCGGCTGAGAATAAATATTTGATAAGTACAATTTTTTTTTTTTATCACAAACAACATAGTCTTTGTTAGTACTTTACATTGAAATCTGATATGAGTGCTTGTTTATGTAGCAACATATACAATTTATGAGTTTAAACTGTGCTATTAGAGAGGCTTTGCAGCAACACAAACATTGATGACTGCACTAAAAGTTAACAGCAGTTTTCATAGCAGATAATACAATAAGAGTTTAAATTGATTGAGACAACAGTACTGAGGTCATCAGTGGTTTTTCCCTCTTTCTGTGACGACCCATGCTAATCAACAAAAGTTAATTTCATCTACAGAATTTACTTTAATTAAAACAAATAAAACTTTGTTTCAGAATACTAGAATAGAAAAAAAAATCCACCTTTGAAAACCATGAGGTATTTTTTTTAAAAAAGTCAACTCCATTAACTTTGTGAGTTAGCTCAAAATATCAAGTCTCTTTTTAGAATAGCAATGAAATCCTTTACCAATTTAGAAAACTGAAGGACAAAAACAATGCAAGATTCATCAACACCAAATGATGTCTCATATATCCGTATATCCAAATATTTGAGATTATTACTGTCACACGGTTAAGTCTTTTATTCTGGAGTTATTTGAAATTGTGAAGTACAAATCTAAGTTCAAACTTCTGTACAAATTACAGTTCCCAAAAAAAACTGTGGGAAAGGTGCCAGGCTAACAAGAGGCAAATCATGGGTGGGCCGAGCAGAAGACGTCATCAAACAGGTCTGTGTGTTTACCAATATCAGCGTTGGTGAGGAGTGGATACCGGTGCCTACGTCATTCAAGGGGACTTTCTCGTGTACTGTCACACTTGAAAGTAGGGAACAGAACCCGGTCATGGTTAATGCTGAGGTAAACGGTCTCATCTACAATAACACCAATGAGAACGATGCAGTCATCTATACAGACGGATCTGTAAGACGACACCAAAGAAGTGCATGGGCATTTACAGCACGCTCGGCAGGCAGAATAGTCAAGTAAGACAGTGGTGCATATGTCATGACCATGAGTAGCATGACAATGGAGATGATGGCAGTGACCAAGGCATTCAAATGGTTAGAGTCACAAGACTACACCCATGCATGTATACTGAGTGATTCGATGAGCATGATAAAAAAGTGGAGGCGGGTTCTGTATGCATGCAATGGGTAGAGTCGTTGCAGAAATCCAAAATATGTAAGGTCATCTTTGTCTATGTCCCTGGACATGCGGGAGTACGGGGAAATGAAAGAGCGGACAGGTTGGCTAGCTGCGCTGTCGTTGAGAACAGGCAACCAATGGATCGGGCGGACATCATCAATGCCCTCCGAGATGTGGGAAGAGCACAGGACTTCGACAAACACAGATCCACATCACTTCTTCGGATGATGGAAATGGGAGTTAAGATGGGCACAGCCAGAAATGAGAAACTTAGTGGCCGTGTAAGAAGACTTATCAACCAACATAGAACTGGAGTCGTCAGTCGCTGGACACTGCAGGAATTGCTGAGGAGGGGATCTGAGCACCTATGGACATGTTCGGAGTGCAATGATGATGACCCGCAAATAACTCAATAACTGTACCAAACTTTAAATGTTGCACAACATGAACAAACTGCTACAATAATGTAAAAAAAAAATAAATAAAAAATTGCCAGGATCTTTGGTGTGGAATAAAAGTGTTAAAGAATTCACAGAAGAATATAATCAAAGGGACACACAAAATCTGATTAAAAATCTATACAAGAAAAGCATGACAGTCTTGGATGAGCTATCAAAAAAAGAAAATTCAATTCAAACTCAAATATGAAAGAGCAGTTAGCCTAGCAAATATATTTTCCTAAGAGAGAGCTGAACACAAACTGCCACCTTGTAAGAAGGCCAAAGGTTAGCATGGCAGTTCTAAACAAATGTATGCTCAAGACTGATGCACTGAACTGCAAGTGCTAAACACAGTGCATTTACTTTACAAAAGAAGAACCCAACAATACTGCCAACAAGGCACTTATTTATGTCCCCTCTCCCTCTTCAACAAAACTATTAGCACTTTCTCTGCATCTCCTGCAATAATCGTACATTCTCTCTAACTCAAGTCATGATTTTATCTAGACGCTAGAATAATCATAGAAAGCCCAATACATTTTTTTTTTAAACCCTAGATTATGATCATCAACATCATGTGCCATACCGGTTGGCGAAGGTGGTCATGTCCTTCCACAATCTTCTATCTACAGTGCATCATATCAGTTCTGTTGTTGACTGTTTTCCATTACCCGACTAGATTACGATACTATAATAAAAATTACCGCATCAAATCACAAATTCTTCAAAAATGTGTAATTTATGGTGTTTAAACATAACCCCCTCCGTGTACTTTCCTAATTATTATTTCTGGTGATCCCTGAGTGTTTAATTTGTTTCTAATGATGCAGGATTTTTTTTTTATTTTTCCATTTCAAGAGACACGATCCTAAAACACGAAAAAAAATGTGCCAAATTTCAACTAATTTGTAGTTTTTCTTCTTTTTTTTCTCCCCGTGACCAGGGAAATTTCATCGGCTGTCTGTGACATCAAACAGCCCTTTGTGATTCAGGAAATGCAGCGAATAATGCTTTACATTAGCCGAATATACTGACGACCATCTGAGTAGACAAATAACGCATCCAGTCCAAGCAGTCAATTATGGGTCATAAATCAAGGGGGGACAAGCAAATAATTGCAATGCTGCGGTAAAGCTGGTAACAAGGATCCAGTAGTGGGGTGTGAAAACACTCCAAGGTATGGTGACAGCTTTACAAAGAAGGAACACAACACAATACTGACGTTTCGGCCTTCGGCCTTCTTCAGAATACGGGGACAACGACAACAAATAGTGAGGCACAAATATCTATTGCTACACGTCGGATGACAAAGTTTAGGGAGAGGTGGACGGAGAGATGAAAGATAAGATGCTGAGATAAAAAAGAGATGTATTACATGAGGAGAGGTAGGATGAGTGTAGAGATATTTAAAATCGTAAGTATGGAGAAATGATGAGGAGCTAGAAACTAAAGAGTGAAACGTAAATAGTAAAACGTAACTAATGTATCTATAAAAGTATATTAAAAATTATATTAAAAATGAGACAGGAAATCTGAGTTTCCCATGTGTCTAACTGATAAATACACAGTTGTGTATCAAAAGTTAAAAAAAAATACTATTTTTAGTGCTCCATATATTACAATTAGGTGGGAGTAATTTGTGCTACGAAATGTAATGAAGCGCGTCACAGGTTGGTATCATAGTGTTAAGAAAAAATACCTTTATGACTGCAGCCATTATAACAAATTAAGAGACATCTTTGGTATTTCAATACTCTACAAAAGACAAATATATTCACTGAAAAGACAACTTGCAGATATAGACCTTAGCAAACAAAAGATGAAAAAAAAGTTTTTAAAAAAAACTATTAAACTGTTTTAAATAAGTCTTTTTCATATTCCTGATAGTGATGGGAGATAACTCACCATTTTGTATCTGTGCAACCTTCCTGGATATCTCTCCAATAATCTGCCGTCTCCATTTCTCTGCTTCTTGTATATTATCACAATCTGAAGCAAGATAAGGCCTCCGTTCCTAGCAAGAGACAGCAAATGTTTATTTGTGTGACTAACATCATTTACAAAAGTAGAAAACAAAAAAATAATTTGTAATTCTCACAAATACAAAATAGGAGACAGAGAGAGACAAAGTTATTAATTCATTAAGTCAGGTAAAAAGTTACGCAGAAATGTTTAGACATTATAGTTACACAAGTGAAAAGAGTTACAGAATTATGTATGTGCATACATGCATTGTGTATGTATGTGAGTGAGGGAGTGTGAAGGAGGAGGAAAGTGGTAACATACAATCTGACCTTCTCTTTGATTCCTCCAACTTGAGATGCTCTCCATCTTGCCAAAGTTGTCCTATGAAAATACAAATGAGGCCGATCGGGATAACGTTCACATTTTAATCATCACTCACATTGTCAATTTGTAACAAAATATGCATTTTAAAACATGTACTGTCAGTGCAGTGCAAATTTCATATATTTCATCATCATCATGTACCATACCGGTTGGCGTAGGCGATCATGTCCTTCCATAATCTTCTATCTACAGTGCATCGTATCAGTTCTGTTGTTGACTGTTTTCCATGCCATGACACCAAGCTATCCAGTATTTTCTCTCTTTGTCGTCCGCAATCTCTCTTTCCTTTTATTTTGCCAGTTGTGACCAAGTATTCCAACTTTCCTATTCTCACGATGTGCCCGAAAAATGTTGATTGTTTCTTTCTGATGTTTTTTAGGAGCTGCCTTTATATGTTGGCTCTTTGAGAACTTCCTCATTGGTATTTTTAGCTATCCAGGGAACTTTCAACATTCTTCTGAGAAATCCCATCTCTGTGGCCTCTAATCGTCTTTTCATTTGTTTGTCTACTGTCCATGATTCGCTTCCATAGGTCAGAATTGGTTCTATATAGCACCGATGAACTCTCTTTCTCATTTCTATTGACATAGATTTGTTGCATAAGATATTTTCATATATTTAGACAATTAAAACAAGTGGAGGAATTTAAATAGCTAGAAAGTCTTGTGACAAATGATAATTCACAAGCAGGAGAAATAAACTCAGGATGGAACAAAGCTTGTCAAATCATCGGACACCTATCACCATTATTGTTCAACAAAGATTATAACTCAAGAGGCAAAACAAGTACTCTACAACATAATCTTCATACCAACATTGTGCTATGAATGAACCCTACCTGAACCCTAGATGCAAGAACAAAAATAAAAATAACAACTAATGAGATGAAATGTTATTGAGTTATTTGCGGGTCATCATCACTGCACTCCGAACATGTCCATAGGTGCTCAAATCCCCTCCCTAGCAATTCCCGCAGTGTCCAGCGACTGATGACTCCAGTTCTATGTTGGTTGATAAGTCTTCTTACATGGCCACTAAGTTTCTCATTTCTGGCTGTGCCCATCTTAACTCCCATTTCCATCATCCAAAGAAGTGACGTGGATCTGTGTTTGTCGAAGTCATGTGCTCTTCCCACATCTCAGAGGGCATTGATGATGTCCGCCCGATCCAATGGTTGCCCGTCCTCAACGACAGCACAGCTAGCCAACCTGTCCGCTCTTTCATTTCCCCGTACTCCCGCATGTCCAGGGACGTAGACAAAGGTGACCTTATGTATTTTGGATTTCTGCAACGATTCTACCCATTGCATGCGTACAGAGCCTGCCTCTATTTTATCATGCTCATCGAATCACTCAGTATACATGCGTGGGTGTAGTCTTGTGACTCTAACCATTTGAATGCCTTGGTCACCGCCATCACCTCCATTGTCATGCTACTCGTGGTCATGACGTATGCACCACTGTCTTACTTGACTATTCTGCCTGCCGAGCGCGCTGTAAATGCCCATGCACTTCTTTGGTGTCGTCTTACAGATCCGTCTGTATAGATGACTGCATCTTTCTCATTGGTGTTATCGCAGATGAGACTGTTGACCTCCGCATTAACCACGACTGGGTTCTGTTCCCTACTTTTCCTGTCGAGTGTGACAATACACGAGAAAGTCCCCTTGAATGACATAGGTGTCTGTATCTACTCCTCACCAACGCTGATATTGGTAAGCCCACAGAGCTGTTTGATGACATATTCTGCTCGGCCCACCCATGATTTGCCTCTTTTTAGCCTGGCACCTTTCCCTGTGTTGAGCATGTGGGGGAAATGAATGCTCTTTATCTGTACTAATCTTCAGGTATGCTCGTGCTCTCCAGATCTTGATTCTGTCATCCATGGTTGAAAAGTCAAGAAGATACCTCATTGTTACACAGGGACTGTCCCTTGTACATCCCCAAATAATGTGCATGGCTTCATTTTGTATTTTCTCCAGCCTATCAATTTGAGTCGTACTGACAGTAAGAATTGCCAGGGCATAATTGGTGCGAGGACTAATCCCAGGAACAGAAGAGTAAGTAGCCTCTGCTCAATGTTGGCAGCTGCCATGACCTTCAATGCGGCTAATCCTTTGCGGGATTTTGTTATCACATGGTCGACGTGGTCCCGGAAACACAGGCTGCGATCAAATTTAACACTGAGGTATGTCATCAACTTGTCCCTGGTCACCTCATCAGCTCCCATTCGAACTACCGGTGTGGTCGTATTAACGATATGATTGTTAAGGGAGAACCATGAAACTAGTGCTTTATTAGGATTAACCAAGGCACCTGAAACCCCACACCAGGAAGAAATACGACCGAGTTCGTCTTGCATTGTGGAAAGCTACACCCGTGAGATATTCCTTTCCTAGCCTGACCACAGTCCACGACACACAGGGAAGTCAACATATTTCGATTATTTTGTTTTTGATGTTTCATTACTAGTTAGCTATGTAGGATTAGTTTTATTTATTCACATATCTGTGTGTGTATGTTGTTTTTTTGTTCCTGCTGATGGCCTATTGAGCCGAAACGTTGTTCGAATCTGTGTCGTCTACTAATCACGTAAAGCTTCTAACATACCATTTTTTCTTTTTTTTAATTTTTCCTCGCATTCAGCTTTACTGCAGCTTCGCATTTGTATGCATTCACTTGCATTTCTTTGCCTTAACCCCTTCCTAAAATACCCCAGCATTCTCACTGGTGCTATAAAGTGCTATGATGATAATGTTTGTGTACAAGAACAAATTTATATTTTGTCAGTCCTACACTTCTTTTACTCTATGTACAATGTAAAGGTGTGACTTGATATTGCCTGGACAGTTTGTTATAATCATTTTTTGTAAGTGCTCTCTTTCCAGCGGAGATTTCAATGTGGCTTTCATGTTCATTGAGACAACTTCATAGACTGAGGAACTCTCAACTTTTTTGCTCAACTTTAAGCATAAAATATGAATTATGTGTGACGAATCAACAATAAGAGGAAAACCACTTTGTGTTTTTAGTGTTCCTCTTAAGTGGGTGTGGGTGCTTTGTGTTGCAGTTTACAGCAAAGCTGCAACATCTGCACCACCTTTTAACCCAATACATCTGTCTATGGCTTGAGACACACTTATACACATATGTTTCCTCATATGACTCAATGAGTGTGATTAGAAAGATCTCAACTGGCTGGGCTCAATGGCAGTGGTTGGAGACTCTGAGGAAGTCATCTCACAGAAATATCCATTTTCATGCCAGGGCATGCAGGTGAGAGAGGTAATTAATGAATTGATAGGCTTGTCAGTTTGGCTGATGTTTGCAGAAAGGGCAATAAACTGTGCTGACATTCGGAATACTGTCAGGGATGCTGCATGAAAAACTGACTAAAAAAAAGGACTGAATCAGCAACTGTGAAAGAATTGCACGAACACCATGTCAATGTGGGAGATGCCAGATTGGAGCATTACACAGGAAGCCAAAAAAGACTTGTCAACAAAAACAATATCAGAGTTATTGGCAGTTACACATTGAAGGATATACTTAGGAGGACATCTGAGCACTTATGGATTTGTTCATTGTACCAAGCGGATGTGACCTGTTGGCTAAACTAATCATCTGTCTTCAGCCTGGGTAAATTTGTGTAACAATTTTCACCAGGTAGTGGCCATTTTGGCTTACTTTATTTTATTTTTACTTGCCACTTGTTCTTTAACTTGTATGAGTGCACATATGACCTCCTGCTTTTCACCATTCTCCAAGAGAGCTGGACATCGGATATCACTCTCCAGAGATTAAGGGAGGGTAAAGTCATGAAAAATAACATGGACTCACGGTGAAAAATTCTGAATGCTTGTGGCAGATTTTAACTCAGAACATTTCTATGTAGAGGCTGACTTAGTACCTCTAAACCATTCATCCCCTAGGAAAACCACTGAATTGTAAATGCTGAGGAACAATTAATAAATTTTAGCCGCAAACTAACTTCATGCAGTCTATGCTATTTTTTTTATATTTTTTTTTGTGTTCGCCAGTTTTTACCTCTGATGAAGTCCCTAGAGACTAGGAACTGAATTTTGCGTGTTAATGTTTTTCTTGGCAGCCGTGTGCACAGGGGTCCTTCGCCACACAGACAGATAACTCTGTCTTTGGAGGTACTCATATTTTTTCCATCCATGAGTAATTGATGTTTCAAGCTGGGCCTCGCTGCTGAGACCAGGGGGTGGTTGCCGCAGAGAGAAATCACAAATAAAAATCCGAACTGGTGCAGCCAGGATTTGAACCCAAACCTCTCTGCCTCGAGGCCAGTGTCTTGCCTCGAGACCAACCAGTCCCCCCTATGCTATTTAAACAAAATTATATGTTTATGAAGCAGTCATTATTATTGTTGAAACAACAAAACACATAGAACAATGACTAGTTTTATCTGTACTTACATAGCCTTTTCACTGTTTCGAGCCTGAGGGGGGAAAAGACAAATAAAATGAGTATATTTTTTACATGTATCTTCACTTTGATTGGCAGAAACTAACACGAAAAGTTTGCTTCCAATTAAGTTGCTATTTTTGTGTTTTATTATTTATTATATGTTATCTCCTTTATGAAGCATGTTTCATACGAATAGAATTGTTGCTGTGCTTATGTTAGTGCAACATTCTTCTTCTGTATTTCCCCAAAGTCCACTTTTAAAAGGATGTTAAATGAGTGATGATGAGTTGTCATTTACAGCAAGCTTTGATATTCTGTGCCTTCCTGCTCATCACATTCACCCTCAGAAAGGGAATCAATACTACGTTGGGTACCAGGCTGCTTTTCCTCTTTGATCCCTACTTTGCTTGGTTAGAATGGTTAGTCCGTCCCCTAGTGCGACCTAAGGGTGGTGGACTATGATCTTGAACAGCTGTTGTAGCTGTTCCTGAAGCAAGCAGTCAGCTAGGAGTTACTGTCCACTTTCAATCCAGGTTTTGCCATTGAGCGTCTAATCCAAAGTTTGATAAACTATTCACATACTTTATTCTTTTGCTTTTATAATATATATAGATCAAGCTATATATATGGTGCATTTGAGGTCTTCACAGGTTCACCATAGCTTGTAAAGTAGGGTTGTTTCTATGAGCCATATTTGTATTCTTAGGGTGTTTAGAGTTCTGCAGTCCTGTAGTGTATTCTCTGGCATTTTGCTGCTCCAGTCAGATGTTGCAAAGTCACTGAGTTCTGTCTTGTGTAGATGTGTTCTGAGGCCATAATAACCTGTTCTGAGACTGAATATCTTGGTCAGCTCATGTCTGCTAAGTTTGTTTAATCTCTCATATTTGGCTCATACTTTCGATGTAACTCCCTCCATTCTGTTTTCCTAGCTTGTTTCAGGATTGTTTTTATTTCTTTGAGGCTTTGGGGTTGGTTGGACTGTTCAAGTCTCCCGTCTGCTTTTGCGGGTTTATCTGCTTTCTCATTTCATGGAATACCACAATGTGCTGGTATCCACTGCAGGACTTGTTCTGTCTTTTCTGACAGCAAATATATGTTGTTCTTTATTTCTTGGATGAGCCTGTCCTGTTTTGGGCTTGACATTGCTTGAATGACTGACTTTGCATGTGTGAGAATGACAAATTTTGGACTTGGGACCTCTTGTGTGTTGAGAGTTGGTATGGCTGTTTGGAGTACCATTGCATCTGGTCTACTCAGACCCATCTGTGAAAACCTGTGTCCATGTATCTCTGGCGTACTTCTCCTGAAGCATGAAGAGTGATAGGGCTCTCATTTCGGTCTTGGATTGCTCATTTTTGGAGACTATTCCTGAAATATCTGGGATTATTTTCCTTTCATTTGTACAGTTGCATCATAGTTCAAGTTTCACGCAGATCTTTATTTGGTTCTAAAGCATGAGTGTTGTCTGAAGGTTTCCTTGCAAGATGGTTTAGGCTCTTCCTATGGAGTCTTTTTTTTTGTTCTGTCTTGGAATTTTTGGTGCAGTGGGTGATCTGGTAGCCTTTTACATTTGTCAAACTGGATGAGAGTTCTGTATTTTACATGGTGTGCTAGAGGCTCATGATCTGCTTTTTTGCATTAGTTGTAATGAGGGTGCTTTTCATTGCTCCCAAGGTTGTTCTAAGCGCCATGTTTTGGACTTGTCTAATTTTCCCAGGCTGATCTTGGCCACTGTTGCCCAGGAACTTAAGGCATATTCCATGATGGGTCTGACTGCTCCAGTGTAGAGCTGCTTTAGGACTTTTTTTTGCTCCCCAAGATGTGCCAGCTAGTTTTTTCATCATTAGCGTTCTCTGGATGGACTTTGCTTGAACTCTTTCAATATTAGGTTTCCAGGTGAGCATAGAGTCAAGGGTGACTCCAAGAAATGCTGGTGTGATGGTTTGGGCTATTTTAAGGTTTCCAGTCTTTATTGATGTATTTTTTGCATGGGGAGATTGAGAAGATTGTGGCTGAAGTTTTCATTTTGTTGTTTTTAAACCCCCATGTCTTTGTCCATTTTTCTACCTTCACTGTTTTTTAGAGCAGATAAGCTGCTGTAGTTACATGTTCCATGGCTGTCCAGATAGCAAAGTGATCTTTGTATAGGCAGTTTGAAACATGGTGGCAGCATTTTGCAATGTCATTTATGTATATTAGGATGAATGTGAGTGTTATAACACTTCTCTGAGGGACCCCTTCTTGCAATGTGACTGACTTGCTAAGGTGATTGTTTGTTTTCAATCTGGTGGTTCTTAGGAATAGGTTGTCTTTGATCCAGGAGAATATGTTTTGTGTGACTCCTACTTGTTGGTTTTTTTTTTCCAAAAAGACAAATATATTGATCAGATCATCTACAGTAATAAAGTTAAGTACTTCTAAACCAAAACTAATCACATTCCTGATTAGTTTTTATTTTTATTTTTTTTTGCATTGGTGGTTGTAATTAGCCACTTCTGAATGTCCCTATATAGAATTTGGGCAATTAACAAACCTTTCAAAAGCTATCATATACTTATGTTACTATTTGTACATCAAGTTTAAGGTCTGGTAATCCCCAAAAGAGATACAATGGAAACGATGGAGCTGGATAGGACACACACTGCAGAAGCCAACTGAGAGTATCACACAACAGGCCCTTTTTTTGGAATCCCCAGAGGAAGAGACAAAGAGAAAGACAAAAATATTCTTGGAGAAGACAGGTGGAAGAAGAGATGAAGATGATGAGGAACACATGGAATGATCTTCAAAGAATGCAAGAAATACAATGGCTTGGACAGTGTTTACTGTTTGATAAAGACTTATGCTCCAAAGGGAGTTGAAAGGTAGAAGAAGAAGAATCTCCAACCTCATGGAATTTTTCACCCACAAATACACTAATACAGTACACTAAGGGATTCTCAAGTTATAGCCACTTTCATTATCATCAACATCTAAGACTGTGCCTGCTGGTGTAGGTGGTCATGTCTCTCCACAACTTTCAATCTCAACCAACAGTTATTTATTTTATTTATCATATATCATATATAATTATATATGTTGACCAGTGTTGTAAGTTGACCTTCTCAGCCTTCTGCCAAGTCCAAGCCATTCTCTTAAGCTGTCTGGTATCTTTTCTCTTTTCTTCCCTCCATTTCTTCGTCACTCAATTTTCCCAGCTGTTACAATATATATTCCTTATTCAGCTGTTCCCTTCTCATAACATTTCAAAAAAAATTATGATTGTTTCTTAACTATTAACTGAAACTGAACTGTCATCATGACCATAAAATATATAATAATTAATTAATTAATTTAATTTAATTTTTTTTAAAGTTTTTTTTTGCATCTTTTTAAAATAAGTAAAAACTTAAAACCACTTTCCCAATATCAACTAAATACACTTCACCATTAAAACGTACCATTGTTAAGCGTTATTTTTGTTTTCTCTAAATACTGGAAATAACTGCAGCAGTCGAACTTAAATTATCCGTGGAACCATTAGTCAAGTAGACTGATGAGACTTCCCTTCCTACTCAGATGTTTTGTGATCGTTTACTTTTTGATTATTTATGATTCCTAATTTTTAACATTATGGTCTTGATTTCCGGCCGTTCACTTTCGTCTAAATTCGCATTTTTTGTCTGGTCAAATCAGCAACAACGAAACCTCATCTAGCCTATCTGCTGAGGTTTCAATTAAATGTATTTGTAGTTTATTTTATGTAGATAAAAATTAATAGTTGCAAATAACGTTATAATCCCATTTCCCTCTTCTTATTCAGTTAGCATTCTTTTTTTTTTTCATAATGTTTTACATCTTGCAGTAACGCATTTGATCGCACTCCCAGTACTTATTTTGTTGCCGTTCACCCTATCACTCATCATCATTATCATCATCATCGTGTGCCCTCTCCGCAACGAAGGTTGGCTACCATGGATCGCCATTCTACTCTGTTTCTTGCTTTGATGGTGCAGGCTGACATAGATTGACTTGTCCATCTTTTGATGTTACTCGTCCATGTTAGTCTTGGTCTGCCTCTGCCTCATTTGCCTTGTATTTTTCCTTCCAATATTACTTTTAGTAGGCTGATGTGTCTTTTAACATGCCCCAAAAATTTAATTTGTCTTGTCTTAATTGTGTTTAGCAGTTCTCTTTTTATTTTTAGTTGTTTTAAAACTTCATCGTTTGTTATCTTTTGTTTCCATCCAATTCTACCTATTCTTCTATAAATCCACATTTCAAAGAAGACTTCAATTTTCTGTTCTGTTTTCTTGTCTAATGTCCATGTTTCTGCACCATACAGGAATATTGAGAAGATGTAACATTTTGCCATTCTTAGTTTCAGCCCTGCTGATATTTGTTTTGTTGTTAGTATATTTTTCATGTCATTAAAATTACTTTTTGCCATACCTATTCTTTTGTTTATTTCAGTTTTGCATTTTCCATCATTGGTTATAGTATGTCCTAGGTAGTTGTAACTCTGGACTGTCTCCAGATGTGTGTCCATCAACTGTGATATTTAATTGGAGGTCTTGAGAATTTTCTTTGTTTATGATCATAGTTTTAGTCTTTTTGATATTCATTTCTAGTCCATATTTTTTGCTTGTTGTGTTTATCACATTAAGCAATTGTTGTAGGTCTTTAGGATTTTCTGCTAGTAGAACAGTATCATCAGCATATCTTAGGTTATTGATTATCTTTCCATTAATGTTTAGACCTGGTATCTCTGAGATGTTTTTAAAGATTTGCTCAGTGTATAGATTGAACAAGCTTGGTGATAGGATATATCCTTGTCTTACTCCTCTTTTTGTGTCCATGGGTGTAGAGTTCTCCTTGTTATATCTTATTATTGCTGTTTGCTCCCAGTACAAATTACATATTAGTCGTATGTCTGCGTCGTCTAGATTTATATACTTTAGGCAGTCTATAAGTTGGTTATGGTGTATTCTATCGAAAGCTTTGGTGTAGTCTATAAAACAGGCCTATATTGGTTTGTTTACTTCTGTGTATTTTTCAATCAATGTTCTCATGCTGAATATGGCTTCTTTTGTCCCACTGTTTTTCCTGAATCCAAATTGTTGCTCCTCTAATTCAGTATTGATTTTGTTCTGAATCCTTCCCTGTATAACTTTTAGTAAAATTTTTGTTACCTGGCTCATTAGACTTATGTTCTGAAGTCACTGCATTCAACTGCACCATTCTTTTTAGGCAATGCAATGAAAGTTGATGTTTTAGATCGTTTGGTATGTATCCTGTGTGGTATATATCATTGCATATGTCTGTTATCACTTCGACGCCAAACTCTTCTAGAGCCTGTATCATCTATATCTGTATATTGTCAGGCCCTGCTGCTTTTCCCTTTTTCATTGTTTTTATGGCTTTTTTCTACGTCGGATTTCAGGATTGTATAGTTGTATGTACATGTACCCTATCACTAAAAAAGGAACTGAGAAAGTTAAAGGTAAAGTACGAGACTTAGATCGGCGTCTAAGCACGCGAGTTTTCGCTCATATGTGCTCGGCAGCCTATCCTGAAGTGTTCAGAGACTTCTGGATAGTGTCGCTTCAAGCATCTAAACTCACGATGCGAGGCGGCATTCTTCAACTTCCCAGAGTAATACCCTGGTACCCATTTCTGCCAGCGGCTGGGTCGACCGAAGGAGCATTTTTTTTTTGTTTCAACCACGAGTACAACTCACACTGCTTCCAATGGGAATCGAACACGGGTTGTCCGAAAGTCGGTAGCTCAGTCGGGTGATTTACCCAACTGGACTACCGAGGCCTCAAGGAATTGAGTGTTCCGTTTCATCCGTCTTTAGAAGGACGTTAAGTGGGAGTAGAATTCTCAGTACTTATTTTTATCTAACTATAATAAAAATAATAAGCCACGGTTCATCCAGAAAGAGAAGGAGTGTTTGACAAAAGCTCGACAACCAACCACATCATGTGAAAGGAAACGTGCCATATGTTGTTGCAGAAACAATCAATAGAGAAAAGGTCATTCAACCAAGCGAAACAGGTCAGAAACACATTTAATTCTGTGAACTCGACTGCGTATGGTCCGAAAGACGAAGTACAAAAAAACAGAATGTTGGAATGTGTTTACGCGGCGCCCAATACCGACTTTATCGGCGGCTTTGAACTTATCCGGCAACTTGAGTCATGTGGTAAATTAAAGGGATAAAAACACAAAAATGCGAAGCTACTGTAAAGCTGATGGATAACGATAAATTTCAGAAAGAGAGAGAAAGTGTGGTTACAGCTTTACATAGGTGAGGGACAAAACAAAATCAAAACGACGTTTGCGGTTCAGAGACCCTTCAGCGGGAACAACGGACAGCCCACATATATGTAAGTAAATAAATTAAATCTACTTAGCGACAATTATGCTATATCTAAAAAAAATATTAATGAAATGAAAAAGTATCTTCTTTTTCATATATTTATTTCATAATCAAGTAGCTATATAGTTTTATGTTATTCACGTGTATATTTATGTGTTGTCAATTGTTCCAGCTGAGGGCCCAATGAACTGCACCGTTGTTTTGATTTTGTATTGTCCCTCATGCACGTAATGATGTAACCATACCTCTTTTTATTTGTGTTTTTTTTTATTATTTTAATCCTGGTAAATGAAAGGACATAGAATCAACATTCGTATACTGGACTGAGATGAGTTAGAAAGAAACTAGCGACATCTAGTCATACAATGCTACGACACTCTGGCCAAGGAGTAAAGGCTCAAGATGCACCGAGATTGAAGCTGCTGTAAAGCTGATGATAATGACAATTTTTGAAATAAAAAGAAGAAAAGAGTGGTATGGTAACAGCTTTACATTAACATACCACTTTTTTCCCCTACTATTTTCTTCTTCTTTTATTTTTAAATTGTCACCACGTAAAGTGGGTAAAGCTGCTACAATAACACACTTTACACTCTGGCCATACTGATAACTAGGGCTCAGATTTGTATGACCTAAAGAAGTGTCACCTATGACCTGAAAATAATCGAAATATTCTTGCATTTATGACATAAAAATGCAAAATATTACCCACAAATTAAAAAAAAAATAGATCGAAAAATAATGTCAATTAATTAATCATTTGCTATTCAAAATGAATGTTTATACTCCATTTTCTGCTAAGGCGTCTACATCCTTTGCGTCTCACTGCTTTCATGTCTTTGTGTTGAGCAATTTCGAGGCGGCGCATCTCTCTGAGTTTAACTTTTTTTTTTATGGACACGTTTACTCTCCCTCATTGTCTGCAATTACTTTCACACCAAAGGGGTGTCTGACTGCACACAGACAGTGATGACTTGCGATTGTATTCATGTTTAAATTATCACTTCAGAAGAAACTTTTTTTGACAATACTATCACTCATGGGCGCTGCTGCTGCGGTGCGGTGTTTTGGGCATGTGAGTTGTGAGCTTCTTTTCTTTCTTTCTTTTTTTATTTTAGTGACCTCTGAACTCAAAGCATTTGAAATCGAGAGGCATGGAGAGAAATGAAAAAAAAATATGTTCTATATTAAGTTAAGTATGTATAAGAACCTTTGGTAGTTGAGAATCGAAAGATCTTGTATGTTTAAAATTAACAAAGTAATTAAAAATTATGTTGTGCTACGAGGTCTATCCACTGTGCTGCTACTGTGTAGTCAAGAAAGGATAGTATAACTTTCCTTCTGCGCTGCCTGACAACTTTGCATCTCCCGCCATGAAAGGGGCGTTAACTGTGCAAAACTTCCTTGTGTCGGTTTATAATATATTGCGATATTTGCATCTTTTATCGTTAAACAACTTCAGCGTGGCATTTAATAAAACTAGTATTCCTTCTTCGAGTCCAACGCAATTGGTCAAATGGGTAAACGGGTTTCCAGGACAATCGCAAAAAATGGAGTAGGATCGTGATCAGTCATAGGGCACTGATTATGACGTCAGCATTTAGCTATGAGTCGCCGTCTGTTTTTCATGTGTCTTTGTTACAAACGTGGTTTGAATGAAATACGTGTACACAATGAAGTCTCATACTTGAATATGCTGAGATTAATAATAATAATAATAATAATATTTGTCTCATTTTAAGTCTGTCTGGTAATTTCTTTGGGGTTTGGGTGCAAAGGTCACATGTCGAGTGCAGTCGTCTCTTGGTGCACAGGTCAAAATTATATTTAATCCTATACATTGGACTGCCACCTATAACGAAATTAGCGCAAAGTAATTTGTTTATATAATGACGTTACAAACTTTGAGAAAACGGTACAGTACTCCTGCCTCTGGAGTCAGTCCTTAGTCCCGTTGAGTCCCAATTGTCAATAAGAGTCAAGATGCAGGTTTTTCTATTTATGTTATTCATTTTTGTTTTAAACTAACGTTTTCTGTAGTGTTGGAGTCCACTGATACAGATGATCTAGTATTGCAGTATCTCCAGGCAGGACAAATTCAACTTTTCCAGCAGCACCCGAGAAGTCAAGAAAACGATTTCATATCATCACTTCATTGTTCTGACCAAGACTTTACTCTCGTATCAACCCGTAGCCTTCAAGTCAAATCTGGCTAAACACATATTTCTTGACATAATATGGCACTTCTGAAAGGAATAGGCCATTGTTATCAGGCACGCATGTCGTAAGAGGCTACTAAGGAGGTTTGTAATCGTTGTCTCTGCAGTCAAGTAGGACGTACAGGGACGTACCTTGTCAACAAAACTTGCCAATGCATTTTATTGGAAATGATATGTCCAATGCTTACAAATAATAAAATATAACAAAGAGAACTCTACACCAATCGATATAAAAAGAGGAGTAAGACAAGGATGCATCCTATCACCAATCTTGTTCAATCTATACACTGAGCAAATCTTTAAAAACATCATAGAGATGCCAGGCCTAAACATTAATGGAAAGATAATCAATAACCTAAGATATGCTGCTGATACTGTACTACTAGCAGAAAATCCTAAAGATCTACAACAATTACTTAATGTAATAAACATGACAAGCAAAAAATATGGACTAGAAATGAATATCAAAAGACTAAAACTATGATCATAAACAAAGAAAATTCTCAAGGCCTACAATTAAATATCACAGTTGAGGGAACACATCTGGAGACAGTTCAGAGCTACAACAACCTTGGACATACTATAACCAGTGATGGAGAATGTACAACTGAAATAAACAAAAGAATTGGTATGGCAAAAAAATAATTTTAATGCCATGAAAAATATACTAACATCAAAACAAATAAGACCAGAGCTAAAACTAAGAATAGCAAAATGTTACATCTTTTCAATATTCCTGTATGGTGCAGAAACATTGACATCAGAACAGAAAATTGAAACCTTTGAAATATGGATCTATAGAAGAATAGGTAGAATTGGATGGAAAGAAAGGAAAACAAACGATGAAGTTTTAAAACAACTAAAAATGAAAGAGAACTACTAAACACAATTAGAACAAGACAAATGAAATTTTTGGGCATGTTAAAAGACACAACTGCCTAATAAAATTAATATTGGAAGGGAAAATACAAAGTAAAAGAGGAGGAGGCAGAGCAATACTAACATGGACGAGTAACATCAAAAGATGAACAAGTCAGCCTATGACAATCTGCACCATCAAAGCAAGAGACAGAGTGAAATGGCGCTTCATGGTAGCAAACTTCGATGCGTAGACACCACTCAATGATGATGATGATGTGTCAAATGGTGGAGCGGATATGGGGAATTCCTGACAGCAATGAAACTGGTTCCATGGATAGAGTAGAAGCTACTGATCATATATGTTTTCTTACATAATCCCTCCGTCCGCATAAAAAGATCGATGACGTATCATGTTTGGAAAAAAGTGTCACGTGAACATTAGATGTCATTGCGAAACAATTTCACTTGTGCTCTACCACTTTTACTACGTTGCAGACAAGAGCTTCAAAAAGGATTAGGTTAAATATTGCTTCATTTTGTAGCCTGAATTGATTAATATGGGGAAGGCCAACAAGAATTTTTAACCTTTATATGAAAACCGGACCAATGAACTGTTTTCCTATGTCTTGCGCAATCAATGCGACTAATATTTCCATTACGCCTGTCCTATTTAGGAGGTAAGGTAGTTTTTTTTTTCGTTTCTTCGACACCACATAAGTTCAAATGTAGTACGCTACACTGTGCATGAATATAAGTACTAATTGTGTGTGTTTTCTCCTTTCTTTCTTCTCTTGTCTGTTAGCGTTTAGTGAAGAGATAGTTAGCGGTTTTATTGCTCTCTGAGAGATAGTTAGCGGTTTTATTGCTATCTGAGAGATAGTGATTTTGTTGTTCCCTAAGAGACAGTGGTTTTATTGTTTCCTGAGAGATAGTGGTTTTATTGTTTCCTGAGAGATAGTGGTTTTATTGTTTCCTGAGAGATAGTGGTTTTATTGTTTCCTGAGAGATAGTGGTTTTATTGTTTCCTGAGAGATAGTGGTTTTGTTATTCCCTGAGAGACAATTAGTGGTTTTATTGCTCCCTGGGAGATAGTGGTTTAATCATCATCATCATGTGCCATACCGGTTGGCGTAGGTGATCATGTCCCTCCACAATCTTCTATCTACAGTGCATCGTATCAGTTCTGTTGTTGACTGTTTTCCATGCCATGACACCAAGCTATCCAGTATTTTCTCTCTTTTTCGCCCGCGATCTCTCTTTCCTTGTATTTTGCCAGTTGTAACCAAGTATTCCAACTTTCCTCGTCTCATGATAGTGGTTTTATAGCTCCGTGAAATATAGTGGTCTTGTTGTTCCCTTAGAGATAGTAGTTTTATTGCTTCCTGAAAGATCATCATCAGCATCATCAAGTACCGGGCCTGCTGGTGTAGGTGATCATGCCTATCCCCAACTTTCCATCTCGACAGTTATTTCTTTTCTGTTGTTGACTTTCTGCCAAGCCATTCTCTTAAGCTGTCTGGTATCTTTTCTCTTTGCTTCTCTCTATCTCTTCGTCACTTAATTTTCCCAGTTGTTACAATATATTCCAGCTGTTATCTTCTCATTACATGGCCAAAAAATGATGATTGTTTCTTCCTAATATTGGAAATTAGCTCTCTTATTGCTTTGGTCTCTTTCAGAATGAATTAATTACTCTTTTTAGCTGTCCATGGTATTCTCAACACTCTTCTGTAAAACTACATTTCTACAGACTCCAGTGATTTTCTTGTCCGTTGTCCTATTGTCCATGATTCACATCCATATGTTAAGACTGCCTACATAACATTTAAGAACTCTTTTTCTTATATCTATTGTCAAAAATGAATTGTATAGTATCTTCCTAATTTTTTTTTTGGAAAGCTGCTTTTGCCTGAGCCATTCTGCATCTCACCTCTGCTGTACATCTTCCGTCTAAGGTTAACAAAGTTTCCAAATATTTAAATTCATTTACCTGTTTTAATATTGTTCCACTTGTTTTTATTTTGCACTGAGGTGATGTCTTTTTCATTGTTGTTACCATTACTTCTATCTTTTTGCTATTAAGGCAGAGTCCTTTATTTTTGCTTTCTTCCACTATAATGTCTAACATTTCTTGTAACTCATTTTCACTCTTAGCGGCTAATACTTTATCACCAGCATACCTTAAATTATTTATATTACGGCCTCCGATTGTTGTTCTAGGCATGCCCCTTATGGATCTTAAAATAATCTCACTATACATATTAAACAAATCTGGTGAAAGCACACAACCTTGCCTACCACCCTATTTTATTTGTTGAAACATTCCCAATTGATTTCCAGTTTGTATGGCCGAAAATCAATTGAAAATCTCTGAAAGATAGTTAGTGATTTTATTGCTCCCAGTGAGATAGTAGTTTCCCTGAGAAATAGTGGTTTTATTGCTCTCTGAGAAATAGTGGTTTTATTGCTCCCTGAGAAATAGTGGTTTTATTGCTCTCTGAGAAATAGTGGTTTTATTGCTCACTGAGAGATAGTTAGTGGTTTTATTGCTACCTGATAGATAGTGGTTTTATTGCTCCTTGAGAGATAGTGGTTTGATTGCTCCCTGAGAAATAGTGGTTTTATTGCTCCCTGAGAGATAGTGGTTTTATTGCTCCCTGAGAAATAGTGGTTTTATTGCTCTCTGAGAAATAGTGGTTTTATTGCTCACTGAGAGATAGTTAGTGGTTTTATTGCTACCTGAGAGATAGTGGTTTTATTGCTCCCTGAGAGATAGTGGTTTTATTGCTCCCTGAGAAATATTGGTTTTATTGCTCCCTGAGAGATAGTTAGTGGTTTTATTGCTACCTGAGAGATAGTGGTCTTATTGCTCTCTGAGAGATAGTTGTTTTATTGCTCTCTGAGAGATTGTGGTTTTATTGCTCTCTGAGAGATAGTTGTTTTGTTGTTCCATGAGAGATAGTGGTTTTATTGCTCCCTGAGGGATTGTGGTTTTATTGCTCTCTGAGATATAATGGTTTTGTTGTTCCCTGAGAGATAGCGGCTTTGTTGTTCCCTGAGAGATAGTGGTTTTATTGCCCTCCATGAGATAGTGGTTTTATTGCTCCCTGAGAGAAAATTTGTGGTTTTATTTCTCCCTGAGAGATAGTTAGTGGTTTTATTGCTCCCTGAGAGATAGTTAGTGGTTTTATTGCTCCCTGAGAGACAGCGGTTTTATTGCTCTCTGAGAGATAGTGGTTTTATTGCTCTCTGAGAGATAGTTAGTGGTTTTATTGCTCTCTGAGAGATAGTTAGTGGTTTTATTGTTCTCTGAGAGATAGTTAGTGGTTTTATTGCTCTGTGAGAGATAGTTAGTTGTTTTATTGCTCCCTGAGAGACAGCGGTGTTATTACTCTCTGAGAGATAGTGGTTTTATTGCTCTCTGAGAGATAGTGGTTTTATTGCTCTCTATAACATAGTGGTTTTATTGCTCCCTGAGAGATAGTTAGTGGTTTTATTGCTCTCTATAACATAGTGGTTTTATTGCTCTGTGAGAGATAGTTAGTTGTTTTATTGCTCCCAGAGAGACAGCGGTGTTATTACTCTCTGAGAGATTGTGGTTTTATTGCTCTCTGAGAGATAGTGGTTTTATTGCTCTCTATAACATAGTGGTTTTATTGCTCCCTGAGAGATAGTTAGTGGTTTTATTGCTCTCTATAACATAGTGGTTTTATTGCTCCCTGAGAGATAGTGATTTTATTGCTCTCTATAACATAGTGGTTTTATTGCTATCTGAGAGATAGTGGTTTTATTGCTCCCTGAGAAATAGTTAGTGGTTTTATTGCTCTCTATAACATAGTGGTTTTATTGCTCCCTGATAGGTAGTTAGTGGTTTTATTGCTCTCGGAGAGATAATTTGTGGTTTTATTTCTCCCTGAGAGATAGTGGTCTTATTGCTCTCTGAGAGACAGCGGTTTTATTGCTCTCTGAGATATAGTGGTTTTATTTAAATGTATTTTTGTTTGATCTATTATATTATACTATCATTTGGGACAATTCGCCCGACAACAACAGAGCTGGAAGCTCTCACCGACTCATAGCTGATGGCATGAGACAGGATCAACGAACCAGAAGCACCCAGACCGTACTTCGCGGAGTCAGATACAGATTTAACCCAGCATTTTCTTCCTATAAAACTGCGGAAGGCACAGAAATCACCAAGAAATATAAAATTAGAACTAGAGATGCTAAGAGTAGATAACAGTTGAGTGGTAAGTACAGCACGATAGTACAAATTAGATATAATGCTATTGAGAAAATACAGTAAATCCAGGAACAGTGGGAAATGCTCAAACAATCGATTCAGCAAACATCAAAAGAAGTAATACCAGTGACTAAAAGAATCAACAAAAAGAAATGGATGACAGAAGAAATATTACAACTAATGGACGAAAGAAGAAAACATAAGAAAGAAGAACGAGCATACAAAATATTGCACAAAGAGATCCAAAACAAGTGCAGAGAAGCAAAGGATGGATGGTTAAAACAGAAATGTGAAGAAATGGAAAAACAACAAAAGAAAGACCCAAAATTTATGCACAATCAGTTAAATGAATTAACAGGAAGAAAAGAAGTCAAAGTTTCAGGATGTGTGAAATCAAAGGAAGGAAATATAATAATGGGACAGGAGAAGACAATGGAAAGATGGACAGAATATATCAGTCAACTCTATGATGATGAAAGACCAGAATTAAACAATTCAAATGAAGACACAGGACCACCAATAATTCATAGTGAAGTGCAGGACGCAATTCAACACATGAAACGAAGCAAAGCTCCAGGTCCTGACAATATAACAATCGAAGAGATAAATGCATTAGAACAGCTGGGAGTACAAGTCATAACAAAACTACTCAATGACATATATAACACTGGACACATACCCAAAGATCTACTAAAATCTATCTTTGTAGCCATATCGAAGAAGTCAGGAGCCACTGATTGTGAAGACCATCGCACTATTAGTCTCATGAGCCATATGACTAAAATATTACTAAGAATAATTATGAGACGTGTAAGGAACAAAATAAAACCAGAAATAAGTGAGGAACAATGTGGATTTGTGGAAGGAAAGGGCACCAATAATGCAATATACATCTTAAGGACATTGATAGAAAGATCTATAGAGGTAAAGAAAGATCTATATATGTGCTTATAGACTACACGAAAGCATTTGACAAAGTAAAGCATGTGGAAATAATAAATATGCTGGAGAAATTAAACATTGATGGCAAGAATCTGCGAATCATAAAAAACATGAACTGGCAACAAACAGCAGCTATACGAATTAACAGCCAAACAGGACAATTTCAATATATAAAACAAGGAGTCAGACAAGGCTGTGTTCTGTCACCGGATTTGTTTTCACTTTACAGCGAATATATTATGAGATCAATAGTAGACAAAAAAAGGAATTGAAGTCAACGGTCACAACATAAATAATTTGCGATATGTCGATGACACAGTCTTAATAGCAGAGACAGAGAATGAACTACAAGAAATTATAGACATAATAGTAAAAGAAAGCAATAAGAAAGGTCTCAGTCTGAATAGTAAGAAAACAGAAGTAATGGTTATATCGAAGAAACAATCATCACAAGCATGCAGCATAAAAATAAACGAGACAAATCTGAAACAAGTACAACGTTTCAAATACTTGGGCACAATAATTACATCAGATGGGAGATGCACCACAGAAATAAAAAGCAGAATAGCTCAGACCAAAATAGCATTTCAGAAAATGAAAAATATCTTATGCAACAAATCTATGTCAATAAAAACGAGAGAGTTCATCGGTGCTATATAGAACCAATTCTGACCTATGGAAGCGAATCATGCACAGTAGACAAACAAATGAAAAGACGATTAGAGGCCACAGAGATGGGATTTCTCAGAAGAATGTTGAAGGTTCCCTGGACAGATATAAAAAGACCAATGAGGAAGTTCTCAAAGAGGCAAACACAAAAAGGGAGCTCTTAAAAAACATCAGAAAGAAGCAATCAACATTTTTCGGGCACATTATGAGAAGAGGAAAGTTGGAATACTTGGTTACAACTGGCAAAATAAAAGGAAGAGAGATCGCGGACGACAAAGAGAGAAAATACTGGATAGCTTGGTGTCATGGCATGGAAAACAGTCAACAACAGAACTGTTGTTACGATGCACTGTAGATAGAATATTGTGGCGGGACATGATCGCCTACGCCAACCGGCAGGGTACATGATGATGATTTCTTCCTATAGCGTCCACACGTTCAAGTGGGCTGGCATGAGTTGTGTCGCTAACTGACGGCATAGCCGCGAGATCTAACTGCCGCTAACAGTCACGGTAAGATATTGAGACTTTATAGTATGGAGACATGTATATATATTTTTTGGTGGGGAGGAAGAAGGGGGGAGGGATGATGGTGAGAGAACTTATGAAGGGTGGGGGGGAGGGGTATCTTGATGATATAAATAGTAGCCAATCACAAATGTATGTTGGTTGAGTGAGACTGAGAACACCAACAGGGATTTAAGAGAAAGGAAATTCAGTAAGTGAGATATAGTGAGATTGTAGACGAAAACAAGAAGGTAAATCATACATTCAGTAAATTATTATATGATATTGTAATGTTACTATTACTGCCGCTTAGTTAGTTCGTTTATGTTTGCTAAAATATTAGAGAGGAGAGTAAGATACATAATAGAACCACAATTAAGTAATAATCAATTCGGATTCAGAAAAGGCAAAAGCTGCACTGATGCTATATTTACATTGAGACAACTATGTGAAAAAACAATAGAATATGACAGAAACCTAAATATAGTGTTTATAGATCAGGAAAAAGCGTTTGACCGTGTGGACAGGAACAAACTTTGGCAAACTTTAGAAACATACGGGGTAGCAGGACAACTACTAGAAAATATAATAGCACTATATAAAAACAGTCAAAGTGCCGTCAGAACATCGGAAGGTCTGTCAGAATGGTTTCAGGTACAACAGGAGTAAGACAAGGATGTGTCCTCTCACCACTCCTCTTCATCATATATATGGACAAAATAAATCAGGAAACAACCAACAACAAGGACAAATCAAATAATAACATAGAGGTAGAAAACTCCAACATCAATGAGCTACTCTTCGCAGATGACCAATGCCTAATATATGAGGATGAAAACCTGCTACAACAGCATTTAACATCTCTAGATAAAAGCTGCACAAACTACAGTATGAAAATTAACACAGCAAAAACAGAGGCTATAAGAATAAGCAAATTGAGACACCCATTAAACATCAAGATCAAAGACAAATAAATAAAACAAGTAGAGGAATTCAAGTATTTAGGCGCAATGTTCACAGAAGATGGAAAACTAGACAGAGAAATTGACATGAGAATACAAAAAGCAAATGCTGTCACATACCAGCTTTCACCATTATTAAGACATCCAAACATTTCTATGCCAGCTAAACAACAAATGATAAATAGCATCTTCATACCAACTTTGTGCTATGAAAGTCAAACATGGACCCTTTCTAAATCCCATTTAAGAAAGATCAATACATGTGAGATGCGATGCTTGAGAAAAGTAACAAACAACACAAGAAGAGATAGAATACCAAATGAAACCATAAGAAAAATGGTAGGAACAAAACCCTGCCAAGAATATATAGAACAACAACAACTTAAATGGTTCGGCCACCTGGTCAGAATGAATCCTCACCAATCACCATCAAGGGCGTTTTTTCTCGAGAATGCATGGAAAAAGACCAAGAGGAAGACCCAGAAGAAGATGGATAGATGCAGTGACAGAGACATGTAACAACAAAGGAAAATCACTAATTCAGACAATTCGAGCAGCACAAGAACGACAAATGATATAAATCACGACACCTTTTAGGTATCAGTGAAAGAGAAAAGAAGAAGAAGAAGAAGTTAGTTCGTTGTTGTTTAATTTTAGTGTTTGAGGTGCTATATAGATATATTTCCTTGTTAAAATTAGACAGCACTTAACTTAATAAATTTAGTCTTAGTCTTGTTAGGAATCTTAAAGTGTAGTCAGTGTACTGTAAAAAAAAGCTAAGTGTAGAACTCAACTGTAGCATACGACACGTTGACCGTACTCGCACTTACAATTTGTATTAATTATTATCGTTGTCATTGTCATCAACATCGCGTATACAACTTGACTTTTAAATTAATTTGACGCATATTATTAAATTATAACCACTCTGAGTGACTTAGTGACTTTGTTGTGATATTTATATACAAGCTTGAACTAGTTGGCTTCGGTGTAAACACTCAGTAAACATCGCTTTTCTTTTCATATACACCTTTTAAAAGCGTTTTACTTGTGTGTAGTAGAACTTCGTGTTTAGTAATCGCTAATGTATTCTTTAAGCTTTAAGTGCCATGATAGAATCGTTAAAGATGTTATCTCAGTTTTGTGTGTGTATTGCAGTTGATAGGATAACGTTGGCATACCGCACGATTGATTCAACTGGAGTGGCATATTTAACTATCATGTTAACATGACAACAGGAGGAGCTGAAGGACCATCGAAAACTCTACTCCACTGCCTGGAGGGTACGAAACAAATCCGAAGGCTGTGGGAGAGTCATGAACTCTAACATGAAATCAGAACAGAAAATTTATGTCTTTGAAAAGTGGGTTATAGAAGAATTGGATGAAGAGAAAACAAACGATGGAGTCTTTAAAAAAAACATAAAAATTAAAAGAGACTATTAAACACAATTCAAACAAGACAAATGTGATTTTTGACGCTTGTTAAAACACTCAGTAACTTACTAAAAGTATTTCTGTACTGGAAAATGCAAAGTAAAAGAGGCAGACTAAGACTAACACGGAGGAGAAACATCAAATGATGGACAAGTCAGCCTATGACAACTTGCACCAACAAAGCAAGAGACAGTGGAATGGTGCTCCATGGTAGCTATCCTTCCATGCGGAGATGACACTCAATGATGATGGAGAATCATATGTAAAATGAATACAAACCGCAATGACAAATAAATAATGATTACAAACTATAATTACTAAATCATCTAACATGACAAAGATGAAATTAGATTATTTAGATCGCCATCAAAATAATAACAAAATTAATAAATTCTTTGTTTCAACACGTGAACATGGAAAGTGAAAGTTAGAACTTTATATCAAGCAAGAAAATTAGAAAATGTTAAAAACGAAATGAAAAGAGTGACAATTTATATACTAGAAATGAGTGAGGTAAGATGGACTGGTACAGAAAAAATATTATAAGATAAACACACAATCATGTAGTATTTATTCATTATTCAGGAGGTATACAAACATGAAAGAGTCTAGAGGAGCTGGTCAATAGGGCTGATGCTAGATGAAGAAACAGCAAAGCAAAGGCAGCTATAGGTTATTGGAATTTTCTTGACTGAGTATTATTAGTCCATCTAAAAGAAAAACTAATCAACATAAACATTATACAAGTGTTTACCCTAACAACTGATAGTTTTGAAGAAGAAATATACAATTATTCTATATTGACTTAGAAACTGCCATGAAACACACTAAAGCACAGAAAAATAATCTTGTCAAGAGAGATTTTAATGCAAAAATTGGTAAAGATACAAATGTGATGTAGTTGGTGAATATGGACTAGGTGGAAGAAATGAAAGAGACAACAAATTAGTTGAGTGGATAAAAAATATTTATATGATCATAAGGAAAACATGGTTTAAAAAACACCTCAGAAGGCTTGCAACATGGAGAAGCCTAGACCAAAAGACATTCTTACAGATAGATGACATATTAATCAACAAATATTTTAGAAATGCATTAGTAGCAATAAAAACCATGCCAGGAGCTGATTATAACAGCGACCATGACCCAGTGTGTGGGAAAATAAGAATAAAACTAAAGAATTCAAGCAGAAAGGTTGGGAACATTAGCCTCAATACAGAACTACTGACATATGATCAAGAACTACAGGGACAAAACAGAGCTGTTATAAAATAGATGCAATGCAATAACAAGAAAAAAAAAACAGTGATGAAAAACAGGCATGTTAAGAGATTCTATACATTAAACTGTAAAATAAAAAGGTACCCTCGTCACGCCAAGTGGCATATAGGGAATATGGTGTTAGTGACCATACATTTTACAGACCTTCAGCACATGATTATTGGGGTAATGTGGTTGGTATTACGTCCATGCCCTTTACTTTCCCAGAATAAAATCCAGTACCCATTTAAGGCTGGGTGAACCGGAAGCCATTGGTTGGGATCGAACCCTACCTCTTACATTAAACTGTAAAAAAGTTAATACCACCTAAACAAGAGGTTCCAAAAGAAAAAAAATGGATGACAAGGGATATCCAGAAGAAGGAAGAACTAAAGTAAACAAGAAGAATATATCAAGTTATAAAGCTAAATAAAGAAATATGACAAAAATACCAGAAGCAAAGGAGAAGTGGTTAAATGAAAAATACAAGCAAACAGAAGATTGTCAAAACAAAAGCATGCAGTCAATGCATAAAAGAATTAGTGAACTTACAAATAGAAAAACAAATATAGTACAGGATGTTTGAAATTAAAAGAAGGTGATATATTACTGAAAAAAGAAAACATTGTGGACAGATGGACGGAATACATCAAAGAGTTATATGGAGGAGAAAGACCAGAACCAGATAATATAAATTATGAAGGACCATCAATACTTGAAGATGAAGTAGTAGATGTCATCAAAGACATGAACAAGGAAAAGTGACAGGATCAGATAATATTTCAATAAACGAATTAGAAGCTCTAGGTTAGACAGGAATAAAAACCATAATGAAGTTGCTGAATGACATTTATAACAGCAGTCATATCCCTAATACACAGACTTGAGAAGAGCAATGTGGTCCACACCCACCTCCCTGGAAGAGAAACTATATGGGGCAATCGATTCACTTAAACAGACAGCTGACTTCATGAGAGAGTCTGGAATCCTACTCTGATTGAGTCTTGATCAGAGAGAGAGAGAGAGAGATATCCCTAATGATTTTCTACAATTCACCTTTATAGCTTTGCGCAAAAAAAGGAGCAAAGAATATGATGAATATATAACTATTAATTTATTATGTCACATTACAAAGGTCATGAAAAGAATCATTATGAGAAGAATAAGACAAAAGATTAAAAGAGAAATAGCAGATGACCAATTTGAATTTGTTGAAGGAAAAGTAACACAAAATGTCATTTAAGCCCTACAAACACTGGGAGAGAGAGCCTTGAAAGTATATAAAGATCTATACCTCTGCTTTATTGACTACACCAAAGCTTTTGATAAAGTCTATCATGAACAGATGATCAAAATGCTAGAAAATATAAATATAGATAGTTAGATAGTAAAGATCTGAGAGTTATATATATTGGAAACAAGAAGCTGCCATTAGAATCAAATAAAAACATAGAGAATATCAATAAATAAGACAAAGAGTGGGACATGGATGTGTATTGTCACCGGATTTATTTTCTTTGTACAATGAAAATATCTTGAGAATAATTGCGAACAAGCCTGGAATTAAAGTAGGAGAAGCAACATAAACAACCACAGGTACACATAATATTGATAGCAGAAAACTAACAAGACAATGCTAAATGGAAAAATCATGAAACAAGTGCATAGATTCTGAATCTAGCTGAGATCAATAATAATATCAGATGGCAGATGCCCTGTAGAAATTAGAAGCAGAATAGGACAAGCAAAGACAGAAGTTCATTAAATGAAAAACATCCTATGTAACAACTCAGTTGTCAATTAATGTTAGAAAACATGTCTTAAAGTGCTACTTAGAACCTGTTTTACTATAAGGAAGTGAGTCATGGACAATAAGCAAGACAACACAAAGAACAATAGAGGCAGTTGAGAAGTGGTTTATCAGAAGAATGCTATGAATTCCATGGATAGCAAAAATTATAAATGAAGAATGTTTAAAACAAACTGGAGAAACCAGAAATGTTTTTCAAAATCATAAGAAAGGGCCAATCTACATTTATTGGGTATATCATGCGAGAATAAGGCATTGAGAATATTATAACAATCAGCAGAATGAATGGAAAGAGGAGCATAGAGGGAAAAAAAATTGAACAGCTTATCCAAATGGTATAATAAAGATCACCACTGAAATGACGACATGCATGATGACAAAGGACAGAGTGATGTGGAGAGAGATGATCACCTACACCAATTGGCATGGCACCTGATAATGATAATAGTATTTATAGTAAATTAAATAATAACATGGAAATGTGAACTGATGCCAATTCTAGTTTTCAGTATATAAAATTAAAATATGTTTTTTGGGATCCCAAAATCCTACAATTTGACCAGAACTTGTTCCGTCTTGTTTCCATCCATCAGTTATGTTAGGCTTGAACCGTACCATTTTTCTATTTTTTTTTTTATTTCTCCCAGCTGTTCCAGTGTTAGAGCCAGTTAAGGCAAAATGAAACATTATTTATTACTCATCTATTGAGTAATCACACTTTTTTTTCCCATGTAATAAGATGAGAACAGGTGGAATTGTCACATTGTGACAACTGAATAAATTGAGGGGGAAAATGCTAGAGGAAACAGAAATTATTCAAGACAGCTAGAGAGATTGATATTGTAGTAGAAAGTTAACAGCAGAATTGAAACAAAAATCATGTACAGTTTTGTACAGACAAAAAAAATTGTGAAACATTGTCAGTAGCTGTGTACTTGATAATGGTGAACTAATAAGTGTTATGGCTTCTAAATCATTTACATTAATATTGAATGTTGATAATAACAACCTAATAGACTAGTTTATTATGGTTTCTTACTATATTTTGTCATCCCATTAAAAGCTATATTGCACATTTTACTCTATAAAACTGACCTTAAAAAATATTTCTCTGTTTATTTCATAACTTATTGATGCCGTATTATTTGTTTTACCAATTGTTGTAAAAATTTAATAAACATTAATTCCACATTCACTTCATCTGTAGACATAATTATATATGGGCCACTGCAAGAATGATAAAAGACAGTCAAATTTATACAGGAAACAACATTGCAATAGACAATATTTCAGGAGAATGACAGATAAATAGACTTCATCTGTAGCCACAATTCTCTTACATTCTTAACCTCCTCTGATTCATCATCATCATTTTACAAATAATTGTTAGATAACTAGCAACAATAATTATGATGACCTGCGTTGTTAAGTTCAAGTAGTTAGTAGAGTCATTACTCGAATTTGAAAGCAATGGAAACAATACATTTTTGTTAGATAATGTTTCTCTATGTCTTCACTGGTACAGTTGTAGATTAAGTCCTGCAGTCTCTGGGTCTTGTCCACAAGCAAACAAAATTCTCACCAATTTCAAGACTTCTGGAGATGTGACTTGCCTTTGAGTACCAAGGAAAATTGGAATGTATCAGTCAATGAGTGCTCTGTAGTGTGTATGTTGTTGATTGTGATGCCTGTTATTAAATTAATGTATCATCATCTTCATCTTTCATTCATTATTTGCCTTTCAGCGTTGAGGGAGATATAATTTACAGTCTTTTGCTTTTCTGTTCATCTCTGCTGCTATTATATGCTTCCTAGTGTTTCTGATGTTCCCTCAATCTATCTTTTTCCTGCTTGGCCCTTGGGTCTGGTGTTCTCACAACATTTAGTGAAGGCTCATTGTGCTCTGTTTTGATCTTTCTACCTTGTCATATGGCCAAACCATTTTATCTCTTGTTTTTTTAAATATTCTAATGCAGGGGTTATTCCTAGTTTTTTTCTCAGTTCTTCGTTTCTATTCTTATCTCTCAGGCTGTTTCCTGTCATTCGTCTAGCACATTTCATCTAAGTAGAGGTTATTTTTCTTATTGTTCTAGCATCTAGGGTCCAGGACTGACTTTTATTAGCACAACATTGAGATGTAGATTGTATTGTAGAGTGCCCGTTTTGCCTGTAGAGTTATTTCCTTGTTGGACGATAGTGATGATAGCTGTCCAATTATTTGACAAGCTTTGTTGCATCTTGAGTCTATTTCTGCAGTTTGTGAATTGTCATTTGTCACTAGACTCCCAAGGTATTTATATTCCTCTACTTGTTTTAGTTGTCTGCCTTCTATAGTTATGTTGGTGTTCTGTTTATCTTTGGTGACAGTGTTCTGTTTATCTTTGGCAACAGGCATGACTTCTGTTTTGTTGATCATGTTGTATTTTGTGCCTATGCACTTGAGTCTATTTATTAGTTTATTTGCAAATAGAAGCTCATTGATCTCGTCTGTCTCTGATGGATGGCTAACTTGCATATATAGTCCATGTATGTAATAAACAGTAGGGGGGATAGTACCTTGCTGTCTTACACCTGATATAACTTTAAAGAGGTCTGTGTAACCTGCTGCTGTTCTGACTGCACTGCTGCTGTTCTTGTTCTGACTGCACAGCTGCTGTTGATGTAGAAGTTTTTAATTAAGTTGGTTAGATATCGGCTTACTCTGTATGTTGTTAGTATCTTCCATAGTTGTTCTCTGTTTACTTGGTCGAATGCTTTTTCCTGGTCAATGAAAGCTATGTACACATTTTGGTTGTGTTCTGTCATCTTTTCTGCTAGCTGTTTTAAGGTGAATAGAGCGTCAGTACATCCTCTGTTTTTTTCAGAACCCCATTTGAGAATTGCTTAAGTGTAGTTTCATTATTGGTCTCAGCCTTTTTTCCATAACTTTGGTGTATTACTTTCCTACATGGCTGAGAAGCGATATATCTCTATATTGATTGCAGCCTCTCTTGCTACCTTTATATTTCTATATTTGTACAATGATTCCAGACTTCTGGGGATTTTTGTTTGTGCCATGCTGCATTGAATATTCTGTGCAGCCACGTCACTTCTGTTTCTTCTGCTGCTGCTATAATTTCTACTGATATGTTATCCATCCCCGGTGCTTTATTTCTTGGTGCATATTTGATTACTTCAATTTCCCCATCTTCTAGATCTGCACTTTCCGCCTCCTCCCATTGTTAAAACTCTCTGAGAGATGTTGTTTAATGGTAATACTATTACACGTCTAAACCACTTGACCTGTTGTTTTGGATTCTTAGTGTCTCAATACTAATGTTACTGCAACACTTTCCCTTCACTTTTCAGGTCCATGCTTAGAGGTATTGGATATAATATCCTTCTATCTATCTATCGGCCTTTCGAGCCAAAGTCGGCCCATAGGGCGTAGACCAAGAAACTCCTTCATCTGAATTTTTGTTCTAGCAGTTTTCAATTCTTTTAAAGATATTTTATCAAATCTCACCATTTGTCTCTGTTCTGTGCAAGCAGCTCTATCTCATTGAGGGAGCCTATTCCAGCTGCTCTTGCCTCTCTCATAAAAGTTCTTCTCAGCGTCTCCCTCTTCTTCTCTTACCTGTTGTTTCCCATATGAGGGCTTGCTTTGCTATTCGGTTATTATCTCTTCTCAGCACATGTCCAACATATGACCATTGTCTTTTCTTTATTACTGAAGATATCAGTGGTTGATAATATCCTTCTACAGCCATCAATCTCATTCACTATGAAACAGTTCCACTGTTAAGCTTTTCCTGTGCCATGCTGTCAAACCATCCAGCATCTTTTCTCCCTGTCTACCTCTATTCCTTCTTCCTTCTGTTTTTCCTGTTGCTCTTAAGTATTCCGACCCATCTCTCCTTCACATATACCCCGCAACGGACAGCCTTTTCCTAATTTGTTTTATAATATCTCACCATTTATTGCCTCTTTTATTACTACCACTTTGGGTTTGTAGCTGTCCATGGTAGCTTTAGCATTCTCTCTTACCTTATTTTTTTCTAATTATGTCTCTTCTTGGCACATGCATTTTTCTTCCTAGATTTAATATATTTTTTGTAAAAGGTTTTACAAAATATTTTTCTTTATCTCTCAATGTCATTTGACATCTGTTATGTTTTTTTGTTTCAGAATGATCATATTCTGAGCAAAATTTGAAAATTAAGCTTCAATTTGTGGGTTTGTGACTTCATTGCTTGCCATGGGTTGTATTATGTCCAGCAAAAACAACAGTGATAGCAAAAAGTATGCTGATGGTAAAGGTGGTCAACAGAGGTCAAATATGAAGGTCATAAGACGTGAAGGTTCCCACGGAACTTTTGACAATGGTGACAGTGGCTGGAACATAGGAGATGGTGGTGGTATTGACATTGGTGGCAGTGACTGGAACCAAGGTGGCTATGATGATGGTGGTTATAGTGGCGGAGGTATTGATGGTGGCTGCAATGATGGTTATGGTGGAGGTTATGATGGTGGTGGTGATTGTAGTGGTGGTGGTGGCTGGGACAGTGGTGGTGGTGGTGGGTGGGACAGTGGCGGCTGTGGTGGTGGTGACAGTGGCGGCTGTGGTGGTGGTGACAGTGGCGGTTGTGGTGGTGGTGACAGCGGTGGCTGTGGTGGCGGCGGAGGTTGTGATTGATCATCAACACATCTACACTACCAATTCTGCAGTACCAAAAACATTTTCGGCACTGTCATCCTGTAAACAAATGTTTATATAATTTCTTATAATGGTGTTAATTGAAATATTTCACAATAATCTCCTCTTGATGACAACTATTGATTTCAAATTATGAAACATTTTGATTGTACTCAGGTACACACAAGACATTGACAAAAACTTTGCAGCAATGAAACAGTGAATGAAAATGTTGATTTTTGTGTTTATTATATTATGTACGGAAGTTGTAACCTTGTAATTTGTACTTGGAGTCTTTTGCTAAAGGTGACACAATCTTCACTTGAGAGGTTAGACTAGTATACAGTCAAACAGAAAATTAAATTTGTTTGTATAAAGAAAAGGTCAGTTCTTTGCATGTTTCAAAATATATTTTAGTTAATGTTTTTTCCCCCCGTGGAATATCGTTAAGTGTTCAGCAAATTTCATCAAGTTCGCTCAATTCTTTATTACCATATTAACTGTATTAAAAACACTTTTTTTGTTATTATTGTTGTAACAACTTTGTTGTTGTTATTGTTCTATGACTCTGTGTGTTGTTATATTACTCAAAAAAAGTAGAAGTTTGAAGGAACAGAGGACAAAGGGAAAATATGCAGACTGGTTTAGTGGCACACCGCATATTTTTTTGTCATCCATCTTTCTACTTCAGCTGATGTTCCTCCTTTTTCTCTCCTATTGGGGACTGTAAATATCAAAACTGATATAATACAACGTAATTATTCCAAAATCCCCAGCAATAAGACTGATGTAAACTTGCAAACTCTGGAAATATGAATCAAAACAATCCAATGTTTTCTTAAAGGTGTTCCATATGACAACTTGTCTAGCATGATTTTTACTTAGTCTTCTTCATACCATTTCTTATGCATTTCAACTCATTTTAACAAATTTTAAAAAATAAGCTATCATAAATGTGTACTTTGAATGTAGTTTAATATTGTTATTCTTTTTTATATGTGCTATCCATTTTCAACTATGTAATCTTAGTACAGAATTAAATATATACACAACAGTTATTTACCAAAAAATTATAATGGTTATGCAAATTATTTTCTACTATCTTTTATTTCTTAAGTTTGAAAACCCACATCTTTTTTCTCCTATTTCTGCTTTTGAAGACCCTTTCATGCTCACCACCATCTGATTTGTTTATCAATTCTTCAACCTGAAATTGACTAGTGACAGTTGGCAGCAAATAAACAATGAGATACCAGCAAAACTTCACATTAATGGCACAAATAAAGATAATTAAATCTTGTTTATTTGATTTGGCAGCTAGATTTAATTGGTTTAGTTTTACATTTTATGAGCTGATATTTGACAATGTGCCTTGACTCTGGCAAAATTGAAATAATTATTTAATTATTCTTCTGCATTGAAAGTGTTTCTTATATATTTTGTATGTTTTACAAACAAAATAATACACAGAATAATATTCTAATAGATTTATATAGTGTGTTTGATATATAATATTTCTCTTTCATATTAATGCTAATATTTTAGTTTTCATGAAAATAAGTGGTTATAGTTTCATGTAAAATATCAAATTGTGGTAATTTCTTAAAAGCGCTGTTGTAATGTTTCCATTTGATGTGCAATTTTATTTTTGGATCTATCAATAACTTTATCTTTTTTCATTACATTCTTTACTTCATTGTGTGTGCTTAGATGTATTTTTAGATAAACAATCACATTTCTAAAATGTTATAATATAGCCAAGAGTAAGCCAGTTAGTATGAAGTAAATACAAATACCTTTGTCTCTCTACAGCAAATAACTTTACGTGTGAATATTTGTTTTATGTGATCAAAGATATGTTATTTCATTAAATAATAGTAAATTGAAGAGAAAAAAACCCACTAAAACAACAACCCTTGCTTTATTTGATTGCTTGTGGATATTTGAGGTGTAATAAGATAGTTCATACTTGAAGATATGATGGATAAAGATCTGTGTGTTCAATCTTCAGAAATTGAATATTATCCAGACTTGAAATCTATTAATTTCTGTATGAAATCAATTCAGACCCTCAGAGACAGCTGTGAGTGACAAAATACCTTTGATGTTTTAGAGGAGTTGTAGACAACTCTGAAGGATACAGATGAATTTGGCATTTCCGCCAAAGGAGAAAAGAAAAAAAGACATTTTTAATTGCAAATTAGTTAAAGAAGTTTTAATTACACAGTTCGAACTGACTTTTCCTATCCTGTTATGGAAAATATACAATGGTTGAGATAGAAAGTTGTGGAGAGACATGATCACATACACCAGCAGTGTATTTAATGATAATGAAGGAAAATATAATATGTTCACAAAGAAAACAACATAATCATGTAAAAAAGTGCTAGTTATATATTTTATGTATTTAAAATGTTGAGCAATTATTAGTAAACATTTTAATACTAAATTCTCTTGAGATATTAGTCAGATTCTAACAAATATTTTAAAAGTTATTCCTTTTTGTCTTGAATGAATTATTTAATTGCAAGATTTTATTAGTATTTGTGTGCATGTAAATGTGTGTATGTACATTCATGTGGTATTTATATCACAGTAAATAGTTTTAACCTTAAAATTAAACAGATTAGTGGGGAAAGAGTGTCCGAGTCACTAAATGCTACTCATTGTGGAAGTGGTTCCAACTTGTGAAACCACACAAACATGATAATCTTTTCTGATGATCTTCATTTAAATTGTTTGTGTTAGTTCTATTTTAACATATGATTGTTTGTGTTAGTTCTATTTTAACATATGATTGTTTGTGTTAGTACTATTTTAACATATGATTGTTTGTGCTAGTTCTATTTTAACGGATGATTGTTTATGTTAGTTCTATTTTAACATATGATTGTTTGTGTTAGTTCTATTTTAACAGATAATTGTTTGTGTTAGTTCTATTTTAACAGATGATTGTTTGTGTTAGTTCTATTTTAACAGATGATTGTTTGATGATAACTGTCAAAGATTGAATTATTTGACACTTTTTGAAGTGAAAACCTCAATTCTTCACCACAGATATTATTTACAGTTTAAACTATGACTTCTTTTAATAACCTGAATATGCCCAAGAAGAATCTCTTATGCCTTTTTTTGTAATGAGCAAGACAACTGAGACTGGTAAACTCTTGTATGATGCTCATGCTAACATATGGTTGCGTCAACTGGAAAACTACTGAAGTTCTTAAGAGACTAATTGCCTTTGAAAATAAATCCTCAGAAGACTCATATTAAACATACATTAGAGATCTTACATACTATATGAAACTATACGTGATAAAACCAAGCAAAATACCTAACATGTTTTATATGGAGAATACACTGGAAGTACACTGGTCATGTGTTCAGAATGGATGAAAGAATACACCTATGCCAGGCATTTATGTGGATACTGGGTGGCAAAAGAAATCAAGGAAGACCAAAAGAAACTAAGAAGAACAATCATTCGAGAGGACTCAACTGTGGGCAACTCTCTAGCAATAAGATTGATGTAAAATTGCAAATTCTGGAAGTATGAATCAAAACGATCCAGTGTTTTCTTAAAGCTGTTCTATATGATGATTTGTCTGGCTTGATTTTCTCATAGTCTTCTTCGTACCATTTCTGATTCATTTCAACTCGTTTTAACGATATTTTAAAATAAGTTATTACAAATGAGTACTTTGAATGAAGTTTAATATTGTTATTATTTTTTATAGGTGCTATCCAATTACAAATATGTAAACTTAATACAAAATTGAATATATAAACTTTAAGCGATAAAATCAAATAAGTATACCTATCATATTTTATATGGAGACTACACTGCTCATGTGTTCAAAATGGATGAAAGAATACACCTATGCCAGGCATTTATGTGGATACTGGCAAAAGAAATCAAGGAGGACCAAAATAAACTAAGAAGAACAATCAATCAAGAGGACTCAACTGTGGGCCTAAGAACAAAACAAGACTATAAGACCTAACAGTGAATCACCAGGGAGTTATGATTTCCTTTATATGTGCCATCTTTGGCCCAAGAGAAATTAACTAAGACAACTAATGTAGCGACTATGTCAGATTTATTAACACATACATATGCATATTCATACACATGCATACACATACAATTATGAATGTAGGTGTGCATATAACATATTACATCACAATTGCAAATGTTACTATTTTTGTGACTTGTAATGATTCATGTACCTATTTTTCATTCTTAAGATTTGCTCCCTGATGCCAACACTCACTCTCTAGTTGATATATTTAAAAAAAGGGTTTGTTGTGTACAATTATTGAAGACGGCGGGGAAGAGAAATGACCACTTTGTCTCCAAACTCTTAACCTACTTATGTGATATTTAGAACATTGTATACCTCTGTATTATTATATTACTATATTATAACATTAGTTTTACCTTTTAATATTACATTTTTATATCTGATGTGTAACATTCTAATATTGTGTTATTTTATTTTGCCTTTGGCTGTAAACATTTATACAGCAGTTATAATTGTTGTTCAATTGAAATAAAAATTATAATATAAACACATAAATGCAGTAAAAGACTTTTTGTAATATTGTTGTTGCTGTTGTGTTATGGTTCTACTAGTCTAAACTTCCACTCACTGTACCGTTCATTCAGCTGAAAATTAATAAGAAAATTCGCAGTCTTTTATAAGGGAAAACTTTTACTTCATGAGAAAAACCAGTTCGTCATTAAAAGCCATTCAAGTCTATGTCCCACCAGTGTCAGGAAATGAAAGGGAAAATCAGCTTCAGTCTATGTAGAAATCTATTTCATTAAGTTTGTTATGGCTCCTTATATTTTCCCTTGTGACTTTCGCTGGGTCACATAAATATATTCCGGTATGTGTATGTTAATATTAAACTGTGCTTTCACTACAATATTTAAGAAGCTTAATCTATGTTCACTACAATTAAACGTCCAATTTTATTTTTCTCTCTATCTATTGTCCTTTCGAGCCGAAGACGGCACATAGGGCAGAACCACAATCTCAAAAACAGAAACCTTGCGTGCCAAAATGGCACATATTGCAGAGATCACTGCTTCTAAAATCTATGGCTGTTTCCATAACAATACTTTTTACAATGACAGCTTGTCAAGCCATCGATCAATCTCCTTAGTCGCCTCTTACGACATGCCTGGAAGGTCACAGTGTCACTATTCTTTACTTCCCTCATAATAAGGCCCCGGTAACACACGGGATAATTTTATTTTTATTTTTACTACGTTAAAAATATATACAGTGTCCGAAAAAGAATGTAACTTTTTCAATAAATTATTGTCACACCCACTCCCCCCTTTCCATGTGATTTGAGGATCATTTTTTATACCAAATGTAATGTAATATCTCAAAGGGTTTTTTTTTAAATCCTACATTACAAAGATTCAATATGAGTGACCTTTATAGTAGTAGTAAAGTAAAGTACCCCCCGTCACGCCAAGTGGCGGCGTATAGGGAAATATGGTGTTAGTGACCCTATATTTTACAAACCTTCAGCACATGATTTTTGGGTAATGTGGTCGGTATTACGCCCGTGCTGCTTTACTTTCCCAGAAAAAATCCGGTACCCATTTAAGGCTGGGTGAACCCGGAGCCGTCGGTTGGGATCGAACCCTACCTCTTGTCCGTAGTAGTCCAGTTCACTAACCACTGAGCTATCGCGGCTCCCACTAATTTTTAGGGAATTAGTAAAACCCAGGTGTCCTCGCCAGGGTACGAACCCCGGCTGTTGCCGTGGTAAGCCAACCGTGACCTTCATGACACGGCAAATATTTAGACCATAGTCCATTTTCTCCTATACGCGACGCGTGTTCTACAGCACAAAATGCTCTCTGTTGATATGTGGGCGCCTTCTTGGAAAATCTGCGTGTATGATGAGCAAGGCTGATATTTCAACAGAAACTTTTAGGCTTCAATTACCATTTCTTTCTATTTTTTAATTTTTCCTCACATTCAGCTTTACTGCAGCTTTGCATTTTTATGCCTTAACCCTTTACTAGTACAATACCGCCGCTACTTAATGTTTGTATTTCGTCCTTAGTGTTTACTTTAGTATTTATATTTTAGTTTAGTCCTTTTACTGCTATTTCCTTTTGTTTTGACCACTGTTTACACACAGGATAGATAATTTTGTTTTCTTTAACACATTTCGATTGTTTTTGTTTTGGTTGTTTTGTTATTAGTTTTGTGTGTGTGTGTTTTTGTTTGTTCCTGATGAAGGCCTATTGGGCCGAAACGTCGTTTAGTCTGTGTCGTCCACTTATCACGTAAAGCTTCTTACATACCATTTTTTTATATTTTTTTAAATTTTTCCTTCAATTACAATATGTGCTTTTTACAAGTCGCTGCACACACTGGTCATCTGGAAAATAAAAGGGTATATTCTTTTTCTGACTACCAGTATATACGTATATGTGACAATGATGTAGTCATCTATACAGACGGATCTGTAATACGACACCAAAGAAGTGCATGGGCTTTTACAGCACGCTCGGCAGGCAAAGTAGTCAAAGAAGACAGTGGTGTTACGTCATGACCACGAGTAGCATGACGATGGAGCTGATGACAGTGACCAAGGCATTCAACTGGTTAGAGTCACAAGACTACACCCACGCCTGTATACTGAGTGATTCGATGAGCATGATAAAAAAAGTGGAGGCGGGCTCTGTACGCATGCAATGGGTAGAGTCATTGCAGAAGTCAAAAATACGTAAGGTCACCTTTGTCTATGTCCCTGGACATGCGGGAATACGAGGAAATGAAAGAGCGGACAGGTTGGCTAGCTTTCGCTGTCGTTGAGGACGGTCAACCAATGGATCGGGCGGACATCATCAATGCCCTCCAAGATGTGGGAAGAGCAAGGACTTCGACCACCACAAATCCACGTCACTCCTTCAGATGAAAGAGATTGGAGTTAAGATGGGCACAGCTAGAACTGAGAAACTTAGTGGGCGTGTAAGAAGACTTATCAACCAACATAGAACTGGAGTCGTCAGTCGCTGGACACTCTGAGGAGGGGAGCAAAGGAGGTGATTTTTTTTTCTTTCTTTCTTTCTTTCTTTCTTTCTTTCTTTCTTTCTTTTTCTTTCTTTCTTTCTTTCTTTCTTTCTTTCTTTCTTCTTTCTTTCTTTCTTTCTTTCTTTCTTTCTTTCTTTCTTTCTTTCTTTTTTTTCTTTCTTTCTTTCTTTCTTTCTTTCTTTCTTTCTTTCTTTCTTTCTTTCTTTCTTTCTTTCTTTCTTTCGCTCTTTCAATACTAAGTCGCGGTTGTCGACCTTTTTTGTCTTCAATCATTGCCAACTGCTGTTGTAGCGTTTCTCTGATGTTTTTGTCCATCTTACTATGGATCTGCCTTTTGCTCTTCTCCCTTCTCTTTTAATATATACTTTGTATGGCGAGGAATCGAATCCCAAGCACTTTTCTCAGACACCTCATCTCTAAGGTGACAAGTTTTCTTTTATGCTTAGTCGTAAGTGTCCATGTTTGACATTACTAGCACAATGTGAGAATGGATAAGTTCTGTATAAGGTGCTCGCATAATAAACATTTATCTCTCTTAGCTTGTGTTAGCCAGCACCAACTTTAACTTTCTATGACATTCATAATAATCTTCCGTAAAGTAAAGTTCCCCCCCCCCCCATTTTCACGCCAAGTGGCGTATAGGGAATATGTTGAAAGTGACCATAAATTTTACAGACCTTCGGCACATGATTTTTGGGGTAATGTGGTCGGTATTACGCCCGTGCCGCTTTACTTTCCAAGAAAAAAGTCCGGTACCCATTAAAGGCTGGGTGAACCCGGAAGCCGTTGGTTGGGATCGAACCCTACCTCTTGTACTTTGTAGTCCAGCTCACTAACCACTGAGCTATCGTGGCTCCCAATCTTCCGTAATATCCCATTTCAAGTGTTGTGACTGATATGTAGTTTATTTCTGCGCACGTATCAAGTACAGGTTCCGTAACCGAAAAAGTTTCGCAGAATTAGCAATCCCCAACGTCTGGCCTGTATCTCTATGCTTACATCTATGAGCCGGACCGTGGCTAGTATAAAGTTGGTCATGGCAGATCATTGCCATCTAAATTGAATGCCTGTCTGCTAAAGGTGAGTAGTCAAGGGTGGTGACGTTTTCATCATTGCGAACATGCGCGATTTTTGATGAAATGACGTTAGCCCTCTACTGCTAAGAGCTGAGGACGTCACAAGCTTCTGGTGCTTTCGAAAAAATCCTCCCAACCCTTCGACTTTCAAAAATAGGTAGCAATTGCCAGACTGAGATTTAGATTCGTAACAATATCATTTTGTGAGTATAAAGACTAAAAATATGGGGGGAGGGAGGAGGGGGGAATGAAAAATATAAATAGCAGCCAGTTGCAAATGTTTAGATACGTTTACTGATATATAACAACCCCAGTCAGGCGTTAATATCACTTTAGAAAAATAAATCATTGACTGAGACTGTGGAAGGAAACAAAAAGGTACATTATTTTATGTGACATAACTTAATAAACTCGTCGTCTTTTAATTTTAGTGTCTACGGTAGTTCATGTGCTAAAATAAGACATTGCATGTGTGGAGTTTAGTCACTTAGTGTACTCAATGCTAAATGTGGATATAAATAACTCAGCTGAGACAAACGTTCGTTTGTTTTTAATGAAAAATAAACTCTCCATTTGTACTAGTTAAACTCGAATTTTCTGCTCGCTGTAACAAAAATAACGCTCTTTTGCGTTTTTTTAGGGACAGTCCTAAGATGTGGAAAAAGTTATGAATCATTTTAGTTTTATTATATCTAATTATATTTTTAAATGTATTTTAGTTCAATAATTATAATTTATCTTACCTTTGTAATCTTCAGTCACAATCGTGAATCAATGAACACAATTTGAAAATATCAAAATCATTGAAATTCACAGAGACATTTAAACGTTTTATATAAAAAGTGCTACGCTTTATTTTAAAAGAAAGAAAGAAAGAAAGAAAGAAAGAAAGAAAGAAAACAAAGCTTATCGGAACTTTATTATCTCAACCTAAAGTAGAAAAATGTGACATATCTGACCTCTGACACGCGCTTACAGTTTGTTGATTATGGTTCTCATTGATCTGAACTTTATATTTCAAATATGAAGCTGTTGTGGTGTATTAAATATTAATATGGGAATGTAAACTGACACTAATTCTAGTTATTTATAAAATATCTACTTCACGATCTTTAAAGTTAGGTCAGTTAAGTCACACAATTTTACAGGAATGCATTCCGTCCCGTTTCGGCAAAAAAAAAAAAAAAGAAGCTTTGGTAGTGGTGGCTAGGGTAAAAGAGAAACATTATTTATCTACAATCTTTATAGGAAATAATCACACATTTAAAAAATGTAGTGATGAGAATAGGTGGAGTTGTGACATCTGCATACATTGAGGGAAAATGCTCCATGTAATAGACAAAATATGTGAGACATATAGAGAGATCAGCATTGTAGTAGGTAGTCAACAGCAGAATTGAAACAAAAAACTAATGTACAAACAAAATGTGAGAAAGTTACCAGCAGACATGGTACATGATGATAGTGCATTTCTTCTACTTCTCAACTTTCAACCGTTAAGTGAGCGTGGATGTGTTGTATCGCTAGTTTCAGGCAAAGCCTCATTTTTTGCGTCATTAGGCTGATAAATCCATATTCGAAATAGATAGCTTTGCTTGATAAATTGTGCCCAAACGATGATAATTTTTAACTTACTCTTTTCGACTTTTATCTGTCAAGAGTTCTTTAACGTGCGCGATTGTGCACGGGACCTCCTGTTTTCCGAAAGAGCTAGTCATGGGATCGCACTACCCTGAAACCAGGGCAGGGGAGAGAACGCCACGAGGACACCACAGATTCGAAATGAAAAAAAATTACCCCCCCCCCCCTTCTCTGACACACTAATAGATTAATCTCTGCAGTCTCTGGGTCCTGTCCACAAGCACACAACCAGTCTCACCAATTCCAAGACTTCTGGAGATGGGACTTGTCTTTCAGTACCGGGGAAAAATGGATTGTGTCGGTCTATGCCGGTCAGTTATCAAACAGTAAAACTGTAACTACAAGGTCTCGAGTAGTGCCAAAATGAGAAGCAAGATCAGTTTTAAAAAACAAATCGAATTATGTAGATATTTATTGGCGCGGGGCCTGTAGCAAATGCTACTTTTGTTACTATGTTAATCCCGCTCTGTTTATGTTTCAAGGGTGGGGAACCTCCGGACTCCCGGGCCATATACGGGCACCGAGGTCATTTAATCTGACTCTCTCAAGTACCTCTCAGAGCTGTTTGTGGGACTTGAAATTCATGAAATCTTCCACCTCCATCTCCCTCGGAAAAAAATTTGTAATCCCTTTTTTTTCGATATAAGTTCTTTGTATTTATAGTAGTTTCCGGCCAACTGTGTCGGCTTATTTTTAATTCTAGGTCACTTCTGGCAAGGTCACGTGCACATGTTGCGAAAGTGTTAACATACTGTTGAATCGTGGTCACATATTTAAGAGGTTTTATAAACTGTGGTATGAAGTAAAGCAACTCATAGAGATGAAGGTAAAAATCTATCAGGGAACTCAATGACAGTAAGTGGCCGTGTGATTTAGTGATCCTGGTGGACCAAGTATCTGTCAGAGCTGAACGTCAAGCTGCAGTGCCTCAACCTCAGAGCTGAACGTCAAGCTGCAGTGCATCAACCTCAGATCTGAACGTCAAGCTGCAGTGCCTCAACCTCAGAGCTCCCTGCTTTCAAATGTGAATTCATGTTTAAGGCTGTGAAAAGTGCAATTAGAAAGGAATAATTCGGTGCATTTTCCCAGTCTGGATGGACAAAGATTTACTTGAATATGTGGGTGCGTGTGAGAAAACTATTGAAACATGTACTGATTGATCCAAGGACGAAAGTAAACAATGTAACAGAACATATTATAACTTCATCATTGAATGTAGAACCAGCTGATAACATACAACTTGAAATCATTCATCAGCAAAGTGAATGTGAGCTGAAAGCTAGGTACAAGAACCTCCCATTTCTATAAAAGTTAGATAAACAATGTTGAATTTTTCACTTTGAGATGAAGTCCATGCTGGGAGACATTGAATATTGTATCCTTCTAAGACATCGATCTTGTGCCCCGTGCAACATTTCCACTGCTAATATTTGTCCGTGCCGTCAAACCATCCATCATCTTATCTTTACTTCTTCCTTTATACGTCCGACCTTCTGTTTTTCCTGATGTTATTTAGTATTCCAAACCACCTTTATCCCATACATGCCCCTCAGATCTGGACTTGCCCCTCAGATCTGGATTGCCTTTTCCTACTTTGTTTATAATATTCCACCCTTCATTTGCCTCTTTAAATCCCACTTTGGATTTGTGGATATAAACTGTACCCTCCATAGCCTCTTTCTTTCTGGTTCTGTCTCTGCTTGACACATTCATTATTCATCCTAGGCATCTTATATCCTTTGTAAAGATTCAAAAATAAAATTCGTTGTCTGTTAATGTCGATGTTTGGCATTGGTTTTGTCACTTGCTAAAAGCAAATAAAAGTTATTTAAATTGTTATGTTATTTTTTTTTCTCAGAAATCTGCATAATCAACATCTTCTGAGCAAAATTGGGAAATTAAGTTTCAGCTTGTTGGTTTGTGACTTGCTCGCCATGGGCTGTATTACGTCCAGCACACACAACAGTGGTCACAAGAAGTATCCAGATGGCAAAAGTGGTCAAAAGAGTTCCAATAAGAAGGTCGTAAGGCGTAAAATTTCTTACAAAACTTTTAGAAACAGTGACAATAGCTGGAATCAGATAGCTACGGTGATGGTGGTGGCTGGGACAGTGGTGGCTGTGATGGTGGTGGCTGTGACAGTGATGGCTGTGATGGTGGTGGCTGTGCTGGTGGTGGCTGGGACAGTGGTGGCTGTGATGGTGGTGGCTGGGACAGTGGTGGCTGTCATGGTGGTGGCTGGACAGTGGTGGCTGGGACAGTGGTGGCTGTCATGGTGGTGGCTGGGACAGTGGTGGCTGTGATGGTGGTGGCTGGGACAGTGGTGGCTGTGATGGTGGTGGCTGGGACAGTGGTGGCTGTGATGGTGGTGGCTGGGACAGTGGTGGCTGTCATGGTGGTGACAGTGGTGGAGGTTGTAATTGACCATCAAGACATTGAAACCACCAATACAAAGATAAAAACACAATCAACATCTGTACATAGTTTTCGTTGACCAGGAAAAAACATTTGACTGAGTAAATAGAGAGTACAGTTGGCAGAAATTAACAACATACGAAGCAAGTCAACAATGTAACCAACCTAATTAAAAGTCTCTACATCAACAGAAGTTGCACACACCACTTCGAAGTTAGATCAGGTGTAAGATCGAGATGCGTTCTTTCTCTCCTATTGTTTATTACATACGTGGACTACATATACAATTTAGCCAAACATTCGGTGACTGGAGATCAACGAGCTTCTATTTGCTGACGAGCTGGCAACAATATATGGAAAAATACAAGACCTACAAGAACACTTAAAAGACTCAACAAAATATCAAGAAAACAAAAGTCATGAATGTTGCAAAAGAGAAACAGAACATCAACATAACTATAGACGGCAGACAACTAAAACATGTAGAAGAATTTAAATGCCTTGGAAGTCTAGTGACAAACGACAATTCGAAAACAGCAGAAATAGACTCAAGATGCAATTTAACACTGTGTGCATTTTTGTCATTTATATATTAATTCTTCTAGGGGATGCTCATAACTTCGATTTGTAGATGTGTGTATCATGTATGAAGACTCTGAACATAAACCCTGCAGCCTGGGAAAAGATAGCTGCTGACCGCAATCTTTGGAAACACACTCTAAAGCTCCAACTCAAACAAGAAGCAGACAGATTCATAGAAAGGATCATACACGGCGAAAGAAAAGAAAAATATCATTTCTAGTCGGTGCTGCAAAATACATAGTCAACTACGACTAACGATGGTTATTATATTAATTCCAGTCTCCTATCGTTACTTAGAAACTTTTACATCTCTAAATAAAAAATAACAATTAGTCTTTCAATCTTAAGTGTTGTAACATTTCCATTTGTCATTTACAAAAATAAGACCCAAGTCACTCAAATATCTGGACCCCACCTACCATAGCTATGTATCGGCTTTAAAGTAGAAAATGAGCGTTATCCTGACCTTGTAGCAAAGGGACTAGTCAAAATACGTTCACTTAATTTGAACACTTCTTTCAGTCCACAAAATAAATGACTATCTTTCATAAACTTGACAAGTTCAAAAATAGGCAACCCTTGGAATTCATGACTTACATAAGATACAATTAGTTCACTTTTAAGACGGATGCGATCAAACATGGTTCTATAAGCCAATCTTAGTTTACATAGGAGTTCATCAGGAAAGAGTTCACTATTTACAAGTAGTCCAGCAGTCCAGCAGAAACGTTTAAGAATTTGAAAGAAAATTGTTCGGAGTCAGTAATCCAAGGAATTAACTGATATTGCATCCTGACAAAATGTCAAGTATATTTCACTTTCTTGCTTGTGTTGTAACATGATTCGGTACATTAAGGTAACAGGTAAGGCCTCCCGAGGCAAAACGTGTTCTCTAAAACACAATCTTCATTCCAACGTTATGCTGCCAATGCCAGACCTTGATGCTAGACTAAAGAACAATAGCCGCTTCAGAAATTCAATATGTTAGACACATGCCACGAAACAATCTGAGAGGTAAGATCAGAAACGATCAGAAAAAAAGCTAGAAATAATTTCCGCCATTGAATATATAAAGAAACAACAGGTAAAATGGTTTGATTACAAATAAGGCAGAAAGATCAAAATATAACCACAACGAGCGAGAACACCAGACTCAAGCGTCGACAATAAAAACAAGTTGGATTAATGGAATATTAGAAAGACTAGGAAGCATAACAGCAGAAAAGGCCAACAGAAGAGCAAAATACCGCATACTGTTTCTCCCCTCCCCTCGACGCTAAAAATCAAATGAGGAAGAAGGAGGAATGAGCTCGTCCATTCGTCACTATTTGTAGTCTGGGAAAGTTCTCGATGAAAATTTGTCAGAAGATCTTCTAATACACAAATTGTGTTCTTCCATAATTTCATTAAAATAAAAACCTGCAAGGAAAAAAGCCACTACATCCTATATATACACTAATCGATTCGGTCCACAAACAGATAATTCGCTCGAACATGTATCAAAGCAGATAACATGAGAACTACAACTAAGAATTGTCAAATGTTATATTTATTCAACATTTCTGTATAGTGCAGAAACATATAATAAAAGAGCAGAAAATTGAAGCCTTTAGACTGTGGATCTATAAGAAAATAGTGAGAACTTGGTTGAAGGAAAATAAGACAAACAAGGAAGTTCTGAATGTGCTAAAAATGTAAAGAGAACTATTTAACACAATTCGAAAAAGATAACTGAAATTGTTGGAGACATGTGAATAGACTACAATACCCTATTAAAAAGGAAAACCACCTGACTGGACTACTGACGTTCGGACAACCCGTGTTCGATTCCCGCTGGGAGCAGTGTGAATTGTACTCGTGGTTGAGAAAAAAAAAATACCCCCACGGTCGACCCAGCCGTTGACAGAAATGGGCACCAGAGTATTACCCTGGGAAGGTGAGGAATGTCGCCTCGTATCTGAGTTTCGATGCTTGAGGCGGCACTATACAGAAATCTCCGAACATATTTGGATAGGCGGCCAAGCACATATGGGTGGAAACTCGCGTGCTAAGACGCCGGTTCAAGTCTCGTACTTTACCTTTACTTTACCTTTACCCTGCGAGCCGCGATAGCTCAGTTGTTAGTGAACGGGACTACAAAGAACAAGGGATAGGGTTCGATCCCAACCGACGGCTTCCGGGTTCACCCAGCCTTAAATGGGTACCGGATTTTTTTCTGGGAAAGTAAAGCAGCGTGGGCGTAATGCCGATCACATTACCCCAAAAATCATGTGCTGATGTTCTGTAAAATATAGGGTCACTAACACCATATTTCCCTATACGCCACTTGGCGTGACTGGGGTACTTTACTTTTACTTTACCTTTACTTTTCTATTACCCTATTAAAAGTTATTGTGGAATGGAAGGTACAAGGTAGACGAGACACACCTAAAGATGGACAGGTGAACCTGTGACAACATGCATCATCAAGACAAGAGATACAGAAAATGGCGCCCCATGGCAGCCAACACTCAAGTCGGCACACAATGATGTTGATGATGACAATACATATTATATATACACTTTTTTTTCAACAGCGAGGTGCTACCCCCCCCCCCTCCCCCCACCCCTCTCTTACCGCACCTATTCCTTTGATCGCAAACATAATAGTCCACAGTGATTGTTCTATACTTGGCAACTCTATCATTTTCACAACTAACTACTAAAAAGAGGAAGCCGGAGTAGAGCAGGGATTAGGTTAGTAAACTGATCTGTTGCAGACAAGAGCTTGGTTTATTTCCCCTTGATCGACCGCAACTTTTACTTTTCACCAAACGTTTCAAGCGCACCGGATTATTATTTTTTTTTTAACTTGGAAATAAAGACAATCTGACATCTATAGCCGAAGTACTGAAACCATTGGTTTAAATAAATAAATATATCAAATATGGACCCTAGCATCATACTTCCAATACGTCACACTCGACATATTTCTTATTTACGTCACCCTAACCCTTTAATGCCTAGATTTATTTACAACGCCAATGCTTCACTTCTATCAGGCAGAAGTAGCTATCAATGCGACTGCTAGATGGCGCGACCAGTACTTCTTTCAATACGACTCTCGGTAAGTATGGAATTTTGCGTAAACCAGCATTGGCGCGCACCGTACTCAACCACAATTGCTTTCAGGCCGAAATTTATTTCTAGCGATTTCGTAACAAACATCTTTGAATTGGGTATAGAATACAGATTAATTGTGTAATTACATTACTAAGTAGAAATATTCGAAATATTAAAATAATTTCTTTATATCCTCGGCGACGCACAAACACGAGAGTGTCAAGAACGTCTTCAAAGGTAGGTAATTTCGCAGTTCAGGTTTGTCCAAAGTTCGAAAGTAGACTTTAAACTTCACGTGAGTTTACGTTTTTTTTTTATCTCCTCCGTGACTTTTCACAGCAGACCAGAGAAGATCGAGTGCATTGTAGACGAACAATAAAGAAAAATATGTTCCCTGTTCAAGTTAAGTATGTGGTATTTGGAAGAACTATTGATAGTTAAGAATCAAAAGATCATATATTTTCTCTAGACAGTAAATCACCATCACCGAGTGCCGTCTCCGCATCGAGGGTTGGCTACCACGGAGCGCCATTCCGCTCTGTCTCTTGCTTTGATGGTGCAGGTTGTCATGGGCTGTCTTGTCCACCTTTTGAAGTTACTCGTCCATGTTAGTCTTGGTCTGCCTCTGTTGCGCCGTATTTTCCGTTCCAATGTTACTATTAGTAGGCTGTTGTCTTTTGACATATCCCAAAAATCTCATTTGTCTTGTTCTAATTGTGTTTGGTAGTTCTCTTTTAATTTTTAGTTGTTTTAAAACTTCATTATTTGTTTTCTTTTATTTCCATCCAATTCTACCTATTCTTCTATAAATCCACATTTTAAATGGTTCAATTTTAGGTGTTTTTTTGTTTGTTTGTATAATGTCCCTGTTTCTGAACCATATAGGAATGCTGAGAAGATATACCATTTTGCTATTCTTAGTTTTAGCCATGGATGTTATAGTCCGTTCAGAAATTCATAATCACACCTGAATTAATTTTGCGTGATAACCGTTTGTTATTTTGCTTTCACATTTGACATGCAATCTTAGAATATTGATGACGTTATAGAAATATTTTTTGCTCTGAGAAAGTTGATCTAGTTTAAAAGTTTTCTTCTTTAGGCTATATTAAATTCACCCTGTTCGAATTTGACACCATTTTAGGATATATACATTAATTTGGTGCGGTCGTTCACGTAAAATAGTTTGGCTATTGCAGAAACACAAACTTCAGGAAAACCCCGTGCACAAAGCTGAATTGTTATTGAACGACATGACGCACCACGGCCTTGGCATTAATTACCGAAGGGAAGGCGTATCTTTATTAATTTTGTGAAGACTCAGTAGACAATTTGTTGACTTTAAATACCAACATTTAATGCACAAAACATTTGATGCTTGTTATACAGGAGACGGATGTGGACCAGAGGCCGCAGTTAATAGCAAAACAAAGACCAATCTCTATGACAATGACTGCACACACACACAATGGAGAAGTGGAACCAATTCTGTTTACTGGTATCTGAACTTTGCAACGCCCCAGAAGACTCACATCATTCGAATCTATCATCGAGCTAGCACTATGATTCGGGTAAAGAATGACACTCTAAGGTTTCTCTGACAGTGGCGGAGTAGTGTTCCAGTATAATGATATATCCTACCCTAATTTATCTGTGAACACTATTGTAGTCAAAACACAAACGTCAATGGCAAACATTAAGATTGAGTTCTCACCGACCATTTCGCAGGCCGACTTTGCACTGACGTTATGTGAGGTGCAAACATTTACAGACACCTATTGTCTGGACGAGCAGTCTTGTCGTTTTGTGCAGTGTGTAGTGGGTGTAGTAAAGGCTGCAATGTCATCATCGGTACTTGTCACGGCTACTGTTCACATGGGATCTATGGACACGACTGTTCCGGGTCTTGTCTCAGTGTCTGTCCTTTATTTGAGGAAAAATCTGGAAAATGCCTACATTGTAACATCTTGGCTATACCTGTAATGACACTTGTCCAGATGGTAATTTTGGGCTACAGTGCGAACAGATGTGTTCTGATGGCTGTGACATCATATGTACTCTCAAATGTCCGGACAACTGTTTCAACGACACCTGTCAACAGTCGATCGGGAATCTGTACATGCAAGAGAACGTTCTATGGGTCAGACTGCACTCTCAAAACTCCGGACAACTGTTTAACGAAACCTGTGATTCCCACGTTCAGAAGAGTCTGCCGACTACAACAAGCCAAGCATATGGACACTTTAATGTGTTTCTGTGCTAGACATGGTTCATTTCTTGGTGTTTTTTAGTGAAACCATGGCTCATATCTTGCTGTGTTTCTGTCCTAGCCATGGCTCATATCTTAGCTTGTGTGTGCTGGCCATGGCTCATATCTTGGTGTGTGTCATGTTAGTCATATCTCATATCTCGGTGTGTCCGTGTTAATCATGTCTCATATCTTAGTGTGTACCAGTGTTAGTCATATGTCATATCTTTGTGTGTGTGAATGTCTGTGTTAGTGATATCTCATATCTTTGTGTGCATGTTTATGTTAGTCATATCTCATATCTTCGTGTGTGCATGTCTGTGTTTGTCACATCTCATATCCTTGTGTGTGCATGGCTATGTTAGTCCCATCTAATATCTTTGTGTGTGCATATCTATGTTAGTCATATCTCTTATCTTTGTGTGCATGTCTATGTTAGGCATGTGTCATATCTTTGTGTGTGCATGTTAATGTCATTTATATCTCATATCTTTATGTGCATGTTTATGTTAGTCATGTGTCATATATCTTGATGTGTGTCAGTGTTAGTCATGCCTCGTATCGCTGTGTGCATGTCTGTATTAGTCACATCTCATATCTTTGTGTGTGTATGTCTGTGTTAGTCACATCTCACATCTTTGTGTGTGTATGTCTGTGTTAGTCACATCTCACATCTTTGTGTGTCCGTGTCTGTGTTAGTCACCTCTAGTGACTCGGGCAGATGGTGCTCGTAAACCTGGGAGGGCCTACCATCTAAGGGCAGAATCCCCCTACAGAAAATATCATCTGCTGCCTTGCAGGAAGATTGGGGACAATCAAAGGCTAGGGAAAGCAAACCCGAATAAAATGCTGACTGAAATCGGATGCACTGGGCCACTGGCGCAGAACACAGTGCAACGTATTAACGGGTGTTCAGTCAGAGTGGATCTGACAGACTCTAATTGTGATGTTCTGTCTGTGGGGGCAATCAACACACTTAGCCTGACAGCTGACCTCATATGAGAGTCTGGAATCCTTACTCTGATTGAGTCCTGAACGCAGAGAGAGAGAGAGAGAGAGAGAGAGAGAGAGAGAGAGAGAGAGAGAGAAATACCAACATTTATATCTAAACTACAATGAGTTTGAAATGCAAATTTATAACTATGCAAAAGGTTACTGTTTTACTATATCAGCACTTCCTTAGGGAATCCAAGATGGGGCATTTATATTGTGATATTCATGACCCAGAGAGACGAACGCAACTCGCGCTTGGTCTTAATAATCGGAATTTTCTCTTTGGATTAAACAAGACTCAGAGTGCACTCATGTCAATCAAGGAAGGAAAGGAAAGTCGACAGCTTTGACATGGATGTCATAAAACGTGAGATATTGAAAACGGCATAGTCCATGATGCGGGACTTATTTTTCAATCAAAAAGTACCGACGGTAGGGACTACCATGCTGAAATCAATGGAAACATTTTCAGGCACTGGTTGGAGAACGATCTTTTACCAATCCTGGAGAGACCTTCATGCATAGTCATGGATAATGCATTATACCACAATGTCGTATCAGAGGAAGACAAAGTGCCTACTGCATCAAATACAAAAGAACAAATTAGGACATGGCTTGCGAATGAAAATGTCAAATTTGACGACACATATTTAAAACCCGAATTGTTACAACTTGTGAAGAATACGAATAAGAAAAGGTGTACCATGTTGACAAAATCATTGAGAAATACGGCCACACCTCTCTTCGACTCCCTGCATATCATGCGCACCTCAATCCATCGAACTTGTCTGGGCTCACGTCAAAGGACAAGTTGCAGAACAGAACAGGACGTTTAAAATGTGTGATGTTGAAGTTCTGACACGCGAGTCTCTCTCAAAATAGACATTCCGTTCTGGAAGAAGTGTGTTGAACATGTGCTGCGGGTGGAAGATGAGTACTGGAAACGAGATGGATTACTATTTGTCCAGCCAGTAATGATTATCAACCTCTTGGAATCGTCAGATTCGGGATGATTAAAATTAAGACGAATTCAATTCCAGCTGCAGTTAGGACGTCCTGGAGTCTAATGGTGACCGAAGGACAAGATTAATTGTAACCAATTGAATTCATGTTTGCAAATACACATAACGAGCACCCACAATTAAGCACTATGTAGATACGCATCTGACAAGATTTGCATATATGGCCCTTTTCGTCTTGTCAGACGGTCTAGTGGAGGCTATTGCGTATTTTTTTGAGGTATTGTTTTTGCCGAACAGCTTCTCTCGTGGCTAATTCTACCAATGTTTGACAAACACACGCGGTCACATAATGAACAGGTCAGGCTCGCTGGTCCACAGGGTTTACCATCCTTTTTCATGAGTCTTTTCTCTTCTAAGTCCTGTCTTAGAACAGTCTCAAATGTTGTTATACCGTTCCTTATACGTGCTCTCCATGATGTGCGATCACTTGCCAGATGTTGCCAGTCGTTTTCACAGATGGAGAAGTCTTTCAGAGATGATTTACAGATATCTCTATATCGTAGTTTAGGTCTGCCGATTTGTCGTTTTCCGTGTTTTAGCTCGCCATATAGTATTTGCCTAGGAATGCGTTTTTCTTCCATCCGTTGGACATGCCCCAGCCATCTTAGCCTTCGACTTCTGAGCATCGACATGATTGTTGGGGTCTTAGCACGTTGCAGGACAGTTAAGTTGGTTATTTTGTCCTGCCATTTGATGTGCATTATTTTGCGGAGACATCGCATGTGGAAGACATTTAGTCTTTTTTCCTGGTTTGAGTATGTTGTCCAGGTTTCGGATCCATATAGTAGTGTGCTAAGCACACAAGTTTGATATATTAAGAGTTTAGTCTTTTGAGTTAATTTCGTGTTGTTCCATGCCCTTTTTGTGAGTTTGCCGAAGGTCGTAGCTGCTTTCCTACTCTTTTGTTTATTTCAGTTTTACATTTTTCCATCACTGGTTATAGTGTGTCCAAGGTAGTTGTAGTTCTGAACTGTATCCAGGTCTAGTCTTTCAACTTTGATATCCAATTGTAGGTTTTGAGTATTATCTTTGCTTATGATCATAGTTTTAGTCTTTTTGATATTCATATCTAATCCATATTTTTTTGCTTATCGTGTTTATTTCATTAAGTAAATGTTGTAGATCTTTAGGATTTTCTGCTAGTAATACAATATCATCAGCATATCTTCGGTTATTGATTATCTTTCCATTAATGTTTAGGCCAGACATCTCTGTGATGTAGTTAAAGATTTGCGGAAAAATAAAAAAATTGAAAAAATGGTATGTTAGAAGCTTTACGTGATAAGTAGACGACACAGATTAAACGACGTTTCGGCACAATAGGCCCTCAGCAGGAACAAAGAAAAAAAAACATACACAGATATGTAAGTAACTCTAATCCTACATAGCTACATTGGGCCGAAACGTCGTTTAATCTGTGTCGTCTACTTATCACGTAAAGCTTCTAACATACCATTTTTTCTATTTTTTTTAAATATAGCTATGTAGGATAAGTTTTACTTACATATCCGTGTGTGTGTGTTTTTGTTTGTTCCTGCTGAAGGCCTATTGGGCCGAAACGTCGTTTAATCTGTGTCGTCTACTTATCACGTAAAGCTTCTAACATACCATTTTTTCTATTTTTTAATACATTCAGCTTTACTGCAGCTTCGGATTTTTATGCATTCATTTGCATTTCTTTGCCTTAACCCCTTACTATAGCTGGTTTCAAATCATGTGCCCAACTTCAAAACGCTATTACTCTCTAACCGTTTGTTAAAAACTTTTGAAATTTTCCAAATGTTATTAGAATGCAAAAGACCATTTAAATGAATATTTAACAAATATCTTGCAGCTGCAGTTTTCTTAAAGCGGCGATATTTCTTTGATGTTTGTCAAAATTGTAAATTGTGAAGCCCTAAAGAATAAAAATTACCGTAGTTGCTGGTCTATGATTAATTTTCACTAGGTAAAGGTGTGGCCGTAATGGGGAAATACCAGGGGAATTATTGTCTTCTCAGTTCGAGGACGGACGATAATATCAAGGTATACCTGTATGTCCAATTTTCATAGTTGTGTGGTCCTGAAAAGGACCGTTTGTTGAACTAATTTAAGGTAATATAGGGGCCAACATTGTGGGGGCTATATACTTTCATTCTGAATCAGACGAGTCTAAAAGATTAATAACTGTTTGGGTTGAACATTCCACAAACCATCATTTTTCCAATATTCCTCTTCCTGTTTTAAGACGTGGTCTTCACATTTAGCCCAATAATCTTTGTCTATATTTAATAAAGCAAGATTAGCAAGAGTCTTTACATCGCATATTTTGAATGTTGTATTTTCATCTGCCACTTGTCCTTTTATTTTGCCCAGATTAGTTCTATTGGATTTAAATGAGCATGGTAAGGTGGCAGCCTCAAACTTATATGACCGTGCTCTTGGATAATCTTATCTATTTGAAAAATCTTTGTCCTCTGTTTTTGCTTTACTAGAGATAGTAATTCAGGTTTTAAGTACATGTTATTAAATTGTATGTGCTCCTTTGTGAGCCATATCTTAATAGCATCTTTTGTACTGGATGACGTCGGGACTTTATCTTCAAGTGCAACAATGTTGTGGTACGCTGCACTGTCCATTATTAGGCAAGATGGTCGATCTAGTGATGGTAGAACAGAATTTTCAATCCAATGTCGAAATATGTGACCATTCATCTCAGAATGATAATCCAGATTGTCTATGGATTTTGACAGAAAAATGAGCTCTGCATTCTGTATTAGTCCATGTTGTCGACTACCTGCATGAGCAATTATCAAACGCTTTCCTTTGCTTCTAGGTATTAATCTCTTAATCTTTCCATCTGATGACTGCCATTCCCTTTGGTTAGTGTGGTGAGCATTGATCCATGTTTTCATCCAAGTACACAATATCATAACCTTGCTTGCGCACCTCTTTTACTTCACGTAAGTACTTGCTTCTCATGACTAATATATGTGGCTTCTCACAGATGATGTTTCGTCCATTGGAATACTTTCTGAATGTAAAGCCTGCAGCTCTCACATTCCTCCATAATGTAGACTTTGATATTTCAATACTGTTGTTCTTTTTCAGCGATACTTTTAATTTTCTTATTGTAACAGTTTCATTCATACCCAACATTTTGCGAATTTCACTTCTAATAAGTTCACTGTCGAAATTATCCAACATTTTTGCTCTTCCTTGTGATTTTGTATATTTTGAACATTGACGGTCACGTGCTTGAATCCAGCGATTAAATGACCGTTTAGATAAATCCAAAATGTGTCTTGTCCTATTCTCAGGGTTTTCTAAAGAATGAAATAATCTTCCTCGTTTAGCCTCTTTGCAAAAATAGTCATACATTTTTATTGCGATGTTTTGTAAACTGCAGAATTTCATTTTAAGACTCATGATAAATGTTATTGTTCCACGTCTCCACCTATGAATGAACGGAAATGGAACACACAATGCCTCGTGTTTTCTACAAGTGTCTAATTGTGGAAAAAGCCGAGGTGGAAAGCGTGAAAAAACGTCAATTGTACCGTGTATGAATTTTTAATCGCTATTTTTAACTTAAAATACTGTAAACATTAAGTTTTGACTACATCAATGGGTCGTTATAAATTTATATAAATCAAATAAGCAACAATAATAACCAAATGTTTTTTTTTTAATGAAATTAATTCCCTGTTGGGTTCTAATCATTATAACTTTACATGCAAATTTTGAAAAACTTACAAAAAGAGATTAAAAAGATATCGATTTTAAAAGTTGGGCACATGATTTGAAACGAGCTATAGTTAAAGATTTTCGCAGCGTGACAGTAAAATAAGCAATTTAATTGACATAAAAATGAGCTAATGGGTTTGTGTACACTGCTGAAATCTTCCAGTACAACCAGGAAATGATTGGTTACTTTCTTATTGCGTTAGTCTGGTTACCACAACTTTGTATCTCCCGCCATAAAAGGGGCGTTAACTATGCGCAACTGCTTAGTGTCTTAGTTTAGAATAATAACCTGCGATATTTGCATCTTTTATCGCTTGCCTACCTCAAGTTAACATTCTAAAACTGGATTGTCTTCCTTCTTGGAATCCACTGGATCTCATGGGTGCCCCTGTTTCCAGGACCAATTGCAAATGATGGAGCAGGATTTTGATCAGTCATGGGACACCGTATATGACGTCAGCAATGAGCTATGAGTCGCCGTCTGCTTATCAGGTGTCTTTGTCACAAACATAGTTTGATAGAAACACGTGTACACAATGAACTCTCATACTTGAAAAACGATGTGATTAATAATAATATGGACATCATCAATGCCCTCCGAGATGTGGGAAGAGAACAGGACTTCGACAAACACAAATCCACGTCACTTCTTCAGATGATGGAAATGGGAGTTAAGATGGGTACAGCCAGAAATGAGAAACTTAGTGGCCGTGTAAGAAGACTTATCAACCAACATAGAACTGGAGTAGTCAGTTGCTGGACACTGCGGGACTTGCTGAGGAGGGGATCTGAGCACATATAGACATGTTCGGAGTGCAATTATGATGATCAGCAAATAACTCAATAACTCAATAATATGAACATGAACCTCATCGTGGGCTCTGTCCGGGAGTTTCTTTGGGGTGTGGGAATATAGCTACATATCAAGTTAGGGCAGTCGCCTCTTGCTGCACATGTTAGATTTATTTTTAAAAATCTGATACACTGCCTAATAAAATAGCAAAAACTAATTTGTTTCTACAGTGACGTTTTAAACTATGAGAAAACGATATAATACTTATATCACGGAGCCCCACCTGCCAATAAAAGTCAAGGTCCAGGGTCTGTTAATTTACTTTTTTTTTAAAAAACTCTAATGTTTCCTCCAGAGGTAGAGTCTGCTGATATAGAAGATCTAGTATTGCAGTGTCTCTAAGCATGGCAGCTTCGCCTGCAGCAGTCGGGAATAATAAAAAAAAGATTTTCCTTGCAGACGATCAGGCACTAATACATGAAAAGATGGAAGACCTACAAGAACACTTAAATAGCCTCAACAGCACAGACACAAAATACAACATGAAAATCAACATCAACAAAACAGATCAAAACACAACACAACTAGCCCTCAATAAACGTTGCGAGAATACCAGACCCAAGGGTCGACCACGAAAAAGATGGATCGACGGAATACTAGAAGCATTAGGAAACATAACAGCAGCAGAGACGAACAGATGAGCAAAAGACCGCAAATTATATCTCCCCTCGACGCTGAAAGGCAAATGAGGAAGGGAAGAAGAAGAGAAGAAGACTTCATTATCTTGGGTCTAAGTGTTTACACATGTGTCAACCGGTAACTGTTTGTCAAGTGAAGCCAAACTCATATTTCGTTCATAATAGGGAGCTATGAAAATATATGCTTTCTTACATAATTTTCTCGCCCCTTCTCCTCTCCCACAAAAAATATTGATGAAATATCGAGTTTGGAAAAAAACATTTGACCTGAATAATTTGTATCATTGCGAAATAACTATTTTTTAAAATTCCGCTTTAGCTTTGTTTCAGATAACAGCTCTAAAAAAGGATTATTAATTTTTATAGCGCGGATATATTAAAATATGAGGGAGGTCAACCTGATATAATTAACCTTTACAGGAAAACCGGATCAATGAAATGTTTTCCAAGGCTTTGTCAGATCAATGTGACTGATTTCCATGATATCATGTCCGATAACGTTTAGCAGGTAGCATGTAGTTAACCTGATCCCCCAGCACTACATAGTTCTAGTGTACAGCACTACATAGTTCTAGTGTACATCACTACAAAGTTCTAGTGTACAGCACTACAACGTTCTAGTGTACAACATTACATAGTTGAAGTGTACAGCACTACAAAGTTCTAGTGTACAGCACTACATAGTTCTAGTGTACAGCACTACAAAGTTCTAGTGTACAGCACTACATAGTTCTAGTGTACAGCACTACAAAGTTCTAGTGTACAGCACTACAAAGCTCTAGTGTACATCACTACATAGTTCAAGTGTACAGCACTACAAAGTTCTAGTGTACAGCATTACATAGTTCAAGTGTACAGCACTACAAAGTTCTAGTGTACAGCACTACATAGTTCTAGTGTACAGCACTACATAGTTCTAGTGTACAGCACTACATAGTTCTAGTGTACAGCACTACATAGTTCTAGTGTACACACTACATAGTTCTAGTGTACAGCACTATATAGTTCTAGTGTACAGCACTACAAAGTGCTTGACTATAAATAGATATTTTGTTTGTTTTCTTCTTTCTTTCTTTGATTCTTAGCTGGTTCTTTGCTTGTTGTTAGGGAAGAGATAGTTTTTGGTTTCCTTCCTTCCTTTCTTTCTTTGCTGGTTGTTAGGGAAGAGATAGTTTTTGGTTTTTGGTTTCCTTCCTTCCTTCTTTCCTTCCTTCCTTCCTTCCTTTCATTCTTTGCTGGTTGTTAGGGAAGAGATAGTTTTTGGTTTTTGGTTTCCTTCCTTCCTTCCTTCCTTCCTTCCTTCCTTCCTTCCTTCCTTCCTTCCTTCCTTCCTTCCTTCCTTCCTTCCTTCCTTCCTTCCTTCCTTCCTTCCTTCCTTCCTTCCTTCCTTCCTTCCTTCCTCCTTCCTTCCTTCCTTCCTTCCTTCCTTCCTTCCTTTCTTTGCTGGTTGGTTGCGTTTAAGGAAGAGATAGTTTGTGGTTTTCTTGCCCTTATTTATTGACATCTACCGTTATACTGCCACGATTCTGCTTCTTATTGTCTGTCAATATTTTTAGAACCCCATAATTCTATTACCTTCATGAAGGCGTGTTGATATATATATGTGGTTAGTTGTTTGTCTTCAATAAGTGTACTGTGTAGATAGGAAAATAAATTGCAATCCATTTTTGACAACAGAAACAAGAAAACGAGTTGTTAAATGTTATGTAGAGCCAGTCTTAACATATGGATGTGAATCATGGACAGTAGGACAACAGACAAGAAAATCACTGGAAGCTGTAGAAATGTGGTTTTACAGAAGAACGTTGAGAATATTTATCAGATAAGAAGAGTAATGACAACGATATGAAAGAGGTCATAGTAAAAAGAAAGCTAATATCCAATATTAGGAAGAAACAATCATCATTTTTTAGTCACGCAATGAGAAGGAAACAGCTGGAATATATTGTAACAACTGGAAAAATCGAGGGTAGAAGAAATAGAGGGAAGCAAAGAGAAAAGATACCTGACAGCTTAATAGAATGTCTTGGCAGAAGGTCAACAACAGAAATGATAAATAACTGCGGAGAGCGAAAGTTGTGGAGAGACATGATCACCTACGCCAGCAGACACAGTACTTGATGATGATGATGATGATGATGATGATGATGATGACTATGTTGATGTGTACAGAGAGATAGCAGGGGAGAGTATGTGTACTGCATAAACACTTACATATACACAGTGGGAAAGAGAGAGAGACAGACATGGTTTATATTATGTTTGTCTAGCTTCTGATGTTTGTAATTTGTTTACGTTCTCAACTGTAACCATTTCACTTATGTCCTAGTTATAAATTCAACCACCTGCTGCTAATATCGCAAGTTGTAAATATAACCAACTACGTCATTTCAAAAACGAAATCAACATTCAGGATATAGCATTAAATGCGTAGGAGGAAACTAAAAGACGTGTGACATTGTTCAATGGACACAACTTCAATAATCAGTTATAATTGAATGAGCGTTGAAGCACTCGCAAATTGACTACATTTTTCTTTCTTGTTAATGAAATACACATTTGATCTGTACTCGTGTGTCGGGGACCGTCATATAAATCAGCAAGAATAACCAATTATTTCACATATTCATTTATCAAATAGGCGGAAAAAGTTGGGACACAGGAGAAAAAAAAAATATCCAAATTAACCTACGAGTTGAGTATTTAAAAAAATTTTTTTTAAGTAGACTGAATGTCAAATTGTAACGTTCTCAATAGAGCAGTGATACTCACATATATTGTTTCGACACTTGTAAAATAATTATAAAATGGTATTAAGCAGCTTAACATGTAGAGAGACGAGACAAAAACTACAACGTTTTGGCAAAAGCCTTCATCAGATACAAGACAACAAATTTGTATACAAAATCAAACACGAAAGGCAAGTACTTATCTCAAAATGGCGGGTAATGTGAAAGACCACGTTTGTACCAATCGTCTTCTTGTAAACTTGCGTATTGTTCAGCAGTTCATTTCCATTTATGATTCCTAGAATATATTATAGCAACATGATTATAATGAGTACAGCTGCTTTACAGTTTATATTTTGTAAAAAAAAAATGATTTAATAATGGATTTTTATAAATAATGCGATTAATCGGCTATTTACAAATAACACTTTAAAAAAAGAAAACATAATGGCGTGAAACATCATCAGGTCGCTGTCCTTTGCAGAAAGCTGCGTTCAAAATAATTCACCACAACCCTTTTTAAAGAGTTTTTGTCTCTAGCCAAGTCATCCACTTCTTTTGTTGTCCTGCTCAAGGTTTCTTTGATGTCTTGAAACCATCTTTTTTCTTGGTATGCCTGTGTCTCGTCTTCCTGGAACTACACCTTCCATTATTGTTCTTTCCAGCTCTCTGTGTCTGTTAACGTGGCCATTGCATTTTAATTTCCTCTGCAGAATTGTGTTTATAAGCCAGTTCTTCCCGAAGTTTATCTCTTCTAATATATTGTTTTTATTTATTATTGTTATTATAGTTGTTATTATTATATTATTATTATTATTATTATATTATTTTTATATTATTATTATTTTATTTACTTATTATTGGTTTAATTGGAGGTCATAATATAAATAATCTAAGGTATGCTGATGATACAGTCTTAATCGCTAAGAGTGAAAATGAGTTACAAGAAATGTTAGACATTATAGTGAAAGAAAGCAAAAATAAAGGACTCAGCTTTAATAGCAAAAAGATAGAAGTAATGGTAACAACAAAGAAAAAGATATCACCTCAGTGCAAAATAAAAACAAGTGGAACAATATTAAAACAGGTAAATGAATTTAAATATTTGGGAACTTTGTTAACCTCAGACGGAAGATGTACAAAAGAGGTGAGATGCAGAATGGCTCAGGCAAAGCGGCTTTAAAAAACTGAGGAAGATACTATGCAATCCTTTTTTGACAATAGAAACAAGAAAGAGAGTTCTTAAATGTTACGTAGAGCCAATCTTAACATATGGGTGTGAATCATGGACAATAGGACAACAGACAAGAAATCACTGGAGTCTGTAGAAATGTGGTTTTATAGAAGAATGTTGAGAGTACCATGGACAGCTAAGAAGAGTAATGAAGATGTTCTGAGAGAGGTCAAAGCAAAAAGAGAACTAATTTCCAATATTAGGAAGAAACAATCATCATTTTTTTGGCCATGTAGTGAGAAGAGAACAACTGGAATATATTGTAACAACTAGAAAAATTGAGGGACGAAGAGATAGAGGGAAGTAAAAGAAAAAAAATACCAGACAGCTTAAGAGAATGGCTTGGCAGAAGGTCAACAACAGAAATTATAAATAGCTGCCGAGATCGAAAGTTGTGGAGAGACATGATCACCTGCGCCAGCAGGCCCGGTACTTGATGATGATGATGATGATGATGACATGACTATTCCACGTCACATGATTATTCCACCTCACATGATTATTCTACTTAAAATGATTATTTACAGTTGTCTCCATTAACTTTCCACAAGAAGTCTAACCACCAAAACAGGCCGCACTGCAGCGGCGTCTCGTGTTTTTGAAGCTGGAAAGGGGGGGGGGGGGGGGGGGGTGGGATGGGGCACAAGACATGAGACCGAACTTTAGGTTGGATTTTAACCTGAACATTTGTGACATAAACATTGCTGCAATTTTCTTTATGTAATATAGTTCCTTCATTTTTCTTCTTCTTTCCTTCCTCATTTGCCTTTCAGCGTCGAGGGGAGATAAAGCGACCTACATGCTGCCTTCTTTAGAAAACAAGGACAACAATAAAGGACAACTTAATGAAGAAATAGAAACAACCAAACCTCATATATCGAATAAGAAGAAATAAAACTAGAAGAAAATACGTAGGGGAAAAATATAATATTACATGTACTGCAGAGAGAGAGAGAGAGAGAGAGATAAAAATGGATCACTTGATTTCCTGTCCCTTGATATTAATGATCACAATGTAAGTTGTGTTTCCATCTCGTCACATTTTGAATTTGGCTTTATGGATAAAAGAGAAATTGATCTCAGATGCTCACATACATTTAACTTGCGTTATTTAGCTCTTACTCTCCACGACACTCATAGTAGTCTTCTGTAACATCTTATTTTAAAAGCTGTGACTAACCCATTTTTGTTGTTAGGCCGCACGTGTCAAAGTACAGGTTCCATAACCACTTTGTTTCACGGAATTAGCAATCCCTACCGTTTGTCCTATTTCTCAGTGTTTACATTCAAGAGCCGGACATAGATTATGTCCGCAAATGTAAGACCTAACAAGTATACAGACGAATGTAGATATTATTGGGGTTGGGAGGATTTGAAGATATAAATAGCAGCCAATTGTAAATGTTTAGATCCTGTTACCGCTATATAACTACCCCAGTGAGGAGTAGAAAGTAAAATCATTGAGAGATCGTGGAAGGAAACTAGAAGGTAAGGTAATAACCATTTTCGCCGCTAATTTACTCGTCTTCTTTTAATTTTAATGTCTATAGTAGTTCCTTTGTTAAAATGAGACACAACATTCTTTCAAGTTTAGTCACTTAGTGTAGTGTTAAGTGTTGTTGTTGACGGATTGCCACGAGTTGATACGAGCATGTTGCCCTTTGACTCATAAGATGTGGCAAGTCGTAATGGCTTTCTTGACATTCCCGGCTCTTACTGGAGAGGTTGGACTTCGTCTGTCCCAGGCTACGCTGGGAAACTTAGATTCAAACTACTAGTCCAGACCAGAGGTACTGCAATACTGGGTCCTCTATCACAGTAACAGCCACCAACCAATACAGGGAACACGGCGGTCCTAGCTTCTGTTAGCCAGTCTGGTTTGACGCAGACTGTTTCCATGGGAGACCACGAGGAGGTAAAACTGCTAGGTTTTGGTCAGCTGATGGTGCGCCGACCCTGCTATAGCGACCTGTGGTCGCAGGCACTTTTGCTCCCCCTAAATATTGTTAAGCGTTGAATAACTCAACGGAGGCAAACGTATGTTTGTTTGTTGTTTTTTTTAAATGAAAAACAATTTCGCTATTTAAAAAAAAATAGTTTTACACTCAACTTTTTTGCTCACCTTAATAAAAATTAAGTCTTTTTTTTGCATTTTAGAGTCGTCAGTCCTAATATGAGAACAACTTAATGAATCATTTTAGTTTTATTATCATAATCATCATCAAGTACCGGGCCTACTGGCGTAGGTGATCATGTCTCTCCACAACTTTCGATCTCGGCAGCGATTTATCATTTCTGTAGTTGACCTTCTGCCAAGCCATTCTCTTAAGCTGTCTGTTATTTTTTCTCTTTGCTTCCCTCTATCTCTTCGTCCCTCAATTTTTCCAGTTGTTACAATATATTCCAGTTGTTCTCTTCTCATTACATGGCTAAAAAGTGATGATTGTTTCTTCCTAATATTGGAAATTAGCTCTCTTTTTGCTTTGCCCTCTCTCAGAACATTTTCATTACTCTTCTTAGCTGTCCATGGTATTCTCAACATTCTTCTGTAAAACTACATTTCTACAGACTCCAGTGATTTTCTTGTCTGTTGTCCTATTGTCCATGATTCACATCCATATGTTAAGACTGGCTCTACATAACATTTAAGAACTCTTTTTCTTGTTTCTATTGTCAAAAATGGATTGCATAGTATCTTCCTTATTTTGTGGAAAGCTGCTTTTGCCTGAGCCATTCTGCATCTCACCTCTTTTGTACATCTTCAGTCTGAGGTTAACAAAGATCCCAAATATTTAAATTCATTTACCTGTTTTAAATTATGAAGAGAGTTCATCGGTGCTATATAGAACCAATTCTGACCTATGGAAGCGAATCATGGACAGTAGACAAACAAATGAAAAGACGATTAGAGGCTACAGAGATAGGATTTCTCAGAAGAATGTTGAAAGTTCCCTGGACAGCTAAAAAGACCAATGAGGAAGCTCTCAAATAGTCCAACACAAAAAGGGAGCTCTTAAAAAACATCAGAAAGAAGCAATCAACATTTTTCGGGCACATCATGAGAAGAGGACAGTTGGAATACTTGGTTACAACTGGCAAAATAAAAGGAAAGAGAGATCGCGGGCGACAAAGAGAGAAAATACTGGATAGCTTGGTGTCATGGCATGGAAAACAGTCAACAACAGAACTGATACGATGCACTGTAGATAGAAGATTGTGGAGGGACATGATCACATACGCCAACCGGTATGGCACATGATGATGATGACCTGTTTTAATATTGTTCCACTTGTCTTTATTTTGCACTGAGATGATGTCTTTTTCTCTGTTGTTACCATTACCTCTGTCTTTTTGCTATTAAGGCTGAGTCCTTTATTTTTGCTTTCTTTCACTATAATGTCCAACATTTCTTGTAACTCATTTTCACTCTTAGCGATTAAGACTGTATCATCAGCATACCTTAAATTATTTATATTATGACCTCCAATTGTTATTCCAGGCATGTCCCTTATGGATCTGAAAATAATCTCACTATAAATATTAAACAAATCTTGTGACAGCACACAACCGTGTCTAACACCCTGTTTTATTTGTTGAAACATTCCCAATTGGTTTCCAGTTCTTATGGCCGCTGTTTGTTGCCAGTACATGTTCTTTATTATTCTTAGATCTTTGCTGTCTACGTTTATGCTTTCTAAAATTTTAATTATTTCTTGGTGCTTTACTTTGTCAAATGCCTTGGTGTAATCTATGAAACATAGGTATAGATCTGTTTTCACCTCTATGACTCTTTCTGCTAAAGATCTTATGATATAAATGGCATTGCTCGTTCCTTTATCTCTTACAAAACCACACTGTTCGTCGCTCATTTCTGGACTGATTTTGTTTCGCACTCTTCGCATGATGATTCTTAGTAATATCTTAGTTATATGACTCATAAGGCTTATTGTGCGATGATCATCGCATTCAATCGCACCATATTTCTTTGGTAGCGCTATGAATATTGATTTGAGCATGTCGTCTGGTATATATCCGCTGTTGTAGATATCATTCAATATTTTTGTTATTATTTCTATTCCAAAATCACCCATGGCTTCAATCTATTCTTTAGTTATATTATCTGGTCCAGGAGCTTTGCCTGCTTTCATATTGCGCAAGGCATCTTCCACTTCTTCTCTGAGTATTTCTGGTCCTTCTCCATTATCCTTTATATTTACTTCCGTTCGTTCATCATTATAAAGATCTTTAATGTATTCTGTCCATCGTTCCCTTATGTTTTCTTAATCAATCAACAGTTCTCCTTCCTTTGATCTTAGACATCCATTTTTTTATTGCGTTTATCTTCCTATTAATTCCTCAATTTGTTTGTATATAGTTTTAGCATCTCCTTTTTGTTGCATTCCAATCTCTTTGCATCTCTCTTTTAGCCATGCTTCTTTTGCTTCATTGCATTTTACTACAATTTCTTTATTTAATCTCTTATACTCATCTTTATTTTCTTTATTTCTTTTTCTTGTATCCATTAGCTGCAAAATGTCATCTGTCATCCATTTCTTTCTTGAATATGTCCTCACTGGTGGTATGAACTCTTTTGATGTTTGTTGCATTGATTCTTTTAGCATTTCCCACTGTTCATCAATGGGAGCCGCGATAGCTCAGTGGTTAGTGAACTGGACTACAAAGGACAAGGGGTAGGGTTCGATCCCAACCGACGGCTTCCGAGTTCACCCAGCCTTAAATGGGTACCGGATTTTTCTGGGAAAGTAAAGCGGCGCGGGCGTAATGCCGACCACATTACCCCGAAATTCATGTGCCGAAGGTCTGTAAAATATAGGGTCACTAACACCATATTTCCCTATACGCCACTTGGCGTGACGGGGGCTCTTTACTTTTACTTTACTGTTCATCAATGCTTTGTATCTTCTCTATTGCATTGTACCGGTTCTGAATTGTGATTTTATATTTGTCTTGCAGCTACTTGTCTGATTTTAGTAAATCTAAATTTTACTTGATGTTAACTGAGGCTCGTTTTATTTTATCTTTTATTATATCTAATTGTAAAAAAAAAAAACTCATGTATTTTAATTTTAGTTTAATTATAATAATTTATCGGGTGTCCGGTTAGCGCAATCGATAGGCGGTTGGCTTACCACGGCAACAGCCGGGTTCGTAATCCTGGCGAGGACACCTGGGTTTTACTAATTCCCTAAAAATTAGTAGGAGCCGCGATAGCTCAGTGGTTAGTGAACTGGACTACTACGGACAAGGGGTAGGGTTCGATCCCAACCGACGGCTCCGGGTTCACCCAGCCTTAATGGGTACCGGATTTTTTCTGGGAAAGTAAAAGCAGCACGGGCGTAATACCGACCACATTACCCCAAAAATCATGTGCTGAAGGTCTGTAAAATATAGGGTCACTAACACCATATTTCCCTATACGCCACTTGGCGTGACGGGGGTACTTTTTTTTTTTTATAATAATTTATCATAGTGAGCAGGCCATCATCTAGTTTTAGACTTCAGTCACAATCGTGAAGCCATGAGCAAAATGTGAAATATCAAGATCTTTGGAATCTACTGAAATGTTTTAGTCTTTTATAGTAGGGCCAGAGATTAAACAAAAAGTTTAATACAAGTTTATCTGAACTCTGTTATCCTTTCCTATAACGAGAAAACCGATATAAAAGACCTCTGGCACATTTACAATTTGTTTTCTTGTTGTAGTCGTTCACAACATCGCGTTTGAAATAAAATAATCACGTTGTGATATTTATTTGAAATATTAACAAGGGAATGTAAACTGACACTAATTCTAGTTTTCAATTATTTTTTAAAATTTGCATTTCAAGATCGAGATGTCATACAATTTTACTCGAACGCGTTTCGCCTCCTTTCTGAGTTAATAACGGACTAGAGGCTTAGACAGAAGTAGCTTTATTTGTTACCCATATTTGTTGGAAACCCTGGAAGTAATCCCTATTTTTCTTTCTACGTAATGAGAAGAGTAAAGGTTCCCTCCCCGCCTTGGTAGGCGTATTGGAAATTTGGTGTTAGTGACCAGATTTTTTCAAGATCGCGGCACATTTTTTGGATGATGTGGGAGGTATCACGCTAAGACACTTTTATTTCCCTAAGAAAAATCTGGAACCATTTTTTATTGGCTAGGTAAAAAAAAAAAAAAAAAACTTGCGGATACTTAATACCATTGCTGGTGAATGTTTTTTTTTTTTTTTTTTTTTGGGGGGGGGGGGAGGGCTTCACGACATGACCAGAGGGATAAAGGCCGCTGGGTTAAAGCCGTCGCCACGATGTGTGAGACTCAGGTGAATTCTAAAATCTTATCCGTTTGAAAAAAAAATTCGCCAATTCTGGGAATCGAAAGCGAACCTTTCTAATGGAGAAGTGAGCACACTAACCACTCAACCACCGCTGTTCCACAATAAGAAAAAAAAACTGGCGGAATTGTGATAATTTGGTCAATGGAGTGAAAAATGCTAGATGCTAAATGAAAGAGAGAAAAGGTACAAGACACCGAGGCAGCTACAAAGGTTGACACTGCAGGAGATAGTCAACAGCAGAATTGAGAAAAAACTAATGTACATACAGAAATTTATGAGAAAATTGCAAGCAAGTATGATACCTGATGATGGTGGAATAATAAGTATTTGAATTTTAAAAAAAACAATAACTATTCTATTATGTACATGGAACCAGTCTCATTGCAGTCATGAATTGCCCATATCCGCCCCGTCACTTGTCACAGCATATTCCAAACTGCATCGATTAACATAGATATTAATAAGAACCTAATAGACTAGATTATGTTTTCTTACTCCATTTTGTAATCCAATTGAGAGTTATCTTGCACATTATGCTCTATAAAACTAGCGATAAATAAATATTTATCTATATATTTCATAATTTTATGGTGTCTTGTTATTTGCTTTACCTACCAGTTGTTATAAATGTTAATTTTATGAACGTTAACATTATTATATATTCACTAATCCGCCGTTTATAAATATATTCATACATTCTTTACCTCCACTTTTTCTTCATCATCATCATCATCATTTTATAACTGATTTAAAAAAGCAACAACAATAATTTTGATGAGCTGTGTTGTTCCGTTCATGTAAATAGTAGAGTTACTACTCAATTTTGAAAGAAATGAAAGTTTTGCTTTTTTTGTGAGATAATGTTTCTCTAAACCTTTTGCTGGTACAGTTGTAGATGAAGTTCTACATTCTACTGCTACAATGTAGTGTGTATGTTGATGATGCTTCTTATTAAATTAATATATCCTCTTCTGGATCTACATTTGCCACCTCTTCCAATTGTTTAAACTCTCTGAGAGATGCTGTTTGGTGGTAATAGCATTACAACCACTTGACCTGTTGTTTTTGTTTCTAAGTATTTCAATAGTCGTGTTACTGCAACACTTTCCCCTCGTTCATCAAGTCCAATCTGAGAGACTTTGGATATCATATCCATCTATACCCATCAATCGCACGCGCTGTGCAACATTTCCATCAGTGACGCTTTCCAGTGTCATGCCGTCAAACCATCCATAATCGTTTCTCTCCGTCTTTCTTTATTCCTCCGATTGGCTATTTTTTCTGATGCTATTCAGTATTTTAACCCATCATACCCCCACGTATGTCCCATAAATCTGGACGATCTTTTCTTAATTTATTTGATAACTTTTAACCCTCCATTTGCCTCTTTTATTACCTCCACTTTGAATTTTGTGGCTGTCCATGATAATGTGTGCGTCCTTATTTACCTCATTATTTCTGATCCTTTGGATATTCCTGATTTTTCTATAAATCTTATAACTTTGTAAATATATTTAAAGATTTTTGTTGGCTGTTAATGTCTATGTTTTGCATTTGTAGCACAGTATAGTCACTTGCTAAATGCAAACACAAAATAGTTCCTTTATTCAACTTATATTATTTGTTTCAGAAATCTGCTTGATCAACATTTTCTGAATAAAATTTGAAAATAAAGCTTCAGTTTGTGATTTCATAGTTCGCCATGGGCTGTATTACGTCCAGTACACACAACAGTGGTAACAAGAAGTATCCTTATGGCAAAGGTGGTCAACAGAGGTCAAATAAGAAAGTCGTAAAGCGGAAAACAGGGCACGATACTTTTATATACAGTGACAATGGCTGGAGCCCAGGATTTGATGGTGGTATTAACTCTGGTGGCACTGACTGGAACCAAAGTGGCTGTGGTGATGGTGGAGGCTATGATGGTGGTGGTGGCTGGGACAGCTGTGGTGGTGGTGGTGGTGGAGGAGGCTATGACAGCGGCGGCTGTGGTGGTGACAGTGGTGGCGGCGGCTGTGGTGGTGACAGTGGTGGTGGAGGCTGTGATTGATTATTAGCACAGTTAACCCACCAATACAATGATACCAAAAAACATCTTAGTAAATTGTACAGCACTATCATCCTGTTAACAATTTTTGGTAATGTCCTTGTTTAGTGGCATACAATATTTCGGTGCAGTAACGTCCCCTAGATTGATTTTGCATTTTAGTCATGCTTCCCTTATTGCCATTAGAAGATCTCTAAGTGGTGAGACAAGAGAAACAACTCGAGGGTAAAGCTCTATGCTTCTTAACCCAAACTCAAACCCTAACCCAAAAATAAAATAAACAACGTTAGCGATTAACATTGATGAACATGGGGATCATTTGTAATATTTGAGAACCACTGTAGTGTTGTTGTGACGCCAATTAAGGTTGAGCAATTATGGATTTTAATTCGTTTGCTGTGATACCGAGGCCTTCCATAACCAATAACCAATTAAGGAGAGATCACACAATTTATAATCACTAAACTAGGACACTAAGCACTTGTTACATACTTTATGTAATGATGTTAATTCACATATTACTTATATTTCAATATTAAGATCTTCCTCTTGAAGACGGCTGTGGACTACAAATTATGAAATCTTTTGATTGTTTTAATGTGCAAACAAAAAACATATATACAAACTTTTTAGCAAAGAAACAGTAGATGAAATACTTCATTGTTGTGTTTGTAATATTCTACACAATCGATGTGTACAGTCCTTGTATTTTGTACTTGTAATCTTGTGTTAGCGAGCCTCGGTGGCTGAGCTGTTAGTGTACTCGCTCCCTGACCTGATGGGTCTGGGTTCGATCCCCATCAGAAGACGGTTTTTTTATGACTGACAAGGCTCCAAGGTTCACCCAGCCTCTAAGAGTGGATGCCATATATACGCCTAACGAGGCGTGGATGGAACTTTTACTCTTAATCTTAAGTTACAGGGGACATACTCCTCAACTGAGAGGTTAGACTAGTATTCTTTACAGGAAAACGTAAATTTAAATGTTTGTATGAAAAAAGATCAATCCTATTCATATTTCAGAATATGTTTGTATGAAAAATGATAAATTCTATTCATATTTCAGAAAATGTTTGTATGAAAAAATATAAATCCTATTCATATTTCAGAATATGTTTGTATGAAAAAAGATAAATTCTATTCATATTTCAGAAAATGTTTGTATGAAAAAAGATAAATTATTTTCATATTTCAGAATATGTTTGTATGAAAAAAAGATAAATTATTTTCATATTTCAGAATATGTTTGTATGAAAAAAGATAAATTATTTTCATATTTGAGAATATGTTTGTATGAAAAATGATAAATTCTATTCATATTTCAGAATATGTTTGTATGAAAAATGATAAATTCTATTCATATTTCAGAAAATGTTTGTATGAAAAAAGATAAATTATTTTCATATTTCAGAATATGTTTGTATGAAAAAAGATAAATTATTTTCATATTTCACAATATGTTTGCATGAAAAAAGATAAATTCTACTCATATTTCAGAATATGTTTGTATGAAAGAGATCAATCCTATTCACATTTTAGAATATGTTTGTATGAAAGAAATCAATCATATTCATATTTTAGAATATGTTTGTATGAAAGAGATCAATCCTATTCACATTTTACAATATGTTTGTATGAAAGAGATCAATCCTATTCACATTTTAGAATATGTTTGTATGAAAGAGATCAATCCTATTCACATTTTAGAATATGTTTGTATGAAAGAGATCAATCCTATTCATGTTTCAGTAGATGTTTTTCCCCATGGAAATCATATGTGTTCAGCACAATACATCAAGGCAGCTCAATTCTTTCTCATGTTAACCGTGGTCAACGAACACTTTTTAGTGTTGTTCTTTTGTTGTTTGTTTGGTTACATTAGTTTTATATCGCTAGTGAAGTCCAGAGGAACCGTACTTTGAATTTTGTGTGATTCTATCTCCCCCTATCCCCCCCCCCCCCCCCCCCAAATAAAAAAAAAAAACCAAGCCATGTGCTCTTGTGTCCCTTTTCCATACAGGATTCAGAACTACTCTCATTTTATCATCCGAGTTTTGATATTTTGGGTTGATATTTTTCCTATCAGTTTTGCCCAGGCAGCAGCCATTTTGCCTACTTTTTCCGATCTCCAACTGAAAAACAGTTGTTTCATCGGGCACAAATTGCATGCAGGTTTCCTGTCGTTATCCGAGAAGGTTAGACATCGGATCTCACTAGGGGAGGGTAAAACAACGAAGAAACAGTGGATTCGAAGAGAACAATTCCCACCATCTGTGGCGGAATTCAAACCGGGACCTTTTGGTCCAGATGATGATGTTTTATCTCTAGGCCACGCAGAACCACATGTAATCTGTGTCAGACCGAAAAATAGAAGGGTGGGGTGTGTGTAAAGGACAAAGGGAAAATGATGGTGGGTGGTTGAATGGCATACCGCATATTCTTGTCAACCATTGTTCTACTTTAGCTGATGTTCATCACTCGTCTGTATTCTCTCCTGTTAGGGACTTTAAACATAAAGCTCATTTCACAATTATTACCAAATCACTAGTAAAACAGTTGATAAACTTCCAAACTCTGGAAGTATGGACAAAGGATCCAGTAGTTTTTAGAAAAGGTGTTCCACACGAAGACGTGTCTAACTTTGTATTTCTTAGTCTTATTATTATGATGCATTCTTTATTATTCATTTTACCATTCATCATGCATTTTAACGCCTTTTAAAATATTTTTTTATAATTTATGTGTACTTTGGCTGATGTTTAATGATATTATAATCTGTTGTAATAGATGATGTCCATTGACAGCGTGTTAGTGTTTCTCGTCATTTCTGTTTAAAAGTCGAGGTTTCTTTTTGAATAACAAAAGACGCTTCTCGATTGTGGCTTCTTAGTTCACCGATAAACCATCAGTAACAAGATGAAGAAATCAAGCCACCATCTTGGACTGGAAACGTAATCTATCAATTAAAAGAAAAGTAAATTATAAAAAAAAACCTTTTAACATCAATTCTTACTTTATTTGGCTGCATCTGAATATTTGAAATTTGAAGTGTAATAAACAAATTTATACTTGAAAGATAATGATCTTTATCCGTGTGGTCAATCTTGAGAAGATACACACCATATTACTCAGACTTAAAATCTGTTCATTTCTGTATGAAATAAATTCCAGCTTTCAGAGACAATTCTGAAGGACAAAAACAAAAGTGCTTTGTTAGAGGAGTTGTAGACAGCGCTGAAATACTTGGCGTTTCTCCAAAAGAAGACAAGAAAGAAAAAGATGTTACTAATAAATGAGCTAAATACCATTTTAATTGCACAGCTCGAACGGACTTTTCTATCCTGTTTACTAAAATATAGAGTGGTAGAGAAAGGAGTTGTGGAGAAACAGGATCACACACAACAGCAGGAAATGTATTTGATGATGATGATGACGAGGACGATGATGATGGAAGGTATAGTACAACTTTATTATGCTAAATCAAACAAGACCACAAGCCCCAAATCAGGATGCCTTTCATAATATGAATGGATGGAAACAAGTTATCATTATAAAGCCTCATAACAGGAAATAATTAGTTTCACAGTCACATGTATACAACATTTAAGATCGGCACCTCAACTACATGTACATGTGGACAGGCGCCACAGACTGCTGAACACATACTTCAAGACTGCAGTGAATATAGTAGGCTGATGAAAATCTATTGGCCCATAGACACAACACTACAGACAAAACTATATGGGCCACTGCAAGAATTACAAAACACAGTAAAATTTATACAGGAAACGACATTGCAGATATAGACAATACTTCTGACGAACGAAAGATAGATAGAGATCATGTAATAAAAATGCATCTTATAAATATTTTATGAATTTGAGAAATTGAGCAATATCAAATTATCTAAAGATATTGATCAATTTGAACAAATAAAGCAATTAATTATCGTCTTGTATGAACTATTTTATTGACAGATTTTGTCAGTATTAGTATATGTCAATATGTGTATGTACACTCATCTGTTGACAAACATCAACTTGTTTTAAACTTAAACCAGCATTAAAATTTTAGCTATAATCGTATACATTAAACAGCGTTTATGGGCAAACTGGTCTGACTCACTACATCGCATCCATTCTAACAAACTGATAATCTGAGGAAATGATTCCAACTTGTGACACAACACAGGCATGGTATTTCTTCTTTTCAAATTGTTTGTAGTTGTTGTATTTTATTAGATGAATTTTCTTTAATGAAACTATCAAAAATCATTCTCAAGAATCATATTTCAAATACTTTCTGAAGTGAGAACTGAAATGTTCCACCACAGATATTATTTATAGTATAAACTATGACTTCTTTTAATAACCTGAATGTGCCCTAGAAGAGTCTCATATGCCTTTTTTATATGTAGCAAGACAACTCAAAGTAAAACTGTTCAACTCTTGTGTGATACTTGTATACAAGAAGCAAGACAACTCAATGTAAAACAGTTCAACTCTTGTGTGATACTCGTATACAAGAAGCAAGACAACTCTCTCCCCCCACCCCCAGAAGACTCACATGAAACATACATTGGAGAGATTTGACACACTAAATGAAACTATAAAAGATTCAAGCAAACAATAACACGTATAATACGGAGAAGACATTAGGTGTATATTTGCCATATTTTCATAATGGATTAAAAAAAGAAGACTCTCATGCCAGCCCTTAACCGTGTGGTAAACAACAACAACAACAAAAAATGGAAAACCAAAAGAAACTCTAAGAGGAACAACTAACAGAGAATGCTGAACTATGGGCCCAAGAAAAAAAAAATACTACAAGACCTAACAGTGAATCATAAGAGACAGGGAGTTATGATTTCTGTCCTATGTGCAATCTTTGGCCCAGGAGGGACGATTAACAAAATAACAATTAATGTAGCGACAACTATCTTAAACTATCTTTACGACACATATTACCATTGATGGTGTATGTCAGAGGGGGGGGGGGGCACACGATAGAACCAGAGGGATAAAGGCCGCTTAGTCAAAGCAGTCGTCACTACGTGTGAACATCAGGATTTTTATTTCACCCCCGATAGCAAAAAATCCTTTCAGTCTACCGCGGATTTCGAACACTGCACGCCGGCTTTTCAGCCAGCGAAACAGTGGTTTAAACTGCACAGTTTCTTTTTCTTGTCTTCTTTTGAAGAAATACCAAGTATTTCAGCGCTGTCTACAACTCCCCTAACAAGTTACTTTTGTTTTTGTCATGCCACGCGCACCTCATACCTCTGTAGCGACAACGTATGTTTTATTAGCACACACACAAGCATACACATACACTTATGAATGTAGGTGTGCTTATATATTTCATTACAATTGCAAAATTTTACTTTTTTCTGTCTTGTAACACAATGATCCATGTCCAATTATACATATTTCCAATCTTAAGTTACAGCATTTGCCCCCAGATATCAACACTTACTCTCTAGTCGACATACTTGTAAAAACAGAGACAGGTTTGTCGTGTACAATTATTGAAGGCAACAACAGTGGGGAAGAGAAGTGGCCATCTTGTTCCCAAAATCTTAATCCACCTTATATGATATTTAGAACATTTTATACCTCTGTATTATTATATAATTACAATAATATAACATTAGTTTTATGGAAAGAGAAAACAGAGTCCTTGAATCTTGAACAAGACACAAGAAAAGTGTGGAAGCTTGTAAAACAGCTGAATGATGAGGGTACAGAAAGGAGCACCAAAATTACACTGAAGAAGGATGGAGACATCCTAACAGGTAAGCATGCAGCAAATCACTTTGCAGACTCCTGTGCAAATGACAACAATATTGAAATTAGCCTAGAGAAACGACAAGAGACCCGTTTAAAACAACAAAATGCAAGACAAGAAGAGACCACACATGAAGTTATGGAAATACCCATTACACAAAGAGAGCTAGAGCTGGCAATATCCAAATTAAGAATGAAAAAAGTCACCGGGCAGTGATGGAGTGTCCAATGAAATGATTAAGAACGTGGGAACTGTGGCTAAATCAAAACTACTGCAGATCTACATTTGCTGGATCACAGGTAGAGTGCCACAGGCATGGATAGATATCTAATTATGATACCATTACTAAAGCCAGAAAAAGATGGTTCAACGACATCCAGCTATAGACCAATCAGCCTTACAAGCTGTTTGCGTAAAACAATGGAACGTATAATCAATCTCAGACTGCAGTGGTACCTGGAAAGTGAAAATCTCCTTGTCCCACAACAAGCAGGCTTTAGACAGTGTTACTCTACCGAAGATCAGGCAACCTATCTTTCCCAGGAAATTGAGGATGCATTTCAAGAAAAGAAACTGGTACTAGCAGCATGGATAGACCTAAAGAAGGCATTTGATAAGGTATGGAAAGAAGAACTTTTGAAGAAACTGAGAAATTATGGAGTAAATGGCAGGATGTACAAATTGGTCAAAGCATACCTGCATAACAGGAGAGCCAGAGTGCAACTGAATGGTCTTAAGAGTAAGAAGGTCTTACTGCGCCAGGGCGTTCCACAAGGAGGGGTACTATCTCCAACACTTTTTCTGATCTACATCAATGACCTAGTTACTGAACTACCACATGGCATCAAAGTGGCAATGTATGCAGATGACTTGGTAATGTGGTGCACAGAGGAGTATGCAACAGTGGCCTCCAAATTGCTACAAAGAGCTATGAATGCACTGAATTCATGGACAAATAGATGGTGTATCAGCATCAATACATACAAATGCAGTACTACACTTTTCACTCTCTCCCCGAAACAAAAAGCAGGAGCTATCTACATAAACAATGAGCCTGTGAAAGAAGACATACAAGATACATATCTCGGAGTTACGTTTGATAACAAACTATCTTGGAAACAGCAGATAAATAAGGCAACCCAAAAAGCAAGGAGGAAATTGGCTATTCTAAGAAAGCTGTGTGGAACCACATGGGGTGCGAGTGTGAAAATACTCAGTAAAGTTTACCAACAGAGTATACGCCCACATTTAGAATATGAATCATCCGCATGGTGCTCAGCATCAAACACCACACTGCAAGAACTGGATAAAGTACACAACCAGGCACTTAGAGTCATCACAGGAGCAATGAAATCAACACCAATATTGGAGATGAAGAAATTGTGGAGGATACCAGCACTGAGAGAACGGAGGGACACAAAGGTGCTGATACAGGCAGAAAAATGTGCATGCATGCCGAGACATCCAATAAAGGACCGATTCTAAATTTTGCATTGGGACGACTTAAGAGAAGCAGTTTTATCCACCTAGCCAAGCGTATTAGTTGACAAACACCAGACACGCCAAGAGTTGTTAACCCCCTACAGCCCATACCAGAACATACTCCCTGGACAGAGGAAACAGGATTATTAATACAAATACGGACAGAAGTGAACGGAATAGTTGACAAAGAAGAACAGAATAGTCTACAGCGAAAAACATTAACTCTGTTTCCTGGATGAAGAATACCCACAAAACCTATGGATTCGTGTGTACACAGATGAATCAGCACAGTAAAAAAGTACCCCCCGTCACGCCAAGTGGCGTATAGGGAAATATGGTGTTAGTGACCTTATATTTTACAGACCTTCAGCACATGATTTTTTGGGGTAATGTGGTCAGTATTACGCCCGTGCTAGATGAATCAGCACAGAATGCAGTAAATAATGGGGGAGCAGGTGCATATGTCTGTCTGCGATCAGGACTCAGTCAAAGTAGGATCCCAGACTCTCACATGAAGTCAGCTGTCAGGCCAAGTGTGTTGATCGCCCCCACAGACAGAACATCACATTTAGTCTACCATATCCACTCCGACTGAAAACCCGTTAAAACGTTGCACGGTGTTCTGCGCCAGTGGCCCAGTGCATCCGATTTCAACCAGCATTTTATTCAGGTTTGCTTTTCTTAGCCTTTGATTGTCCCCAATCTTCCTGCAAGGCAGCAGATGATCTTTTCTGTAGGGGGATTCTGCCCTTAGACGGTCGGCCTTCCCAGGTTTACGAGCACCGTCTGCCCGAGTCACTAGAGGTGACTAACACAGCCATGAGACTTGTAATGTGAGGAAACTGCAACAAGGAACGCTTTTCATGCAAAGCTTTCAATTGTTCCTGCGGCCTATCCCCATATACCGGTAAGTCACGTCCTCTTGAAAATGATGATCGTCGTAGCACCAGATGATGTTAGGCCATCATTGATGACTCCAATTCCGATCATATAGACACACAGTCAGTCGTCAAATTATCCCCGTCGCACATCAAACAGCAGACCGTAAGATTTGCGCACGGCCGGTTTAGTGAACCATTACGATGACGTAGCACACAAAAAAGTCGTCAAACACTTAATCTCGTTCCATTTAGATTTCTGTGTGATTACTCTAGTGTAAGCAGCCTACGACGAACAAAACATGAAGAAAATTCCCCAAAGAGACAAAACTGCGGCTGACGAAGTAGTTTACATTAATGTGTACATGGAAACAACTTGCGTCAAAGAATACCATCAACGGTCATGAACAGCACCAATGTGTGACGTAAAGCGCAGATCAAGTCTAGACGGTGGAAGGTCTCACTCACAACACTTGAGTCGTCAAAAACGGACTGTTGTCGGCCTACAACCTTGCTTTAGCGACACAGATGTATCAAGCATATCATCATTTTGACTTTAACGCAGAAAAGTGCAAAGAAGATCCGAAATTAATCAGACTCTGGGTGCATTTTCTGCAGCGATCGAGAGGACGTGGACTAGATCCGCCATCTTGTAGACGGAAGTCCAGGTGCATCTATAGAGTACCCAAATAACAGGGATTTGAATAAAATAGCAACAGGGAAATATTGTCACAATTATGATGCTGAAATACAAGCAATAAAGTTGGCAATAGAAAAACTGCTGAACAGTAATCTTAGCCCATAGCATATAGTGTTTTTGACAGATGCAAGATCAGTACACCAGGCACTACAATCCAGAAAATTACCACATCTGCAGACCTTATTGACTGAACTCTGCAAGCACCACAGGGTTGCCCTGCAGTGGATCCCATCTCACTGTGGAATACCAGGAAATGAGAAAGCAGATCAGTTGGCAAAGGAATGTTCAACAGACACACAACTAGATACACCGGTTACATACCATCATAAGAAACAGATAATCAAATCAAACAGAGGACCACAAGCCCCAAATCAGGATGCCTTCCATAATATGAATAGATATGAACAAGTTATCATTGTACGCCTCAGAACAGGACACAATCGACTCCATAGTCACATGTATACAAAATTCAAGATCGGCACATCAACTACTTGTACATGTGGACAGGCGCCCCAGACTGCTGAACACATACTTCAAGATTGCACAGAATATAGTAGACTGAAGAAAATCCATTGGCCCATAGATACAACACTACAGACAAAACTATATGGGTCACTGCAAGACTTACAAAAGACAGTAACATTTATACAGGAAACGACATTGCAGATATAGACAATACTTCGGGTGAACGAAAGATAGATAGACATTAGTTTTACCTTTTAATATTACATTTTTTTACCTGGTGTCTACAATTCTACTATTTTGTTATTTTATATTGCCTTTTGCTGTAAACATTTATACAGCTGTTGTAGCTGCTGTTCCATTGAAAAGAAATGATAACAAACACAGAAATGCAGTAAAAGACTTTTTGTAATATTGTTGTTGCTGTTGTATTATGGTCCTACTTCTCTAATTCTCCATTCACTGCATCATTTCATCAGCTGGAAATTAATAAGAAAATATATGTCTTTTATAAGGGAAAACACAAATGAACTATCATCAATAGCCAGCAAAATTGGGCTTGAGGTCAATCATGAAAAGACTAAAGTCATGAAAAGTTTAATTCCAACAAGTGACAAAATATACATGGAAAACAAACCAGTAGAAGAGATCGATCACTTCATCTATCTTGGAAGTCACATTGATCGAGAAGGGGATACGAGCAAAGAAATTAGAATCAGACTGGCTAAAGCAGCAATGTCTTTCAGAAGCCTTGAAAAGTTGTGGAAATCAAAACTCATTAGCACAAACACAAAACTTAGGCTATTCAAATCAAATGTACTATCAACCCTTACGTATGCGTGTGAAAGCTGGAAAACAACAAGAGATATAGAAACAAAGTTGAACGCATTCGAAAATAAATGTCTAAGGAAAATACTTGGTATAGAATGGAACGAATTCAAAACAAACGAGGAAATTAGAGAAATCGCCAATCAACCACTAATATCTTCAGTAATAAAGAAAAGACGATGGTCATACGTTGGACATGTGATGAGAAGAGATAATAATCGAATAGCAAAGCAAGCCCTCATATGGGAAACAACAGGTAAAGAAAAAGAGGAAGACCCAGGGAGACACTGAGAAGAACATTGATGAGAGAGGCAAGAGCAGCAGGAATCTGCTCCCTCAATGAGATAGAACTGCTTGCACAGAACAGAGACAGATGGCGAGATTTGATAAAATATCTTTAAAAGAAAACTGCTAGAACAAAAATTCATATAGGAGAAGGTGTATCTTGGTCTACGCCCTATGGGCCGGTTACGGCTCGAAAGGTCAATAGATAGATAGATATAAGGGAAAACTTTAACTTCACGAGAAAACCCAGTTTGTCGTTGAAAACCATTCAAGTTTATGTTCCACCAGTTATGTGCCCAAGCATTTAAAGCGTAGAGAAAAGTATATATATATATATATATATATATATATATATATATATATATATATAATAAAATGTTATTAGAAAAGGAAGAAGCTGCATTGATCATATTTTCACCCTAAGAACTATGCTAGAAGAACATATAGAGACGCAGAGACCACTCTTAAATTTCATTGATTTCAAAAAGGCTTTCGACAGCATACCTAGAGAGAATAATTGTGGAACATACTCAGACAATATGAAATACCACTAAACATTATTAACAAAGATCTGTACGACGGCTTCTCATGCGCAGCTCGCACACAGGCAGGACTCAGTGGATAGTTCCACCAGATGTCCGAGTGACACAAGGATGCATTTTATCTCCCTTGATATTTGGAATTGCTATCCATTTTATAATGCAGAAGTGCTGTGCATGTGACAATGGCATTGAATGAACACTTGGATCTCAGTTGGGAGACCTTGATTTAGCAGACGTCATAGTTCTTATCAACAGCAAAGTGATCATGATGCAAGAAAAAACAAATGCCCTGTCATCAATGGGTAGGAAAATAGGACTTGAGATCAACCAAGAAAAAACAAATGCCCTGTCATCAATGGCTAGAATAATAGGACTTGAGATCAACCAAGAAAAAACAAATGCCCTGTCATCAATGGCTAGAATAATAGGACTTGAGATCAACCAAAAAGAACAAATGCCCTGTCATCAATGGCTATAATAATAGGACTTGAGATCAACCAAGAAAGAACAAATGCCATGTAATCAATGGCTATAATAATAGGACTTGAGATCAACCAAAAAAAAAAACAAATGTCCCCTCATCAATGGCTAGGAAACTAGGACTTGAGGTCAACCAAGAAAAAACAAATGCCCTGTTATCAATGGCTAGGAAAATAGGACTTGAGATCAACCAAGAAAAAACAAATGCCCTGTCATCAATGGCAATAATAATAGGACTTGAGATCAACCAAAAAGAACAAATGCCCTGTCATCAATGGCTATAATAATAGGACTTGAGATCAACCAAGAAAAAACAAATGCCCTGTCATCAATGGCTATAATAATAGGACTTGAGATCAACCAAGAAAGAACAAATGCCCTGTCATCAATGGCTAGAATAATAGGACTTGAGATCAACCAAGAAAAAATAAATGCCCTGTCATCAATGGCTAGAATAATAGGACTTGAGATCAACCAAGAAAGAACAAATGCCCTGTCATCAATGGCTATAATAATAGGACTTGAGATCAACCAAAAAAAACAAATGCCCTGTCATCAATGGCTAGAATAATAGGACTTGAGATCAACCAAGAAAGAACAAATGCCCTGTCATCAATGGCTAGAATAATAGGACTTGAGATCAACCAAAAAAAAAAACAAATGCCCTGTCATCAATGGCTAGAATAATAGGACTTGAGATCAACCAAGAAAGAACAAATGCCATGTCATCAATGGCTATAATAATAGGACTTGAGATCAACAAAAAAAACAAAAAACAAATGTCCCCTCATCAATGGCTAGGAAACTAGGACTTGAGGTCAACCAAGAAAAAACAAATGCCCTGTCATCAATGGCTAGAATAATAGGACTTGAGATCAACCAAGAAAGAACAAATGCCCTGTCATCAATGGCTAGAATAATAGGACTTGAGATCAACCAAGAAAAAACAAATGCCCTGTCATCAATGGCTAGAATAATAGGACTTGAGATCAACCAAGAAAAAACAAATGCCCTGTCATCAATGGCTAGAATAATAGGACTTGAGATCAACCAAGAAAGAACAAATGCCCTGTCATCAATGGCTAGAATAATAGGACTTGAGATAAACCAAGAAAGAACAAATGCCCTGTCATCAATGGCTAGAATAATAGGACTTGAGATCAACCAAGAAAGAACAAATGCCCTGTCATCAATGGCTAGAATAATAGGACTTGAGATCAACCAAGAAAGAACAAATGCCCTGTCATCAATGGCTAGAATAATAGGACTTGAGATCAACCAAGAAAGAACAAATGCCCTGTCATCAATGGCTAGAATAATAGGACTTGAGATCAACAAAGAAAGAACAAATGCCCTGTCATCAATGGCTAGAATAATAGGACTTGAGATCAACCAAGAAAATACAAAAGTAATGAAAAATTAAATTTGCCCAGAAGAAAATATATATATTGAAGGAGAAGCAGTGGGAGAAGTAGATCACTTTGTATATCTTGGAAACTATATAGATCAAGAAGGAGACACACACAAATAAATTAGAATTAGAGTAGCAGCAATGACTTTCAGAAACCTTTATAAAATATGGAAATCAAAATTGCTAAGCATAGAAACAAAGCTTAGGATGTTCAAGTCAAATGTATTATCCTCCAATTGAAACCATGAAAACAAATGCCCGAGGAAAATACTCTGTATATCATGGGATGAGTTCAAGAGTAGTGTAGAAATAAAAGAAATGGCAAAGCACCCACCAATATCAACTATAATCAAGAGAAGAAGGTGGTCATATGTTGGCCATGTGATGAGAAGAGACAACATAAGAATCTCAATGCAGGCACTCCAATGGGAACCAGTGGGTAAAAGAAAAAGAGGCCGGTCTAAATAAACACTAAAAAACAATGTTAAAGCGAGAGGCAGCAACAGCAGATATCAGATCTCTCACCGAGATTGAGCAATTTGCCTAGAACAGAGCTGTATGGCGAGACACAGTGCAGGTCTGTGAAAGTCTGACAGTTAAAATAGTTTCGGACACGGCAGTCTAGAATTTCTGCTCTATCTTCTGCTCAAAAGGACACTAGATAAATATATAGAAAAGGACAACAGACAGATAGACAGACAGAGACAGACAGTCAGATATTAACTACCCCATAGTAGTATAGCAGGGTCCAACTAAGTCGCATTTGGCCCGTAAATTAACAAAGATATATAGTAGGCGCGCGGCGCGCCTAATGTACTGTAGTCGCAGGGGGAGTTAACCGTGACCTTTCGTGTCGGTGACCCCGGAGGTGACGTGTTTATGTTTGGTGTAGGCTGACTTTGGAGTTCTTGATCGACAGTGATAGGTTAGTAGATTATACAACATCAAGGAAAAACATTAAATATAAAACAAAAGACAAGATATATTTTATTATTTTATTATCTCAATAGGTGTATAACATACAGTGGATATTATATAACATTACAAAAATATTCAGTATATTGAGTAAATATATAGTACAAGGATAACAATTATTTATAGCTATGTAGTTGGATGTCTGCTTAGCTCTATGTCATAAATGAATCATAAGGGGTGAAACTGTTAGAGATTGCTGGGTAGTCTAAACTGGTAGTGTAAAGAGTTAAATATCTAGAGGTGTAGTCGAGACATTATCATCAGCTACCTTTCTTTTTATATAGAAATAGGAAAGAGCATTTCTTGTTTGACTGTAGGAAAATATGGAATTATTTAAGACTTTGAAACCTACATTTTTCCCACCCTTAGCCTTTTGCGTGGCGAGAACCTCTAAAAACATATCTTTATCTAATTTGTTGTGTTGCTTGCTTAGCCCTTTGCAACTGATTTTATCGTAACCCCCACTGCAATGGTACGTCTTACTACATAAACTAACAAGAGCTGTCACTTCGTACTCTAGTTTAAAAAGTCCGGGCGTTCGCTTGGTGTATGCTTTAACACCCTTACAGTTTATACAGTCTGTCTTGCTAGTATGTTCATCGCAGCGATGGGTGTATGGAGGTCGCCTAGTGTGTAATAAGGGCTGTATAGGGGTCGTCTAGTGTGCCGTGATGGGTCAATGGAGGTCGGCTAGTATGTCGTGATGGGTGTACGGAGGTCGTCTAGTGTTTCATATTGGGTGTACAGAGGGCGTTTAGTGTGTCATGATGGTTGTATAGGGGTCGTCTAGTGTGCCATGATGAGTGCATGGAGGTCGGCTAGTATGTCGTGATGGGTGTGCGGAGGTCGTCTAGTGGGGTATGATGGCTAGTATGTCGTATCAAATTTACATGAAAAATCAACCAAAAAATGTAGACGGGTAGACTCTCATATAAGGAAAAAAAAACGGTAGACTCTCATATAAGAAAAAAAAATGTGCCTCGATGTACGGTAGACTCTCATATAAGGGAAAAAAATGTGCGTTGATGTACGTGTAGACTATTTATATAAGGATTTATGCGCGTTTGAACGTACATTCCACGGTCCTATCACTGGATCTACTACTACATTTTTTGGTTGATTTTTCATGTAAATTTGATACATGGGCGTGTCAAATATTATGTTTGAGGTATACCAATAGGTTAAATTTACTATTTTTAACAGTTTCATGGGCGTAACCGCCAAAAATGGGTACGTGGGTAGTAATTTCAAAAGTTGTTTTTATGTAAATTCTTGATACGGGGATGCTTAATATAAATACCAAGGCATTCAAATGGTTAGAGTCACAAGACTACATCCACGCATGTATACTGAGTGATTCGATGAGCATGATAAAAAAAGTGGAGGCGGGCTTTGTACGCATGCAATGGGTAGAATCGTTGCAGAAATCCAAAATACGTAAGGTCACCTTTGTCTATGTCCCTGGACATGCGGGAGTACGGGGAAATGAGAGAGCGGACAGGTTGGCTAGCTGCGCTGTCGTTGAGGACGGGCAACCGATGGATCGGGCGGACGTCATCAATGCACTCCGAGATGTGGGAAGAGCACAGGACTTCGACAAACATAGATCAACGTCGCTTCTTCGGATGATGGAAATGGGAGTTAAGATGGGCACAGCCAGAAATGAGAAACTTGGTGGCCGTGTAAGAAGACTTATCAACCAACATAGAACTGGAGTCGTCAGTCGCTGGACACTGAGGGAATTGCTGAGGAGGGGATCTGAGCACCTATGGACAGGTTCGGAGTGCAATGATGATGACCCGCAAATAACTCAATAACTCAATAACTGCTTAATATAAAGTTTGGGGTATGTCTAGGTGTTAAATTTCAATTTTTTATCGATTTCATGGGCGTAACCGCCAAAAATGGGTACGGGGGTAGTAATTTCAAAAGTTGTTTTTATGTAAATTCTTGATACGGGGATGCTTAATAAAAAGTTTGGGGTATGTCTAGATGTTAAATTGACTATTTTTAACAGTTTCATGGGCGTAACCGCCAAAAATGGGTACAGGGGTAGTAATTTCAAAAGTTGTTTTTATGTAAATTTTTGTTATGGGGATGCTTAATATGAAGTTTGGGGTATGTCTAGGTGTTGAATTTCAATTTTTTTTCGATTTCATGGGCGTAACCGCCAAAAATGGGTACAGTGGTAGTAATTTCAAAAGTTGCTTTTATGTAAATTCTTGATATGGAGATGCTTAATATAAAGTTTGGGGTATGTCTAGTTGTTAAATTGACTATTTTTAACAGTTTCATGGGCGTAACCGCCAAAAATGGGTACAGGGGTAGTAATTTCAAAAGTTGTTTTTATGTAAATTTTTGTTATGGGGATGCTTAATATAAAGTTTGGAGTATGTCTAGATGTTAAATTTACTATTTTTAACAGTTTCATGTGCGTAACAGCCAAAAATGGGTACGGGGTAGTAATTTCAAAAGTTGTTTTTATGTAAATTCTTGATACGGAGATGCTTAATATAAAGTTTGGGGTATGTCTAGGTGTTAAATTTACTATTTTTAACAGTTTCATGGGCGTAACCACCAACAATGGGTACAGGGGGCAACACTCATAAAAGTGGTTTTTAGTAAATTTTTGCTATGTGGGTGACTAAAATAAAGTTTGTGGTATGTCTAGATGTTAAATTGACTATTTTTAACAGTTTCATGGGCGTAGCCCTAAAAAAGAGTCAAGGGGGTAACAATCATAAAAGTGACTTTTAAGCAAATTTTTGCTATGGGGATGTCTAAAATAACATTCGGGGTAAGTTTAGAGTGTAAATTTACTATTTGTAACAGTTTCATGGGCGTCCCCTCATAAAGGGTCAGGGGCGTAACAACCATAAAAGTGACTTTTAAGTAAATTTTTGCTATGGGGATGTCTAATGTAAAGTTTGGAGTAACCCTAGAGTGTAAATTTACTATTTCTAACAGTTTCATGGGCGTACCCCTCATAAAGGGTCAAGGGGCGTAACAATCATAAATGTGGTATTTTAAGTAAAATCTTGTTTTTCTTAGTGGGGTTATGGTAGGAGTGTAACCTACGTGTTTGGTAATACTTTCGTTTAGTAGAGTTATAGCAGGGGACATAACTTTCATGCTTTGCAGTACTTTTCTTAGCAGAGTTGTGACAGGGGCGTGAACTTTGAGTTCATTCTTTCAATGTGGTGTTTTAGTGTGTTTGGCTTTTACTAGAGTTCTATGAATATTTTCAATAATAATTTAGACACAGTCGCAACTATCATCAAGTGCAACATTTTTAGTAAATTGTAATTATTTATTAGGGTTTTCTCAGCTGTATTAAAGACTTTGGTTGATAAGTGGACACTTTGGTATTGTATCACTGGTCAAAATCTATTTTTAGAAACTTATCGGGTCAAGATCAAGACATACTAGACAGCCTGCATTTTCAACTTTTTGCTTATGAGATGAGATTTTTGTGTTTTGGGGTTAAATTATTTTGTCTTTTGGACTTTGGGTCTAGATTTTTTTTAAGGGTTTTGTGTCCAAATTTGTGAGTATAAGTCGAAATTTTAGAGCTTGGTGTTACATTAATTGTCGTTTGGAGTAACATTTTGGACTTTGAATGTCCTTTTTTGGTCTTTCGTGTACAACTATTTTGAGTTTGGGTTGTCTTTTTGACAAACTTTTGGACTTTGCATATAACTATTTGGTCTTTCGTGTCTAACTATTTTGACTTTCGGTCTAAATTTTGTAGGGTTTTGTGCCCAAGTTTGTGCATATGAGTCGAAATTTTAGGGCTTGTTGTTATATTAGTTGTGTTTTGAAGTAACATTTTGGACTTTGTGTATACCTTTTTGACCTTTCATGTCTAACTATTTTGAGTTTGGGTTGTCTTTTTGACAAACTTTTGAGTTTGGGTTGTCTTTTTGACAAACTTTTGGACTTTGAATATAACTATTTGGTCTTTCGTGTCTAACTATTTTGACTTTGGGTTTAAATTTTGTAGGGTTTTGAGTTCAACTTTTTGGTTATGAACGAAATTTTGGGGTTAAGTGTTACATTAGTTGTCTTTTGGAGTAACTTTTTGGACTTTGCAAATAAATTGTTGGGCTTTGTGTCTAACTATTTTGAGTTTAGGTTGTCTTTTTGACAAACTTTTGGATTTGAATATAACATTTACGACTTTTGTGGTGAACTAGTATCACTTTGGGACTAAATTTTTAGGGTTTTGAGTTAAACTTTTTGGTTATGAGACGAAATTTTGGGATTAAGAGTTACATTAGTTGTCTTTTGGAGTAACTTTTTGGACTTTGCATATACATTGTTGGGTTTTGTGTCTAACTATTTTGAGTTTAGGTTGTCTTTTTGACAAACTTTTGGACTTTGCATATAACATTTACGACTTTCGTGTCGAACAATTACGACTTTGGGACTAACTTTGTATAGTTCGTGTTCAATTTTGTGAGTATGAGTCGAAATTTTGGGGTTTGGAACTAAGTTTTCTTACCTGAAATGATCATCTTTACTGTTCTCTGTCATTCAATCAAGTGATAAAGATATGGAACTCCAAAGTCTAAGAGCTGAGGTAATCACCTTTAATGATGTATGTCGTTCGTTGACGTGGGAAACACTGGTATTAAAGCCTTCAGCGGTCTAAATGAGGTCATAGAACTCTTCTGGAATTGGTTCAGGGGTCAAAATGAGTTCAAGTAATCCACCACCCCGCCTTTCTTTCCCCCACCACTGACCCGACAGCCACTACCTACGCTTCGGCTAACGCGTTTCTCTGATTGGTTAATCCACCTGTCAGTCATTTCTTTGCCCCGCCTCCTATACTAATACTCTTCTCTGGTTGGTTAATCCCGATATCAGTCGATGTTGGCATAGTCACTCGCTGATTGGCTAATTTATTCATTTCTTACCAGGATATATTTAAACTAGACGGCGTTATAAGTTTGGTTGATTCAAGGAAAGTTACTGTTCACTCTAGCGGAGTTTTGCACAGTAAGTTGGCTTGTTTTCTCTTAAAGTATGTTACGGGTTATCGATAATAGGTTATATTCAGTGTAGATGATTGAGACTATATTTTATACTGTAAGTTTGAATGTTTTCTCTTAAAGTATGGTAAGGGTTAACGATAACAGGTTATTCAACTGTATTGATGTAAAGTTGTTAAGATAAATATTGTTGAATTCCTTCGTTTTTTCATGTTTTCTAATTGGTTGATTAAAGTATGATATACCAGACAACCACCATACAGCCCTAATGTCACACTAGACGCCCGGGATACAGCCCTCATATCACACTAGACGACCTCCATACAGCCCTCATATCACACTAGACGACCTCCATACACCCCTCATACCACACTAGACGACCTCCATACACCCCTCACGACACAGTAGACGACATCCATACACCCATCACGATACACTAAACGACCTCCATACACCCATCATGACACACTAGACGCCGTCCATACACCCATCACGACATACTAGCCATCATACCCCACTAGACGACCTCCGCACACCCATCACGACATACTAGCCGACCACCATGCACTCATCATGGCACACTAGACGACCCCTATACAACCATCATGACACACTAAACGCCCTCTATACACCCAATATGACACACTAGACGACCTCCGTACACCCATCACGACATACTAGCCGACCTCCAGTGACCCATCACGGCACACTAGACGACCCCTATACAGCCCTTATTACACACTAGGCGACCTCCATACACCCATCGCTGCGATGAACATACTAGCAAGACAGACTGTATAAACTGTAAGGGTGTTAAAGCATACACCAAGCGAACGCCCGGACTTTTTAAACTAGAGTACGAAGTGACAGCTCTTGTTAGTTTATGTAGTAAGACGTACCATTGCAGTGGGGGTTACGATAAAATCAGTTGCAAAGGGCTAAGCAAGCAACACAACAAATTAGATAAAGATATGTTTTTAGAGGTTCTCGCCACGCAAAAGGCTAAGGGTGGGAAAAATGTAGGTTTCAAAGTCTTAAATAATTCCATATTTTCCTACAGTCAAACAAGAAATGCTCTTTCCTATTTCTATATAAAAAGAAAGGTAGCTGATGATAATGTCTCGACTACACCTCTAGATATTTAACTCTTTACACTACCAGTTTAGACTACCCAGCAATCTCTAACAGTTTCACCCCTTATGATTCATTTATGACATAGAGCTAAGCAGACATCCAACTACATAGCTATAAATAATTGTTATCCTTGTACTATATATTTGTGGGTGTCCGGTTAGCGCAATCGATAGGCGGTTGGCTTACCACGGCAACAGCCGGGGTTCGTACCCTGGCGAGGACACCTGGGTTTTACTAATTCCCTAAAAATTAGTGGGAGCCGTGATAGCTCAGTGGTTAGTGAACTGGACTACTACGGACAAGGGGTAGGGTTCGATCCCAACCGACGGCTCCGGGTTCACCCAGCCTTAAATGGGTACCGGATTTTTTCTGGGAAAGTAAAGCAGCACGGGCGTAATACCGACCACATTACCCCAAAAATCATGTGCTGAAGGTCTGTAAAATATAGGGTCACTAACACCATATTTCCCTATACGCCACTTGGCGTGACGGGGGGTACTTTACTTTTACTTACTTTGTACTATATATTTACTCAATGTACTGAATATTTTTGTAATGTTATATAATATCCACTGTATGTTATACACCTATTGAGATAATAAAAGAATAAAATATATCTTTGTCTTTTGTTTTATATTTAATGTTTTTCCTTGATGTTGTATAATCTACTAACCTATCACTGTCGATCAAGAACTCCAAAGTCAGCCTACACCAAACATAAACACGTCCTCTCCGGGGTCACCGACACGAAAGGTCACGGTTAACTCCCCCTGCGCGATCAAGAACTCCAAAGTCAGCCTACACCAAACATAAACACGTCCTCTCCGGGGTCACCGACACGAAAGGTCACGGTTAACTCCCCCTGCGCCTACAGTACATTAGGCGCGCCGCGCGCCTACTATATATCTTTGTTAATTTACGGGCCAAATGCGACTTAGTTTGACCCTGCTATACTACTCCCCATTTCAGGCGAAGTAGCTCTTTTTGAGGAAGAGAATCATATTATCTTCTGCGATCATGGCTCGTTCATGTTAGGACTCCGTACTCCCTCATGAAGGCAGCTGTCTGTTTCAGTGAATCGGTTGCCCTGTAGAGTTTCTCTTCCATGGAGGTGGGTGTGTGCCACATTGACCTTCTCATGCCCGTGTACTGGGGGGCAATCCTGTAGAACGTGTTTTGTGTCATGTTATCCAGTGTACTGTGGCTGGTAGTTCCTATTTTGAGTTTGGTGAACATGTGCTTTCTCATTCTGTTGTGGCCAGTACGTAGGCGAAGTAAGATGACTTGATACCTCCTTGATAGTTGGAGGTATCCATCCCTCTCGTTATACTTTGCGTATTCTTGTTTAAATTTGTCATGATACTGGCCTTTGATGAAGGGTTTGGCTTCATCGCAGCTGACCAGATGGTTCTCTTGTGGCAATCTCCCTCTCTCTTTAGCTACTTTGTCCGAGCATTCGTTTCCTTGTATATTACAATGTGATGGTCCGAGGATTCGTTTCCTTGTATATTACAGTGTGATGGTCCGCTCATTCGTTTCTTTGTGTATTACAGTGTGATGGTTCGCTCATTCGTTTCTTTGTATATTACAGTGTGATAGTCCGTTTTTCGTTTCCTTGTATGTTACAGTGTGATGGTCCGCTCATTCCTTTCCTTGTATATTACAGTGTGATGGTCCGCTCATTCATTTCCTTGTATATTACAGTGTGATGGTCCGCTCATTCGTTTCTTTGTATATTACAGTGTGATGGTCCGCTCATTCCTTTCCTTGTATATTACAGTGTGATGGTCCGCTCATTCATTTCCTTGTATATTACAGTGTGATGGTCCGCTCATTCGTTTCTTTGTATATTACAGTGTGATGGTCCGCTCATTCGTTTCTTTGTATATTACAGTGTGATGGTCCGCTCATTCGTTTCCTTGTATATTACAGTGTGATGGTCCGCTCATTCGTTTCCTTGTATATTACAGTGTGATGGTCCGAGCATTCGTGTCCTTGTATATTATAGTGTGATGGTCCGAGCATTCGTTTCCTTGTATATTACAGTGTGATGGTCCGCTCATTCATTTCCTTGTATATTACAGTGTGATGGTCCGCTCATTCGTTTCCTTGTATATTACAGTGTGATGGTCCGCTCATTCCTTTCCTTGTATATTACAGTGTGATGGTCCGCTCATTCGTTTCCTTGTATATTACAGTGTGATGGTTCGCTCATTCGTTTCCTTGTATATTACAGTGTGATGGTCCGCTCATTCGTTTCTTTGTATATTACAGTGTGATGGTCCGAGCATTCGTGTCCTTGTATATTACAGTGTGATGGTCCGAGCATTCGTTTCCTTGTATATTACAGTGTGATGGTCCGAGAATTCGTTTCCTTGTATATTATAGTGTGATGGTATCCTTTGGATGACCACTCTCTGGAAGTTACTGTGGCGAAAAGCTTTCGTTTATGCTTTGTCGCAAGGGCGTTGTTTGACATCGGTAGCACAAAATGGTGATGTATATATTCTCTGTATAAAGCGCTGACGTAATATATATTTATCTTTCTTAGCTTGCGTTGTTAGGCACTCATAGTAATCTTATGTAATATCTCATTTCAAATACCGTGACTAATATGTTTTTTTTTTCCGGACACACGTCTCCCAGTCCAAGTTTGGTAACCGTTAAGTTTCGCGAACTATCCCAGGGATGTTCATGTTGTTTCAGTGTTGACACTGAGCGGGTGGCCGAATCAATAACTTGTCGGGCGTCCAACTAGGAGAACGCGTTTCGAATCTAGACAGGGTCAAAAAGTTTGTTTCTATCGGAGGTGACCCAAACACCTCGCGACGACAGCATTGTGTATGCGGCCTTTATTCTCCAGTCCGTTAAATTCTCCCCCCCCCCCCAACCCCGGCAGATTCCAGTAATGGAAAAATGCCGTAAAAATAGTGTTTTTTTCAGTGTTTACAAACTTGTGAGCCGGATATAGTTAAATTCGTCACGGTAAGATCCTGAATATTTGGAGACGAATACAATTATTATTGGGGTTAGGGGTGGGGCACAAAGATATAAATAGCAGCCAATCGCAAATGTTTAGATACGTTTACCATAATATGCCTACTCCAGTCAGGTGTTTCAAGATCACAAGAAAGAAATATCACTGAGTGAGATAATGTAACAAAACAAGGTAAATGTAAATTGCTGTTGTTATTATTATATTATATATAACGATTACTGCCTTTAATTACCTCATCTTCTAATGCTAACTCCTCAGGTAGTCTCTTCTTCCTCTTCTTTTCTCTTTTCACTGATACATAAAAGGTCTCGTGGTTTATATCATTTGTCGTTCTTGAGCTGCTCGAACTGTCTGAATTAGTGACTTTCCTTTGTTGTTACATGTCTCTGTCACTGCATCTATCCATCTTCTTCTGGATCTTCCTCTTGATCTTTTTCATGCATTCTCGAGAAGAACGCCCTTGATGGTGATTGATAAGGATTCATTCTGACCAGGTGGCCAAACCATTTAAGTTATTGCTGTTCTATACATTCCTGGCAGGGTTTTGTTCCTATTATTTTTCTTATGGTTTCATTTGGTATTCTATCTCTTCTTGTGTTGTTTGTTACTTTTCTCAAGCATCGCATCTCACATGTATTGATCTTTCTTAAATGTGATTTAGAAAGGGTCCATGTTTGACTTTCATAGCACAAAGTTAGTATAAAAATGTTATTTATTATTTGTTGTTTAGCTGGCATAGAAATGTTTGGATGTCTTAGCAATGGTGAAAGCTGGTATGTGACAGCATCTGCTTTTTGTATTCTCATGTCAATTTCTCTGTCTAGTTTTCCATCTTCTGTGAACATTGTGCCTAAATACTTGAATTCATCTACTTGTTTTATTTCTTTATCTTTGATCTTAATGTTTAATGGGTGTCTTAATTTGCTTATTCTTATAGCCTCTGTTTTTGCTGTGTTAATTTTCATACTGTAGTTTGTGCAACTTTTATCTAGAGATGTTAAATGCTGTTGTAGCAGGTTTTCATTCTCATATATTTGGCATTGGTCATCTGTGAAGAGTAGCTCGTTGATGTTGGAGTATTCTACCTCTATGTTATTATTTGATTTGTCCTTGTTGTTGGTTGTTTCCTGATTTATTTTATCCATATATATGATGAAGAGGAGTGGTGAGAGGACGCATCCTTGTCTTACACCAGTGGCGTATTCTCTATGATACCGCAGCTATCGCTGGTAGCCTGTACATATTAACGAAATACAAAAGGAAATGATAATTTATTATATTTTTTTTATAATTACATTACACATTTTCGAATATTCTATTACACATTTCGTAGGCCAATATGATTTATTTGCTTTGATTTGCATTTATTAAGCAAGGTTTTACTCTGGACACTACAACGTTTGTGAATGAAACCGAAACTATACATTGCAACCTCTAGGAGCAAGCGGTACATTTTTTCTCTATCTGGACCTAGTATTAACGACCTTGACATTCAAAAATAAATGTCCGTTAAAATAATACGGCAAAGCTACCGCTAGATGAATGCGGTTTCATGGGTTATTTGTAGCTCTAGCCAATCAGAAGCGTCACAAAGTGAAAGTGAAACTATGTCTGATTACCGGAACTTCCTTAGCTATTTATAACTGCGTTATGCGCATCAGCATCTGTAGAAAGAACTTTTTCTGCTCTTAAGAGAATCAAATCTTATTGTCGCTCAAATCAGACACAAGAACGCTTATCTGGTTTAGCATTAATGTCCATTGAGAAATCATTCTCTCAGAAACTTAGAAACCAACCCAACAGTACTTTCAATGACAAAGTCATCAAGACATTTTCGACCCAAACAAGACGGATAGAGTTTACATATAAATAAGTAAGTAATTTAAAATGTAGGGAAGTCATTAGAAAATATTACTTTAAGTTAGCCTACTGAATATAATGTATGTTCTTATTTATGTCAGCGGTAGCCCAAACCCTAAAACTAGTATACGCCACTGTCTTACACTAGACTTTCCCACTCACAGTAATAAAAATAAACTCTCTGTTATTACTAGTCGTGCACTCGACTTTTGTACTCACCTTATTAAAAATAAAGTTATTCTGAGATTTTTTTAGAGCCAGTCCTATTTTGAGTACGACTTAGTGGATAATTTTAGTTTATGGTTATGGAAGGCCCCGGTATCACTGCAGACGAATTAAAATCCATAATTGCTCAACCGCCCGTGTCAGTGAAATCATCCGATTTATTAACTCATCTCCCAAACAAAGAAAGGTAGCTGTAGTCCCCATCTTAGCAGTCTCAGCACACGACAAAAGACATAAGGCGAAACTGCACAGAAAGTGAACACAGCCAACTGTTCCTTGACATACGACATCATCATTCATCGTAAACAATTGGAATATCGAAACATGATCAAAACGGATGAAACACACAGCTCAATAATAATTTTAGTTTGATTATAGCTATATATTTAATGTTTTGTTTTTATCGTTTTAGTTTGATTATTATAGATTAATTTACAAAGCAGTTTTAAAATAACAAAATCTTTGCAATCAACTGAGAGGTTTTAATGTGTTTTTATAGAAGCTTGTGGGAAACAGATTTTTTAATAAAGACAATTTTGCGGGAACTATTATCCTTTATGATGGTGATGTCAACCACAAAGAATAATATCAATAATGTTTTCACAGGGTAAAGGTTTATGAAATCTGTGTATTGAAAAAAAAAATTGGTGCTCATATTTTTATGAATTAAAATGGACATATTACCGACTAAGGAACAATAGCATTAACGCCTCTGATTTGTGAAACAGGAACAATTAAACCGCAATACTGTAAAGTACAATTGTCGATACACCAATAATAAAGAAACTGATACGAATAACAAAGATAATGACTGTTTTGATAATATTCTGTGCAGTCTACATAACGTTTGTGATTAAAATATTTGTTTGGGTAAAAAAATAGGACCTATGCGCGCACACACACACACACACACACACACAAGCAAACAAACAAGTTTCTACGATAAGTAATTGCTGAGAAATTAAATAAATTACAAACGGCAAACATTTGTGAATGCACTAGAAAATATGGTTTTGAG